>JARGCV010000044.1:24260000-24662500 GCA_034064705.1 Bothrops alternatus | reverse complement strand
AGGGGTGGATAATTCTTTTCAGAATGTATTGTATTAAGAGTTGGGTGAAAATGACAGTGCAAAGTTTCTGAGTGACAACTAATTCTTGTTGCTACCTTTAACTGCTCCCAATGATGTCTATGGAGATTCTCAATCATCCAGGTCATGGTTGTCCAAAAGGTGTTTTTCAAAAAGCAACTGGACTTTCTTGGTTTTTGTTTTTTTAAAAACATTTCAGTTCTGACTGAAGCTTCTTGGATGAGAAGCAAAATGCTTTCAAAGAAAAAAATACCCCAAGAAAGTCCAGTTGTTTTTTGAAAAGCACTTTTGGGTGCTACAAATGATCTGAAATCATATGAATATTGGCTAAGTGAGTTGGAGGCTTTTTAGTGGGTTGGGGGCTAAACAAGGAAATAGGAGTGATTTCTATTCCAGAGGCTCACACTACAATTTTCCCACACACTTAAAAAAAAAAAATCTCTAGGTACTATAAATGGGGTGCTATAACCTTCATGTGGCTTTGGTCATAGATGTATCCATTCCTGCCTTAAGTTGTGTCAAGAAATTAATTGGCAACTAGTACAAAAATCATTCCAGCTGCCGTATTTTACAGTTTTTAAAATAGCTTTTCCGATCTGCTCACATATGACAGAGTAAGTATTGCAACATTTGGCTAGCTCATAACAGGCACACTGACCTTAAGTATACAAATGTGTTCCTCATCTGAACTGCTACTAGTCATAGCCAGTGATCATTGATCATGTCCAAAGCATGGATATACTCTTTGGGGAAGGGAAATCCAATTGAGAATATGTTTCCTGTTGGCCATCAGCACATAATATTGCCTGGATTTCATTTCATCTTTATCAGTTTGCATCTTCTTGGGAAGATTTCTTGATTTAATGACAAGAGGCTACAATTGTAAACACATTACCATTTACATTTAAACCCACTTGAATTTAGCAAGGAAGTATTTCTGAATAATCATATATAGCACAATGAAATCTAATTTTAACCAAACATTTGTGGAGAAGAAGTACTGTTAACTCCCTTAATTCCCAAATGTCTGTTAAATATGTATGTTTGCTATTACACAATTTATATCATTGACATTGTGCAATGATGTGAAACACTGTCAGTATCATAAAAATTTTTTAAAAAGCATAGATTTAATGGCTTTATTTGGATTTATTGGGATATTATTTATTGGAATATTTATTGCAATATTATTAGCTTATTATTTTGGGTACCAATATTCTTGGATGGATTATTATCAGTACATTATTAATAATACATCATTTTGCAGGATTATCTGGTTAGAAAATTGGTCCGTTATCAAAGAGTAGGTAGAAATGTATTTTTAAATATAATATAGATATAATTATGTATAATAATGAGTTACTTTTATTTTAATATCATTAATATCAGGTTGATCTTTTACTTGTGTTTTGGTTTTATTTTTATCCCTATTATATATAACTTTTCCTCTCTTTATAATTGCATCATTGCTGTTGCATTATTTTTATTTTGGGTTGCTAAATTCACTATTTTTTTTAAAGAAAAAAAACAAACTCTGGGGCCGTCTCTTCTCTCAAAACACTAATAAGTATAGCCATATGGCTCCCATCTACTAAACAATTGCTCACCTCTGCTATAAAAGGAAGGGAGAAAAACACTTAAATTAGAAGAAAATTAAACTGTATCTGAAAAGCCTCTGCCACAACTTTGTAATCTAAATTGTGTTCTTTGTTCAAGAAAAGTGGAATAGAACAAAAATAAAATAAATACTCGAGATTCATTGAATTAACTTCAAGTGTTGTTCCTTCTATTTTCCTTTAAATGTTGAAGACCTTGAATTTACAAAAGCAGGAAAAATATATTCCCCTGTAATTATAAGGTCTGTAGGCTAAACAACTACATGTCCATCCTTCTGACTTTAAGCAGAGTGTTATATGCTTGTAGTTACAGAACCTCAACTCTTGAAATTACATTTTCAGCTGTTCAGATTCTATAAAAGTGACTTCAATTCTGCAACTTGCATGCATTATGCAAATCCGAAGTGGGGAAACATAACATTGTACTTGTTTCTGCACAATCCCATTTACTTTTTGCACTTTAGCATTTTTTGTATATCACGATCGAAGCTATTGCAAGCTGATCCCTAACCATTACATTTTATAGTAATACTGCATTATATAATCATATATCATGTTGTAACTGTGGCTATATCAGCTCCATTATTTATAGGGCAAGAATTATTAATTCTTCTGCCTTCACTCATTCATTCGTCTTTCCTTAAAACTTACACTCACTTCATGTTTAGAAAAAGAAAACAAATTCTTTGGAATCAATGGCTTTTACCATTAAAAAAAAAACTGGCAGAAGAGATTCCAGGAAGAATGGTTAGCAAACACTTTACTTTCAAATGGACAGAAATAACCCAAAGAACTATATGTTGTAATTAAATTACTCTACAATTTGTCATCTTTTCCACCACCTTTCTAGTTTTTGACATTTTATTTATTTATTTAAACAATCAAGCAATTTACTTTCAATAGGTATTTGTCTCTACAGTTTTAAATGTACCTTTGCAGGCTTAAGAAACAGAAGTTTGTCTTAAGGATTACAGCATCAACATTGTCAAATAACTGAAAGTTGCAAGGACAACTTTGACCCATCATATCAATAGCAATAGCATTTTAAGCTTATATAGCAATAGCAACAGCACTTAGACTTATATACCACTTCACAGTGCTTTATAGCCCTCTCTAAGTGGTTTACAGAGTCAGCATATTGCCCTCAACAATCTGGTTCCTCATTTTACCAACCTCAGAAGGATGGAAGGCTGAGTCAACCTTGAGTTGGTGAGAATCGAACTGCTCAACTGCTGGCAGTTGGCAGAATTAGCCTGCAATTCTGCATTCTAACCACTGCGCCACCACAGAAAGAGATAATAGATATGAGAAGTAAAATATTCCTTTTAATGTAATAGCTAGATGTCTGTCAACGTCAGTTGTAGGGAATCGTGGGCCTGTTGGTATGTTTGCATTCAGGTTCTGCTTGAAAGCTTCATTTCTATATGCTAGATGAGATGGCTTAAATATAATTTTTACAATGAACTGGAATCTATTCATTTCTCCTTGCATATTTTCATGTACTCGAACATTCTTTATTTAAAAAACAAAAATAAAACAATACAAAAACAGGGGAAAATACTAGTCTAAATACCAAGTTGAAACAGTCATTCTTTCTTCTAAGAATCCAACATTAAAAATCAAATTCCTGGCGAAGTTGATTTATTTCACAAAATCTAAATTTTGAGGTTAAAACTGTGCATTTTTATTGTTTTGATCTGCTTTGAGCACTTTGAATTATACTTGGAACTTTCATGATGACTTAAATGCATCCTGTCATTATTTCAGGTCCAGGTAGACTGATTTCCACTTGAGAGAAGCTATCAAGATGACAATGTTTGCCTAAACAAGAGAGAGCAACATTGCACGATGTGCCATTGCACCAACTGGATGGATACTATAAAATCTCAATAAAGTGTTCCCTTTTATTCACTATTCTCCTTATGTCCCAGGCTCCGTAAGCTTGTTCAATATATAAAAAGTATACTTTCTCTCTCTATTTCTCTCTCTCCCCACCCCCACCACTCAATAAAAAGTTGCAATTCCAGTGGTGGCTTGCTCAGCTCATTATATAGTGTGAGATCACAAATAGAAATTTTCACACTTGCCCATCTGCCACCAGCTGACTCTAAAGAGCTGGGGAATCATATAATCAAAAGAGGGTGGGTTTGTGACTATTTCTCCCCCCCTTTTGTTTTGCCATTGGAATGCTTCTTCAAACAGCATCTGAACACCCTAAGAAGTTGAATGCCATGCTTGTCTTGACCGCTCCAGACAATACGTAGAATGCTTTACCTAAGAAGGTCATGAGGTCTGGGTGAGGAAACATGGGATGCAGGCTCCAAGAGTCAATTCCCACCCTTTCCTGGTGTAAACACTGATGAAAAGGCATTCAGGAGGGACTGTTCAGCACACAAATATATTGGGATGATGTATTAGCACTTAACATACTGCATATTCCTTTCACTTTTTCTCCCTTTCCACCTCTTTTTTTTCTATGCATATATATGTAATATGCATATATTTTACATGAGCTATTTGCAATTATGGCATCAGTGACAGTGTCATCTTTTTGTTCTGCTGCATATTAAAATGCCTTGGAAGAAAGATGCTGAATGTCTTAGGTTTCCAGGAAGGAACTTAATGAGGGTAATGCATGGCAAGAACACTCTCTACTGTCTGCAAAACAGGCATAAATAAATAGCTACAGCAGAATGGGGTTGTATGACAAAGTCAGAGAAATTCATGACATTCCGCTATTGGTTGTATGCTTTTTTCCTCCTTTTTTAATTACCTTTCAATTTGAATTTCAAAATAAGGGTGTAGCTGGACACCATTGTAGGCAGTAAACTTTGTAATCTGTCATGCTTAGTAGATTCATACTTCAAATATTTCAAATTTGGTAATTAATTTGAATTAATTTGCAGTTTTGATAGCCAACATTTTTCTCATTTTTTAAATGAACTTAGCAATTAATTATTTTATTTGTTGTCATAATTGTACAATGTCAGATCCTGGAACCTAAATTAAAAGATAATGATAATTAAAGTAATTCTGATTTTGACCCCTACAAATGTGGCAGCTCAGATGTGATGGTTTTTAGTTAGACATAATTAAGATGATCAATCATGAAGAGCAACATATCAACAATTATCTGTGATTCCCACTAGAGCTGGACACAAGTTTAACCATCAAATTTGTAGGCAGATAAAATGAGTGGACCATTCCTCCAGATTTCTGCAGAGGAATGACAAATTCTCCAACAATTTCACAAGGTCAGGACTCACCCTTAGCAGTAAACACAGCAATGTTACTGAAAATACCCAATAGAATGAGTTCCATCACAATGTCTTCCCATGAGACTAAATGAAAACACAGAATATCTGTAGACAGTAGACCTCTGGGCTGGATAATGAAAAAGGATATTCTCCCACATCCCTTCACCATTTCATAACTAAGTCAAGCAAATTCACTCCCACTGAACTGAGTGGTTCTATTATTATTATTACTATTACTATTTCTATTACTATTATTATTACTATTATTATTACTATTACTATTACTACTACTACTACTACTATTATTATTATTATTATTATTATTATTATTATTATTATTATTATTATTACCAAAGATTGGGTTAGGCAGATGTGGATGCTTGATGGTATTACAGATATTGTCGCAGGATGGAAGCCGTTCCGAATAAAGACACCTTTTGCAATTAACTGATGGTGAATTTGTCAATGCCCATGGTGTTCAAGTGGTATATCAGTTGTTTTGGGATTATACACAAGGCTCTTATTACTATTGGTACTACCTTTGCTTTCTTTTGCACAGATGTTTTATTTCTATTTGTAGGTCTTTGTATTTTGTTATCTTCTCCAATTCTTTCTCTTCCATTCTGCTGTCTCCAGGCACTGCCACTTCCATTATCCAGACTTTTTTTGTCTTTCTTATTGACAATTGTTAAGTCTGAGGTGTTATGTGGCAGGTGCTTCTCTGTTTGAATTTTAAAGTCCCAGAGTAATAGTAGTAGTAGTTGTTAATAATAATAATAATAATAATAATAATAATAATAATAATAATAATAATAATATCTGTTTTGAATATTTAACCAGGTAGAAAAATGGAATGTAAATCAAACTAACATAGAAAAATCAAACCAATCCAAAAATGCAGAAACTTATTTACTTTATTTAAAATACTTTTATGGCTGCCCAGCTTAAAACTACAACTCTAGGTTGCTCACAACCATAATATAAAAACCATAGCATACAAATAAAAAAAGCAAAAATAGAATTAGAAACAACTAAAACCTGATAACCACACCCAAACTCCCTTATTGCAACCCACCCATTTTCTTCCAACTCTGGTTTCACCCTTTCCAAACTGTTGGGGGAAATGACATTCTTCATGGTTTTCTGGAAGGTTAAAAGGGTAGGTTTCTTCTATGTCCAATCTGTACCCAACCTGCTTAATAGGAGAACATATATTTCCAGAATCTTAATTTATGATTTCACAATTTTCCTCCACCAAAGGGAAATATATGTAGGAATTCTACTTGAGATTTTTCAAACAATATATAGTAATATAAAGTGATATCTGTGAACAAAGTCATTTTACTGCACTGGCAGCATAGCATCAAACCACGGAGACATTTTTAACCATTGTTTATTACAAAATCTGATTCTCTTTCATAGTACTGCTAGTAAGAGACACCAGAATGTTATGCTAAAGGGCATTGTTGATATAAACTTTAAAACAAAGAGAATAAAATATAGAGATATGAGAGCAATTATTTTTATTTCAGTTCTTAACAAATCCATCAAAACATTCCTTCTTACCTCTTTTAAGAACTGCTTTAGAAATATTTCTACTCTCTTTAAATGATTTATTTGCTAAACAAATAATGTTTTCTGTATCTTTAAAGTTGTTTTTGTCCTTCCTGAATATTTCTCTTTACTTTTGTACAGCAACTACAGTATTTCATTTATACTTTTTATTTCATAGGAGAAAACAGTTCTGGTTTGATGGATTCCAGGGTTTTGATAAATTCCTGAGTTAACAAAGCTCCTTACTCCATCCTTTCTACTTGCTTCTTTGGAATATGAAAATAATTTGGGGAAAATCAGCAGTCATTCATTAATTAATCTTATTTATTTATATATCTAATGGATTTATAGGGCTGCCTGACTCAAACAATGGGACTCTTGGTGCGTAGAACAAAAACAAACTATAAATCAAAGAGAGAGGGAGAAAGAGAGACAGAGACAGACAGAGCCATTAAAACAGCTATGCAAACATGATAATTAAACAACCAAAAGGGGACTCCTCTTAACTGGATTGAAATGTCTGGGATAAAAGCGGAGTTGGAACAACCACTAAAAAGCCATGCTTTCTCTGTCCTATGAGATGGCAAAGTTTAAAAGAGAAAACCTAAGCTTGTACTAAGGCCAGCATCCAACTGAGAATGAATTTAGGTGATTTTGTTCATCAGGTGCTAAGCAAGTTCTTTTTTTTCAATGTGGTCTTGTACAAGGACCTCCAAGCTCCTCTACCTAAGAGAGCATGTATCAGTAGAAACAAGGCTATGGGGACAGCTACTATATCTGCTATCAGGTGTATTGGATATGTTTGCCACCTTGAGTTGTTTGTAAAAATAGTAATGGCAGGATACAAACAAGCAAATGGAAACTAATCAAGGAGAGAAGCAACCTAGAACTAAGAAGAAACTTCCTGACAGTTAGAATAATTAACCAGTGGAACAACCTGCCTCCAGAAGTGGTGAATGCTGCAACACTGGAAGTTTTTAAGAAGAGACTTGACAGCCATTTGTCTGAAATGATATAGGGTTTTCTGCCTGAGCAGAGGGTTGGACTAGATGATATCCAAGGTCCCTTCCATTATTATTATTATTATTATTATTATTATTATTATTATTATTATTATTATTATTATTATTATTATTTCCCCCACTCTCATAAAGCACAGTTAAAGCCTCTCCCTCCCCCCCCCAGCCATTCTCACCAACTGGCCCAGCATCCCTTTCAAGTCACACACTCACCCTAACCAAATCTTGACACCAAATCTTGACACCAGCTCTCATCTTGGGAAGGGAGGTCAATGCAATTCCCACCAAAATCACTCAATCCACAGTCAAGACTATTTACCCAGAAAAAGAATTGTATTTAGAATAGATTCAGCCCCAAGGGGATTGTCATCATCCTTTCCAAGTCAGAAAAAAAGGGAAGGGGTCATCTGCATGGAGTGGGTTCATAGCCACCCAAAATATCAGTCTACTGCTATGATGACCTCTGTGATGCCACTATTGTTCACAGTCAAGGGGGTCACTGGAGTCTTGGAGTCCTGGAAAACCCTTTGGAAACACAAGGAAGGCTGCAAAAGTCACAGCCCCATCCTACCATTTCTATTTCTTGATTCAGTCTGGGTGCTGCCTGGCTCCAATCATTTCTAGGTGCATGATCTTGTACTCAAACTACAAGATGGATAGCAAATAATATTAATTCTCTCCAGTTGCACTAATTGCTATATTTGAACTGTTTAAATTATAAGTTGTTTAGGTTATAAAGAAATGAGTGAATGTTGGCATTTTCTTCAGAATACCCTCTGATAGTACATTGACCCACATTACTTTGTAATAATATAAAGCTTTTTTTTAAATACAGCTAGTAATTATTGATTCCCTCAGAATGCAAGTTGATGTAAAGCTTTGGATCTCATCATTTCAGGAATACATCACCTTGATGTACCAAAAACCTAACTCACAGGCAGCTGTATCTTAATGGGATCTAGTAGGAGAGGTCAAGGTGATTCACTTTCCCTGCTCATTCATTCAGGAGAAATTTAAATAAATGTTGACAGATGTGCTGATGCTGATTATTACTACCATCTACTTGGGAAGGAATCAATGATCACCTAATGCTTATACTGGATTGTTGTTTCTTTCTCTTTTTTTAGAGAGAACTGAGAAGTCAAAGCTATTAATCAAGGCCTGCTGTGATCTCCATCAGGGAGAGTCCATCATTTCAGCAAGGAATGCATATCTCCTTCTGTTCAGTCCTGTGTGTTTTGCACTCATGCTTCATTTTCTGCATAGTTATTTGCCTGCCTGAACAAGCACAACTGTGTTCAAGCTACATATGTTTTTGACATTCTAAAAAGACATTTTGCTATACAAACCTCATAGCTGTAGGTAAAAGATAGAATGATATTCTCTTAAATGATGAATTATGCTATGTAAATGGAGAAGAGCTTATATCTTCCTATACAATCATCCTGATCAGTTTGGAAGGGTTGGGAAACATGTAATCCCCAATGTTTTTGTTTTGTTTTGTTTTGTTTTTTGAGATGACAGCATCCAATAGTTTCACTTAGTATGGCCAATAGTCAGGATTTATGAGTGAAATAGATCATCTTATAGACCAAAATATTGTTGTTCTATTGTTTGGTTCTGGTTTCAAACAATAAACTCTTTCATTTTTTCTAGAAAGTTTAGTTAGGATAAGCATATTCTAAAATTTGTAGTACTCTGGCCATGTCTATTTTTCTATAAATACACAGGATCATAGATACATAGGATCATAACAAAAAAAAATCCTGAAGACAATTTGGACCAAAATGTTTGCAAATGTTGAAAGATAATGAATTTGTTTTCATCATGACTGAAAATAGATGTTTAATGGCTAAACCAGATTTACAAATTGAGATTTCAAATTCCCTTATATACCCAATCTTCCTCTAAATAACATTTGTATATTTTATCCTCCCATTTTCCAGCATAGATTCTCAAAGCTGGATCTACTATTATTTAACCAGCTCTATCTATAGATTATGCTTTTATGATGTAATATAAAATTTAATGTAATCATTTACAGGAGGGATCGATTAGATAAATAGATATATTTTGGAAGATATTTTATTGGAACTGAACTGTGTTTTTCCTTAGTGGGGGACTGGGAAGGAAAGGTTTTATTTCCTTTCTATAATAAGCCCATTGTATAACTTACCTTACAATTTTCTTCTGTTCCCTGTTGCTCATCCCTTTGGTACAGAATTACACAAGTCATCCTGTCTCAATAGGGTTTCTAATGTGATAAAGACATTTCTTCGAATAAAGGTGGGATAGAACTATCAGCCTATTTTCTATTCTATCAATTGTTACAGATTACTCCTGAAATTATCTTGCTCCTCCCATTTCAGTGCACTGGCCCATCTGCCGATGACCATCATTGTGCACAGTACACAGGAAATCTGATGGCACCATTTCTAAAGAAAACAACACTATAACTCTAGTAGATGTGAACTTTACCAAAACATTAGCAAGGGGAGGTCAGTAATAGAAGAATTTTGGTTATGTTATAAAAGTACAAGAATAAAAAAAATCTGTGTTTCTAGAAGTTCCATAAGCCAAAAATATTGGGGGAGGGAAATGGGGAAGGAACACACTGAATTGGGAGGGGGTGGGATTTGTCGGTCAAAAGGAACATTGCCATCTTGTTCCCTCTTAACTACAGCCCAGATGCTACCGGTACTATAAACTTTATAAATGATGCAAACTAAGGAGTAGAAATGTTTATTTAGAGACCTTGAATCTATTCTAATAAAATAAATGTATTTTCTTTTCCTTTAGTCGTTGATGTTCCCCTAAAATGCTTATTTTATTGCAATCATTTTAGCTATCTTCTTGTTCCTTGTGCCAGGCAGGAGCCTCTCTTGTTCCATCTAGCTTCCTAGTTTATGATCTTGATTAAGTTCCTAGTTTGTGCTTAATATAGGTCAGGAAAGTATATTGTGACTGATTCAACAAACCATGTCTAAAGCAAATAATTGCTTAGCTCTGAACCCAGCACTAACTACTTTTTATATCACCCTGATTCTTACTGCTTCATTGCTATCTAATATAGCAACAACTTTGTATATAATTACTTAAATAATACTCTAGTAGGAAATAATTCTAAATCAGACTGTATGTTTTCCAGGAAGAACTTAAGCAGTATCACTTGTCAAGCTTATCAATATACATTTTCTTCCATCACATTGTATATAGGCAGGAATCATTCAGTGCTCACAAAATCACATTGCTGATTTTTGCCAAAACCAAAATCCTCAGGAGAAATGCCCAGAAATCTTTGGCTCCACAATCAAGATTCAAATCTGAAAAAGCTAAGTTTACAGAAGCTTTTCAGAGTCTGTCTGTCCAATACCCATGGAAAATGAAATTTGCTTTGAATAGAGTTCTTTTAGATCAAACATTTTAACTAGACTAAACATATTTGACGAGTATAAGATTTCAGGGTAAAGCAATTTTGCTCAGTAATTTGTTCAGTCTATATGCTCGTGGTTATTCTAAGTTCATTTCTCTCTCAATTATTTCTGCAGGACATTTCATTTGAGCACAGTAAAATAACCAAGCCATGGTACAAGTAGATCTTTATGATACCATTGGAAGAATATGTTCTGTTGTAATCCAATATACCAAGGTGACTGGACTGTGATAGAGAATTTTCAGTTAAATAGTTATTTTCTAAGACTCTTTATATTATAATTTGGAATAAGAAGGTTTAAAAAAGCTCAGGATATGATTCAGCACCTTGTGAATGATCAACTAACCAAGTAGGAATCTTCACGTGATCTATTATTATTCTCTTTCTCAGATACATTTTACAGTTCAAGTATTGGGCCATACAGGACACTGTACATTATAAGAAATGCTAGATACTAACTGATATCCTTAATGTAATCATTGAGCACAGACGTTCTTTTCATTTATTTATTATGCCATTTGGCATATCCAAATATTTTTCATTTGGCAGTCCACACACACTGTAGTCATCAGCACTAGCAAACATACACTGTAGTCATCAGAAGTAATTTATTCCAGCTCCCTTTGCTCTTGGAGATTATAGTAGCAGAGATAAAGTGCAAGGCTTTTTCGGTGGTGGTAGCCTCATGATCAACAATCATTTCACATGGAAGGCTTTTTTAAAACAACTCTTAGTTGATTTATGTATGCATCTGTGCTGAATTACCTTGGGTAATTTTGACAAAATGGAATATAATTTAAAAAAACAATTTGAAAGAAATAATGATTCTTTAAAAATCAGCAGGACTGAAGTTTTCTCAGAAGTATTATGAATTGCAGTTATTATGTACACTATAATATGCATATAGTATAACTCCTTTATATTACAAATTCATTTTATTGATAATTTCTTTTTTTAAAAATAGCTATATAATGAGCCCTAATTCAGTATTTACTAATATGCAAAAAAAGTGTTCACCATTAGAAGAAATAATCCATTATTGGTCATTAACAAATTGCATTTAAATATTTAATTCCATTCCATTTCCTAAAGCGTGTGGCAAATATCCCCTTCGTTCTCTCAGATTCATATATAAGATTGTCTTGTTCCTCTCTCTTGTTGTTTTATCTTTCCCAAATCTGCAAAACAAGATAATGATTTCCTTCACAGAAATATAGAAGTTATTTGAAGTTTGTCAGTTTCTTTGGACTGTCAGAACTTCATAGAGCAATTGGCTTTCTCTATTAAACAATGAAAAAAGAGATACAAATGTAAGTCAAAGCACAAAATTTAATTTCTAAGTTTGGTAATTTGGGACACTGGACATTTATTTTTGCCCTTTGTACTGATGTTCATTGATATAATAACCTAAGATTTATCATAATGGGAATAAACTCTTTTTGGGTTTTAGATTACACAGCCACCCAGTTTAATAAAATGGGACTCTAGATAACATCCCTTCCAACATTATTATTATTATTATTATTATTATTATTATTATTATTATTATTATTATATCAATATACAAGGGCAATTCAGAAATAAATTTCTGTTTGATTATCAATGACAGACACTTGCAGATACAGAACTTTTACTATACACATTAGAAAACTACAACATTACATTACTTTTTCACATAATTGCCATTCAAATTGAGGCACTTATCATAACATCTTACAAGGTTTGAAATTCCTTAGTAGTAGTCGCTTGGTGCCAAATCTGGGCTATAGTGGGGATGATCAAAAACATCCCAACAAAACTGCTTCAAAAGTTCTTGGGTGAATCTAGTGGTGTGCAGGCGAGCATTATCGTGAACCAACACCACACCGGAAGTGGTGCCATAGAAAATCCCACCAAATGTGAAGATGCCAAAGGAGTACTGCTAGTGAAGTTCATGGAGCATGGTTTGACTATCAATTCAGAAGTCTACTGTGACACGTTATGAAAACTCAGATGAGCCATCCATAAACAAGCATTGGAGCATGCTGACTTCCACTGTGGTGTTGGTTCATGATAATGCTCACCCACATACCAGTAGATGCACCCAAGAACTTTTTAAGCAGTTCCATTGGGATGTTTTGATCACATACACACCCTATAGCCCTGATCTGGTACTGAGTGACTACTATTAAGGAATTTCAAACCTTGCAAGATGTTATGACAAGTGCCTCAATTTGAATGGTGATTATGTCCAAAAGTAATGTAATGTTGTAGTTTTCTAATATGTATAATAAAAATTCTTTATCTGTGAGAGTCTGTCACTGATTAACCAAATGGAGGTTTATTTCTGAATTGCCCTCGTATTTGCAAAACTAGCCACAAATTAAGAATGATAACAAACCACATAGGGGATACCAATATATAATGCACTTGCCAGGATAAACTCATCTAACCACCTATTCCAAATGCCCAAAATAACAGCCAGATCTTCAAAGCCTGAAGGCTAACAGGGTTGGTGCCAGTCAAATCTTGGGGAGCAGAAGAAGAGATTATTCCACAGGGCATAGACTTAAAAAGACCTCATCAGATTCTTTCAAGGGAGGACCTTGGAGCATGCCCCTTCTATTGGAATGCATAAAGTGGGCAGAAACAACTGGAGACAGTTGACCCTGTATCATGAAGGGCTTTACAGATGGTAACCGACAACTTGAACTGAAGACTAGAGAGGGCCAGTGGAGGTCATCAAGTAGAAGTGTTACTTGCATTGCTAATTTTTTGACCAGCTACAACTTCAAGAAAAACCTCATGTAGCGATTCAATTCAATTCAATAGTCTAGCAAAAGGTGACTAAGATGTAAACAACTATGAGTAGGGCCTCTAGAAAAGGGTACAACTAGTGCACTAAATGGAGTTATGCAAAGGACTTCCTGGCCATAGTTGCCCTTTCTTCAAGCAGAAGCTGTGGATTCAAAGGAGTGTAACCTTCCCATCAGAGCTGAAGATGGAAAATATCCAGTTCCAGAATAGCAATAGCACTTAGACTTATATACCGTTTAACAGTACTTTATAGCCCTCTCTAAGTAGTTTACAGAGTCAACATCTTGCCCCAACAATCTGGGTCCTCATTTTACTGACTTCAGAAGGATGGAAGGCTGAATCAACCTTGAGCCACTCAGAATCAAACTCCTGGAGTGAGCATTGAGTTAGCCTGCAATAGTGCATTCTCACCACTGCACCACCACGGGTAAATATGAGTAGTCCCTCCCCCCAGCCATTCAGTTTTGCCAGGTTTGACCAAAGCTTGTTCTTGCCATCTGACCCCAGGCACTGGGACAGAATATTGACAGCATTAGTTGGATGACTAGAGGCAGAAAAATACAATTGAAGTCTCATTGCTGGGGATTGACAGGCAGACATATATTCACTTGAAAGACTTGATCAATCTTTACAAGGTCATTGGGATGGGGGAACCCCTAGATGGACAAATGCAACTGATAACCTAGAAAGAACCTAAACATATAGGTATTGAAGAAGCAGATGGTTGTTGCAGAGATGTTCAGTGCAAGACTACTGAGTGAACATGAAAGCTGAAAGAGGCTATCTGGTCTTGGAAAACATCTTGGTCTCCCTGAAGGTAAGATTCTATTGGCCCAAGAAAACCCAGAATGTTGTAGTGAGGTATTTTCACTCCTGTCCTGAGTATCAGAAATCTAGACCTAGATCAGGGCAGGATGTAACCAGCTCCCTTTTTAAGATGTGGGCTGGAAGAACTGAACTGTTTAATCAAAACTAGTAAATGGAATCAATATGTTTTGGTCCATATGGACTATTTGGCCAAATACCCTGAAGCTGTAGTTTTGAGAAACAACTCAGTGAAGACAATGGAAGCAGCAAAATGAGAGGATTAGTGTTATGGTGGCTCTCTGACTTCCTCTATGGTTAGTTAAAGGCAATGTTGGGTGATGTGTGTGTGAGCAGTCTAACACTGCATCGCGGGATGCCTCAGAAGTTCATTCTTTTATTTAACATCTACATGAAACCGCTAGGGCACAGGTCAGAAACCTGTGGGTCCAGAGCCGTATATGGCTCTTTGAGCCTTTCCCTGCGGCTCCCAGCCTCCTCTGCCATTTGCAGAGAGAGACAGAGAGAGGCACTTGCACTTCCCTGCTTCTCTGTCTGTCTTCTCTGTGTTTGTGTTTGTGTTTGGGTGTGTGTGTGTGTGTGTAAAAGAGAGTAGACTCACGGTGTTCTCCAATGAGAAAAGCTTTTTGGGCGGGGCTCCGCCCTTTGCTGCATCTCTGCAGGAAGCAGGAAGGGCAGGAGAGAGCTAGCTAGCCCAGCTATGCTGACTCAGGAATTCTGGGAGTTGAAGTCCATGAGTCATAAAAGAGCCCCCTACCCCTGAGCTTGTTGGAGAACAGCTTGAAGCCAGCTTGCCAGGTGATCAGAAGATGGAGAGAGGGAAAGGGGGAGAGAGGGGGGGAGAAGACTAGGAGACCAAGGGCAGAAAGAGAGAGAGGGAGAGGGAGAGAGAGACCCTTTTGATATCTAAAATGAAGATAACACTGCATATATCCTTTTTTACCTTTATGAGTAAAAAACATGCTTCTAGATTGGAGCAAAATGCAGAACAGACTGATTTATATTTGGTAGACCGGGTACCTCACACGTGTGTTTGTGTGTGTGTACAGTCCAAGTGGTTCTTTGAGTGTTTTGGGTTGCCTACCCCTGCGCTAGGGGAAGTCCAGTGGCAACACAGAATGCTAAATCAAAATACAAAATAAGCAGCAGTATATTGTATGTTCCTGCAGACTCCCTCTCAGTTGCTTATTATATTTCTTGTATTACAGAATATATAGACTTGGAAGGGGTTTTGGAGGTCTTCTAGTCCAACCCCCTGCCCAAGCAGGGAACCCTATACCATTCTGAATGAATTACATGTTCAGAAGTGAAAGTATTTTTATCCTTCTCAATGATGATTGCTTTAACTGTGGGAAGCCAACAATTTTATTTCTGTAGTAGCCTTCAGTCAATTATAGTTTTCCAGCCCAACCTACCTGAAAGGATTGTTTTTATGAAGAAAGAATAGAGATTGTAATTAATGTTGCCTTGAACTCCTGCAGGAAGGTCAAAATAAAACTCTAACTAACTGAACAAAGAAATAAATGAGCAAGCAAATAAATAAATTTGGTTATATATGTAATTTAAAGCTGTGTTTTTAAGAGATTCAGTTTAATATTAGATCTTTTCAGAATGCTTTTATATTATTTTATAATGCTAACTTATTTACTTTTCCTAATATTTTTTTTAAAAAAAAACTTTTAACAATAAAAGAATCTTAAGTAATCAGATAAATAGGAGCAGCAGTAATTAAATAAAATATTCCTTTGGGGGAGCTGGTTGACAAATGGGCAGCAGTTGGCAAGAGTTTGTAAGGGATTTAACTGTAAATAAAGGCAAGGATTAAGCCCTCTTATTAGTATGTCCCTTTTGCTTTAGAATTTTGACTCCTTGTTCCCCATTTTTTTTAAAAAAAGGAAAAAGGGATAATAGCAGGCAAATCACATTGTTATGCAGAATGCAAAATGAAGACAAGCCCCTGTGTGTATGACACAGTCCCAATAAGAAGCACTATTACTGAATCAGCACAGAATGATAGACAGCATCTACATCTAAAAAGGGCAATTAGTTATTTTCTGATGAGATTGTCTTTCCTAATCTTTATTGAGTCTGACTTGCACAACATTAAAACATAGCCCCACTTTTTTAAAAAAAAAAATAAATCTGTTTCTACATGTATAGATTATCCCTTTGTGCATCTAAAGTAGGCTCTGAGCAATCTTATATTTTTCATCAGAGAAAGTTGTAAAGTGTTGATTGATTACATTGCAGTTCAATCAATCATTTTCAAAACAGACCTGGGAAATGTCTAAATAGTTTAGCAAATAGATATTACTACATGTAAAAGTATCCTTTATATAGATGGAAATTATTTTTACAATGGGGCAGTGCAGTAGTGCTTTGGATGACTTTAGGTCATTCAAATTCACACAATGTGTACTGCATATGTTGTGTGTTATGTATATATCGTTGTAGGGCTTATCATCAGAAGGATAAATGAGGCAAAAAAAACCCAGTGAGTGTTCATGAATGATTGAGTATTTTCATGGATGTCTGTACAGAAGAAGAAGAAGGCTTGTCATTTTTTTCAGGGGCTTGGAAATATGAAGTTCCCTTATTCAAAGATGTTTATGCAGCTGAAGTCTGAGGAAATCCTTGCTGTGAGCTAATTATGCATGATTACCCAGTTAACTTTCTGCTAATGGTAACTTGCTGAGATAGACCAATCATGATACTAAATCAATTAATATGTGCATCTTTATGTTCTGTTCACCACTGGACAAAATCTTTGAAGTTTTTTTTATTTTTCTTAACCCATAAATAGCTTGAAAAGCAATTTTAGATTACTCAGTCACTTCTGTGCTCTTCAGATATCTATGGGCTGCTGTGCTGTTCTAAGAACCCTAAAATGTTATTGATTCACATTAAGAACATAAGAAGAGCCATGCTGAATCAGGCCAAAGCCCATCGAGTCCAGCATTCTGTGTCACACAGTGCCCACCAATTGTACATGGGGATCTTGAGCAGAAAGAGAAGGCAAAACCCTCCCTTTCCCTTGACCCCCAACAAATGGTACTCAAGGGAATCCTGCCTGCCTCAACCAACACAGAGGCAGCACATGGACATCCGTTTTAATAACCACCGATACACTTGGCATTCATGAATCTATCTAACCCTGCCTTGAAGCTGTCAAGGCTGACAACTGTCACGACCCCTTCTGGAAGTGAATTCCATAAATCAACGACCCTCTGGGTGAAGAAATATTTCCCTTTATTTGTCCTCACTTTCTTAGCTATGAGCTTTAGGGAGTGCCCCCTTGTCCTAGTATTGTGTGATAGAGAAAAGAATTTTTCTCTATCCACCTTTTCTATCCCATGCATGATTTTATACACTTCGATCAAGTCACCCCTTAAATGCCGTCTTTCAAGGCTGAAAAGACCAAGGCGTTGCAATCTGGTTTCATAAGGGAGGAGCTCCATTTCCTTGATCATTCTTGTTGCCCTTTTTTGCACCTTTTCCAGTTCCATTATATCCTTCTTGAGGTACGGTGACCAGAACTGTACACAGTACTCCAAGTGTGGTTTCACCATCGATTTGTACAGAGGCAATACAACACTTGCTGACTTATTTTTGATTCCCTTCCTAATCATGCCAAGCATGGAATTTGCTTTTTTTTACTGCTGCTGCGCATTGGGTTGACATCTTCATTGAGCTGTCCACCAAAACCCCAAGATCCCTTTCTTGGGTTGTCTCAGAAAGTTTGGTCCCCATCAGTTGGTAAGTATAATTGGGGTTCTTTGTCCCGATGTGCATAACTTTGCACTTGTTTAGGTTAAAATGCATTTGCCACTTTGTTGCCCACTCATTATTATGAATTATGAATTATTCATTCATATTTAGAAAAAGCTTCTCCATACTATGCAAAGACAAAACTCCTACTCTTTTTCTAAGGAGTAGGACATTTCATCCTAACATATCATGGTAGCATATCAGAGTCCTTATAAAAGTCTTGATATGAGACTGCAGAGACAAGGAATAACATCAATAATGTGGGAAAGATCCTTCTTTTGCCCCCAAAGTGAAACAATTTGCAGTTCCTGAATTAATACTTGACCAAGGAATATTTTCCCATTTTTGAACTTTCCAGATTTTACAATGCAGTTTTTGATAAAATATGTCTACAAAAATGTTTATGTGAGAATACACAGACACACACAGACACACACACACACACACACAAAGGATCTATATTAAACACCTTCCAAATATGCATATCTTGGGAGAGTTGTATACAAAAAGGGATATGAAGTTTTGTACTGATTTTAAAACATGCAAATTGATGTGCAAGTAGAATGAAATGAACATGTACCCAGAAGGAAATAGAACACTACAAAAAGTTAAGCAAACAAATATATCCTTCTCTCTCTCCTTGGCACATTGAGCTTTATTCAGCTTAGTGCATTGTAAATTGCACAGATCCAGTCCTATCTGAGGATGGTATTACGTCCTCCACACTAAATCATATGGTGAAAAAAGAAATTCTGAAGGACAAATGCTGCTTTCTGGATGTGTGGCAGTACACTACATGTTCCAACAGTTTGAACTCGTCCCAGTGCTGGGCCTTGGGGATTCAGAGTTCCAGATGAATCAAGCAGAAATAGTCAAATTTTGCCTGTGTAATAGAAGGAACAAACATGGATGTGACTATCAAATCTTTTTGCACATAAGAATAAGAAGTCCCAGTCATTGGATTTAGCAGAAAAGACACCATAAGCTGGAAAATCCTCCCACTATGGAATTTTTGATGTGCAAATAGAAATTGCATCCATAATTGATTCTGCCAGAGGAACAGACAAAAGCAGATGCTTGGTGTTGTCTCATTAGATCTGCCCTTTTTACAAAGCAGCCAGAGAAACACAGGGAGAGTCTTGGCAGAAGTCAAAGGATGCTTGGCACTGCAGCAGAAGGATTCTCCTGGCTTATTCTGTGGCCAATCTCAAGCATAGAAAGCAGATTGGAAGGAGGCAGCAGTCTACAGAAAAGTGAATCTGACCATGTCTACATAGATGGATTTTGTTGTTTAGTTCTCCAATTTTACTCCCATCAAAAAAACAAGTGAAAAGTAATTCAGGTGAGTCACAGAAACTTTCCTGACTTTTTTTATCAAGCATATGTGTTGTGGTACATGTAGTGCTCCTGCTTAATAGCCCTATTTAATATTATGCACCACAACAGTCACTTCAAATTGAGTTCTGCTATCTGACACAAATATTAGTTCAAAGGGAAATAAATTGCCAATCTTGAATATAATAGACTAGACTATAGTACATCAGAGTACTCTCTCTGATACTTCACATTGGATGCTAGATTCTTATGAAATGTTATCTGATAGTATAGGTACAAAGTATAAAGCCCCAGCAATGCACTGATTACATATTTATTTTATTGCAGCTAACCTTTTATGACAATCACTAGGCAATTTTCAATAAAGCATCATAAGTTCAATAAAAAACCCAAGGAGAGATGGATGTGATTACTTTTGGAGAGATGACTATGGCTGTATGCTAGACTTGGAAATTTAAAAAAAAAGTTAAAACCCCTCAAAAGAGGAAATGGCAATATATTTTCATATTTTGTTGAGAAAAGTCTATAACTGTGTCCATGTGGTCACCAGGAATCCATCTTGATTCAAGGAACTTCAATATCACATACATGAGAGAGCAAAATAAAATTTTTAAATGGCACTTAATAGTGCACAAACTGGTCAAGAAATGTTGCCAAGAAAGTAGATATCAAATGTGTGGGATCTTCATTAAAAGTACTGTTCTAAAGTTTTTGGATTCCTAATAGCGGCAAAAGATGTAGATGGCCCTTCAAAGTTAACAACAACAACAACAATATTAATAATAATAATAAAGTTGGAAGGTACATTGGAGGTCATCTAGTCCAACCCCCTGCTCAGGCAGGAAGCCCTACACCATTTCAGACAAATGGCTGTTCAGTCTCTTCTTAAAAACTTCCAGTGTTGGAGCATTCACTGCTTCTAGAGGCAGGTTGTTCCATTGGTTAATTGTTCTAACTGTCAGGAAGTTTCTTCTTAGTTCTAGTACTACAACTTCAAACCAAGCTCTTATATGAATGGACAAGTAAGCAATATCAAATAGGAGTGATATGATATAATGACTGGACCATAGAAGGACATGTATGTATGTATGTATGTATGTATGTATGCATGTATGTATGTACTGTGCCATTTGAGTTTTCAGATTTCTTCTAATATTATTGTATGTGTCTAGTTTGTATGTAACCAATCTTACATTAAGAATATGCCCACTTTTTCAAGATACATCTCCATTGGTGACAATGTATATCTGAATATTCAGAGAGTATGTTTTTTGTTCTTGTTTTTTTTATCTTTGCCTACCTTTGAATCAATGCTGACTGATGATTGCCTGGACAAGTCCCTGCATTTCTCTTGGTGAGGTTTTCAAAAGTGCTTTGCCATTGCCTCCTTCCTAAGGCTAAGAGAAAGTTATTGGCACAGGATCACCCAGGTGTCCCAGTTTCTAGACTGGTGCCCTAACCACTAACCAATCTAGCTCTGAGGGACCATGTAACCATAATTACAAGTGCTTACAAATTTTTCCATCAGAACATTTTAGGCAAGAATACTGGCAATGAGGATAACTATGTGAAAGAAGTGAAGGCTATCTTAAGTCACAGTAACAGTTCAGAATTAGTTTAGGTAAGAAAAAGCACTTCTTGGCTTCTGCAGTCAACCATGATAGCCAGGAGGAACTTTTCACAACTTCATGTTGTGCACCAATTATGGTTGTTCCTGGACTAAAAAGCTCTGCTCCTAATCACTCATAACTTAGTCGCCACCTGAAATGGACTACAACTATGTTCTTTACCTGGGGCTGCCCAAATTAACTATATGAAGCCACAACTGGTACAGTTTGCAGCAGTGCAGGCAGTTATATATGTTCCTTGATCAACATGTTGTCATGGTTCCAATAGATGAAACCAGTTAAAAGAACTTCAAGGCAAGAAAAAATTCCTTAAAGAACACTTACCTAATTGAACCCAAAATTGAAAGTTCCCTCCCCTGATACAAAGTTACAAGTTGCAATTCCCAACCCAAACCAAGCTGTCATGTGTTTGGTGAAATTCACACTTTGACAGTTTGACATAGAGCTTAGCGTCCAGGAGTTTTTTCAAAACGTCCCATAGTAATCCCACATGTTCTGTCACAGTTATCGTGTAGATCAGGATATCATCAAGATACACCAAAATGCCTTTATACAAATGTAGCACCTGGTAGATCAGTTGCATGAATACTGCAGGAGCCCCTTGCAGCCCAAAAGGCATGAACTGGTAGCTTTGAACTGGTAGCTGCCTAGGGGACTATTGAAAGCAGTCTTCCATTCATCACCTTCTCTTATTCTAACACGGTAATATGCTTCTCTCAAGTCCAATTTTGTGAAAATCTTTCCCTTCGCCAAATGGGACAATAGTTCCTTCATGAGTGGGAGTGGGTACATGTTCTCCACACTTACTGCATTAATTCCCTTAAAATCCATGCAGAGCCTAAGACACACATCTTTCTTTTCCTTGAACAAGATAGGAGCAGCTACTTGGGATTTGGCTGGTTCAATGAAACCCCTGGCTAAGTTCTTATCAATGTATTGGTGCAGTTTTGGGTTAATGTCATGGTTCCAATAGATGAAACCACTTAAAAGAACTTCAAGGCAAGAAAAACTTCCTTAAAGAACATTTTATTAGGAAACAAAATATTGGCACTTACCTAGTTGAACCCAAACTGAAAGTTCCTTCCCCTGATACAAAATTACAAGTTGCAGTTCCCACCCCAAATCAAGCTGTCATGCATCCCACCCCAAACCAAGCTGTCATGCGCCGTTGCGACCTCTCTGTGGCAGCAGACCCAGGAGATCTCCTTGGTTTACCAAGGAACTCAGGGGGATGAAGCACCAGAAGAGACGTTTAGAGAAGCAATGGAGGGGAGGTAGATCCGAATCTGATCGAACCAAATTGGGAGCTTATATTAAGACCTATTTGGAAGCAATCACTACGGCAAGATCTCAGTATCTTTCCGCATTGATTGCGTCTGCGGAATCTCGTCCGGCTGCCCTGTTTAGGGTGACTCACTCTCTCCTGAATACGGGGAGGAGGGAGGAACCTTTGCAGGGCAATGCCGAAGAATTTAACAGCTTTTTCGCAGACAAGGTCGCTCAGATCCGGGCTGACTTGGACTCCAATTGGAATACAGTGTCGGCTGACAATGAGTCAGTCGAGATGACAGAGGCCCATCTTAGTCCTGTTGAATGGGAGGAGTTTGATCTGGTAACTCCTGATGACATGGACAAGGCCATTGGAGCTGTGAGTTCTGCCACCTGTTTACTGGACCCGTGCCCCTCCTGGCTGGTTTCGGCTAGCAGGGCTGTGACACGGAGCTGGATCCAGGCTGTTATCAATGCTTCATTGGGGGAGGGGTCCTTCCCGGCTCCTTTAAAGGAGGCACTTGTGTGCCCCCTCCTCAAGAAGCCTTCCCTGGACCCGGCAGTTCTAAATAACTATCGTCCTGTCTCCAACCTTCCCTTTTTAGGGAAGGTTGTTGAGAAGGTGGTGGCACTCCAACTCCAATGGTCCTTGAATGAAACTGATTATCTGGGCCCTCAGCAGTCTGGGTTCAGGTCTGGTTACAGCACGGAAACTGCTTTGGTCGCGCTGACTGATGATCTCTGGCGGGCCCGGGATAGAGGTTATTCCACTATCCTGGTGCTTCTTGACCTCTCAGCGGCTTTCAATACCATTGACCATGGTATTCTTCTGTGCCGGTTGGAGGGGCTTGGAGTGCGGGGCACCGTTTTACGGTGGTTCACCTCCTACCTCTCCAGCCGGTCGCAGTCGGTGTTTGCAGGAGGTCAGAGATCGGCTCCAAGGTCTCTTCAGTGTGGAGTCCCTCAGGGGTCTGTTCTCTCACCTCTGCTTTTCAACATATACATGAAACTGTTGAGTGAGATCATCCGTCGACATGGGGTGAATTTTCATCAGTATGCTGATGATACTCAGCTTTACATCTCTACCCCACGTCATTACAGCGGAGCAGTGGAAGTGATGAACCGGTGCCTGGAGGCTGTTGGGGTCTGGATGGGTGCCAACAGGCTCAGACTCAATCTTGACAAGACGGAGTGGCTATGGGTTCTACCTCCCAAGGACAATTCCATCTGTCCATCCATTACTCCCTGTCGGAGAGGGTTCGCAACTTGGGTGTCCTCCTCGATCCACAGCTAAGTTTAGAATACCATCTTTCGGCTGTGGCGAGGGGGGCATTCACCCAGGTTCGCCTGGTGCATCAGTTGCGGCCCTATTTGGACCGGGAGTCACTCCTCACAGTCACCCATGCCCTTGTCACCTCGAGATTCGACTACTGTAATGCTCTCTACATGGGACAACCTTTGAAGAATGTCCGGAGACTGCAGGTGGTTCAGAATGCGGCTGCGCGAGCCGTCTTGGGTCTCCCAAGACATGCTCATATCACTCCAGCCCTCCGTGAGCTGCACTGGCTGCCAATTGGTCTCCGAACACAATTCAAAGTGTTGGTTATGACCTATAAAGCCCTATATGGCAATGGGCCAGGATACTTGCGGGACCGTCTTCTGCCTCATGAATCCCAGCGACCAGTTAGGGCACACAGGGTTGGCCTCCTACGGGTCCCATCTGTTAGACAGTGCCGTCTGGTGGGACCTAGGGCTAGGGCCTTCTCTGTTGCTGCCCCAGCCCTCTGGAATCAACTTCCCTCAGAGGTTCATACTGCTCCTTCAGTCCTAGCTTTCCGAAAACTTTTAAAAACACATCTATGCAGACAGGCTTGGGGCGTTTAATTTTTTGCTGCGCTCTGCCCCTGGGCCTTTGATTGGGAGTGTATGTTGTATGAGTGAGTATACTTTTAATAGTTTTATATTGTAATATTATTTTAAATTACTTATATTTTTGTACTTGTATTTCTGTTGTGAGCCGCCCTGAGTCTGGGGAGAAGGGCGGCATATAAGTCGAAATAAAGATAAAGAAAGATAAAGATCACATTCTCCAATTACAAATAAACACGTGCTTTTCTCCCTCACCCTCTTGCCGCCAAAATTCTTAACTCACATTGACCTTGAGTATAACTGCAGCTGCAATTGTCATGACTAACTAAGAATGCTCATTCTTCTCCCTCCCCCCTTAGTCTGTCTACGTGAAAATCCCCAACTATAGAGTGGAAAGTTACAATGAAATACAAAGTAAAATGGCTGCAATTTCTTCTGTTGTCACAACGCTGACACACGTTACATCTTTGCTCTGCAAGCTGTCAGTATGCTTCAGGGTTCAATTCAACCCTTCCTGGCATAGGGCCAAGTTATTTGAGGGACCCCCAATTATATTGACCCATTCCATTCAGTCCAGAAGGAGAAGCATACTCTGGATCCCATCTATTAGGAATTGCCAACTGCCTATATTCAGGATAAGTCTTTGATGTCATGGTGCTGCTCTTTGGGACATCCTCTCCCTAGAGTTAAGACTGACCCTGGTCCTGGTGGCCTTCTCTCAGGCCTCAGTACCAAGCTTGGGAACTGGATGTGTGGCAGAACCTGTGCAATAGTTATGTTGACCTTTGGTGGTTGTTCTGTTTTTACCTTGGCTGCTGATTTCTTTAGTGTTGTTTTTATTGTTATATGTTATTATGGGTTTTTTTTAACTCATTAGCTGCCAGAGTTTGAACTAGAGGTGGGCAGCCCTATAAATTGGAATAATAAACAAAGTAAGTCCTGGAACTGAACAATTTAATACTGCATAGAAACAGAAACTATTTTCAGTCCAAGGACAGCACTAATTCTAAGCCTATTCAACATGAAGTGCATGCCAGTAGTGAAGGGCTTAGCTTAAAGTACTTGTCTGGAGATAAATTTGACAAACATGGGCACACATACAGCATGCAACTATTTACATAGAGACAAGAGCAACTATTTACATAGAGACAAAAGCAATTAGAATATGTATATATATGCATATTATTTTACTCATATTCATTCACTTATCATTAACCCAATTTATTTTTTTACACACACACACAAACACTCTAACATAAGAAAAAATGCTCTATAGATGAAATAAAAGTTTGCTTAAAATCATTCTATTATGAATTGTTTTATTATATATTTATCTCTCAGCCCTTAGTATGCATCACTTATAAAATCTGGCATCATTTGATCATATCTTTGTGCCAGTTTCATGGCATAACGTAAAATTTCTAACATAACAATGTTAGAAGTCACCTATGCATTTGTTGTCAGCTGGAAAGGCTGGGTTCAAGACCTGACAGCTGCATGATGGGGTGAGCTCCCATTACATGCCCTAGCTCCTGCCCACCTAGCAGTTCAAAAGCATGCAAATGTGAGTAGATAAATAGGTATCATTTTGTTGGGAAGATAATGGTGTTTGCTGTGCCTAAGTATATAGTCATGCTGGCCGCATGACCAGGGAGGCAGAATGGACAATGCTGGCTCACTCAGCTAGGAAATGGAGATGCCCCCTAGAGTCAGATATGAGTGGACAGGGGAAACTTTTACTTTTACCGGTATACATTTGTTGTCCCAGTTTATGGCATATGGGTGGCAGTAAACAAGAGATTTTGTTCCTTGAATCACTACTATTTTCACTTGGTCAGTTAAAAAGCAGAATAGATTTTACAAACATGCATTCCATTCTCCATGAAAAGGTATTAAATGATAGGGGGATAAATAAACAAGGAATAATCATATTAATTATATTTTATTAATTATATTTCAGTTTAATTATATTTTCACACACACACACACACACACACACACACACACAGGTATAATGTATTGTATGTGTTTGCATGTGTGGGTGTGTATGGAGCTGACATTATTTGGTTCTTTATCCTGATTCATTTCAAACTTTATATGTAGTTTTCAGCCTGAAAAATTTCAATACTTGGTGTTATCTTGGTCTATATTGAATTGGAATTACAGGTCAAATCATTAACCATTAGATTCTAGTTTCTATTCCACCCTGAACTACAATATGAATATATTGTTCCAAAACAAAATAGGAGGAAGGGAGGGAGGGAGGGAGGAGGAATTTCAATTTCATTTTTGGTTTGTGTTTCTTTTGTCTCAAAGGTGCTTTTTCAAAAGTGTTTCTATTGTTATTGAAACTTGAAAACCCATGTATTTTTCTTCTCTGAAACCCTTAAGAATGTTATCTCATACTTAGAGAAAATATATACATCTAGACAAGAAGATACTAAATAGAATGGCTATGTGCCTTCCTTTACTAAGGATAAGCCTCTGTTTCAGACATATAGGCGTGGGAGTTTTAAAGGATCCCATCAACAATAGGCAGTTACCAGACTAAGCAGATATTCAAACTTCTGATTCCATTCCTATCTTCTCCATTATGAAGAGATTTTTTTCTCTCATACACTCTAGATTAATAAGAATCAGTGTGGTGTAGTGGTTAAGATGCTGGACTAGAAGCAGTGAGACTCAAGTTCTGCCTTAGTTTGGAATAGTTTGGAAGTGACTTTGAGCCTGTTATTCTCTCTCAGCTCTTTATCCTGCAATGAATTGATTGGGACTACTACTAATAATAATGACTGTAGGCAAATGTTTTACATATCCATGCCCTTTTTTCTTCTTTTTCTTGGCAGTGCTTAATGGGAATAAGTAGAGCAGTGGCATTTTGCCTCAAGGTATTGCCTCCGTTAGGACTGTCTCAATGACCTGATTCAAGGCAGTGTTTCACTTGCAAAACATGAATCATTTTCTCATGATGCCTTGGATTAAAGAATGAAGGTGGGCTGATTTAGTTTAGCTGGATGCTTTTCACTTTTTGGAAATAGCTTCCGCAAATACAGAGAACATGGGCAGAAGTCCTATTTAATACCTGGATCAAAGTGGCAGGGCTTTTCTGATTCTTCAAAGAAACAGTACTTCAGACACAGGTTGACATTTTGAAAGAGGACTTTGCTCAAACATTTACTGAACTGAAGTGTCCCATTAGTGCTCCTGGTCAGCCCTAATTCTAACTCTGACTATCAAGTCAAGTCAATTTATATATTTGCCGGCTTAAACATACCACACAACATTTTGCCCAAAACAAATGTGGTGTAGTAAATGGAGAATTTATCATAGGATGTAAAATGCATGCATGTGTGAATCAGCAAAACTACCTATGTCCCAACTAAGCTATAGTATTCATAACACCCATGCATAATTCACTTCAAAATCCATTCTCACAGGAGTCATTGCTTCCAGTGACCATTATGTACTTAAACAGCTGCAAGACAGTGACCGTGCCAAGCAACAATAGACATGATATAATAAATTAGTATTGTTGTTACTGATACAGTAGAAATAACAGAAAGGCAACAAATGCCATAGACCTCACACCAGGGGAAAAAAATTACATATCACAGGACCTTTAGGCAAAGAAATATATGTTCAGAGTGCTGTAACACAGCCTTTCTCAGCGGCTCTTTCCTTTTGTTAGCATCAGAATCATTCTCATGCATTATTGATAGACCCAAAAGCCTGCCAAGTAAGCTGGCTGTGTGTGTGTGTGTGTGTGTGTGTGAGAGAGAGAGAGAGAGAGAGAGAGAGAGAGAGAGAGAGAGAGAGAGAGAGAGAGAGAGAGAGAGAGAGAGAGAGAGAGAGAGAGAGAGAGAGAGAGAGAGAGAGAGAGAGAGAGAGAGAGATGCAGCAGGGTATCCGGATGGCACCTTTCACTGCTGGGGGCTCTGTGCTCATTAAGAACATCTTTTGGCTGGTCTCTAATGGCCCCGTCTGTCACAGTCTGTCATTACACACACATGTGCACAGATACATACATACACACACACACATGCATACATATGTGTAAAATTAATTATTTGTCAGGTCCAGTATAAGGACAAAAAAACAAAAAGGATTGAATTACTACTTTGCTCTTGGTAGAAGCAGAGGGCTAAAACAGTTGGGTCCTTTACACCTTTTCATTTGTTTCTGCATAATCTCGAAACCTGTTTTAAGAACTGGTGTCTGGCTTTCAACTGCCCACCCCCCCCCCACTTCCCTCTTCTCCCTTTATTTCCTAATGCTTGCAGGTCCTTCAGGAAGACACAAACACTTACAGTTGTTGAGTGATTAAATATTTATAATCAGGGCAATGAGTGAGGTGCTGAATAATAAATGCTAAGGTTCAGGCGGCCTTAGATAATTTCTGCAGATTTCTTCATCTGCCATCTCTTTGCTTCTAAGGCAAGAAAGAGAGAGAGAGAAAGAAAGAGAGAGAGCAAGCACACGAGAGATATCCTTTTAATTAACAAAAACTTTCTTGTCGTTTCTTTTCCTTTACAGCTCTGACAGTCAATAGTCCTTTATTGCTGTTTTGTTTGCAAACTTTGACCTTGTCACATCATTAGAGCAGTCATTATCACTGCAGACAGGCATGCCTAACATGTACATTGGTGGCTGTTTCCTTTTTTCTAATGTTTTCCCTTTTCCATAGGACAGGCCCATATTTCTTTTGCAAAATGCAGGGGGGGATTGTAGGTATTCTAATGTATAATTTGAAGGGACTTCTCTAATTACAGGCCTGTGAAAATGATGGTTTGTCCTATACCCCCTAATAACTTAACAACTCAGCCTATGCTCAGTTCCTCTCTGATAAACCTAAGCATCTCTCTCTCTCATGGGTTGCAAAGCCTCAAAAGCCTTAACAGGGACAGCTACAGTATATCTATCAGATGGGCTACCAACAAAGACAGGTTATTTAGCAAAAGTGAAAAGAGATTCAGAAAACGCACACCTCCTGAATTATTCATAATACATTATAATGATCTCTCAAAAGGTATCGTATTTTTACTCATTTGGGGCCAAATTGTACATTGCTTTAGCCATGTTCTGAGATAGGACCATTTCAGCGTGGATGCATTTTAATCCTTCTATATGCCAGTTGCTGTGAGGTCCAAAATGACTGAATGTGTACCTAATACTGCTGTAAACTATAATTCTGTGCATGCCTAATTGGATATAGCAGGCGTTCCAAAGCATCCTTAGAGATTGTAGCAGCTTTTGGTTCATGCATCAGTGATTAGATGCATGTCAGAATAGGTCATATGCACATATCAAGATGTTAAAATATGAGGAGAGATCTGATGGGACTAGGACATTTCCATGTGACAATTCTCTAATGGTTGTCAAACAGGAGAGCAGGTATATTGTCTTGTGGATTACCATCTGAAATTTTTGTAATTCTCCTAAAATGTGACTTCACTTCCAAAGATCTATCCATTGGAATACTACAAATATTTGTAGATGTACACTTCCAGACACATGTTGTAGAACCAAAGTTATTTTTGGCATTCTGTTCACCTTGGGCAAGGTACCTGTGGCTCTCCAGCTTCTGTCAGCATCATGCAGGATATCTGTTGATCAGGGATGATGGAGGATAGAAAATCCAGTAGGAGTTTTGACGATCATTGGACGTATGGGAGAAAGGAATGGCATCAAACAACCATTTGACTGGGATGGTATAACGTCTCCTGCCTTCAGCAAGGGACTGGACTAGAAGACCTCTGAAGCCCCTTCCAGCCCTATGATTAACCTCTCTACCTCTTGAATGATAATACTAATAAATTAATTAACTGAGAATCATTAGAAGACAAAATATACAGTACATTTCAGTTTCACTATGCAGGTAGCTCTCAATTTATGAAGGCAATTGAGGACTGGAATTTCCACTGCTATGTGATGTGGTCATAAAGCACAATCATGTTGCTTAGTGAAAGCAATTCCTACTGTCCAAGTTCGCATTGTTAACCAAATCCCAAAAGTTTTTAAGAAATCAAATTTCAGCTGATTTCTCACAACCTACTTAGTGGGGAAGCCGGCAGGAAGTTGCAAGTTCCAGGTAGTTTGCAAGCAGCCTGGCAGGCAGACAGGTATCTGCTGCCAGTGAGCGAGAGCATGATGAAGTATGAAACATGGTCAACAAAACTGACAGGAAAATAATTGCCAGGTAATGCAACAAAACATGAGAGTTCAAATGAGACTAAATCCAATATTTTTTTTTAAAAAAACAAAGGTTTAATTGATTCATGCAACTCCCTTAGAAAGATTAAAATAAAAATAATATCACTGGTAGGAGCATTGCAGATGACTTAAGGAATCATTACTCAATATCCTATTTAATAACATGACCTGACTTTATAAACTGGCAGGCCATATCACGATTTCCATTTATTTACCATTTGTTTACCGAGATACCATTAGTTTATTCAGATAAACTGCATGCCGTGAAAATTAAGGCATTTTTGTCTACCATTCCATCTCACTAAAAACTGGAGCAAAATCATCCCTATAAGAAGTGGAGTGTAACTGCAATTCTGCAGACACTCTTTTGATCATAATAATGTTTAAATTATATAGTTTATATTTTTCTTGTCCCAGGTTCCCACTTGTCCTTGTTAAACCCCCACTATAACTAGCAACAATGTATTTTTGCTCAGTGGTGAAAGGTTAGAATTTCTTCCTAATTTGGTTTTTGGTTTTGGTTTTGGTTTCCTACCAAGGGAGTAATAGTTAAACCACCAACTGCTAAATAGATTTATCGTTAATTGCCAAGACTGTTGAAAAGTTGCAAATATTCCTTTCCCAGTAGGGCCACTACAAAGCATTAAATAGGGAATCCAGGAAGAGCAAATGAGGATACAGTGACAGAAGGAACCAGGTAAATATGAATTATGTTGCATTGGAAGATTAATGCATCCTGTAGCCCATCTTTAAAGTAATAACAGGTTTGTGATTCTTTTTTATTATAATGGCAGAAGCAATTAGTAATTTGTGGATTTATAATCTTTCTGTGTTAACTTGGCCAATAAGATATGAGGTTTTTTTATTCCCTTATCCCCTCTATTTAAGCATCTATATATATTTTTTTGCAAAATGTTGTTCTTTGCTCTATTAAAACATAACACATATTACTGAAAGAGAATGGAGAAATGAACTGGGACTGAATTGAAGTCAGGCAATTGGCTTTATCATTCCAGCTATAAACATCATAAGTAGTTTCTGGAGTAGTGTAGACTTTATTTTTATCAAGCAAAGTGAAAATCAGAAATAAGAGTCTCATTCAGGCTACCTGGTAAAGGCCTTCCATTTCTTTTAGATCTTTTAGAAAAAGATCTCATTATGTGCTACATTATGTTCATAGATGATGTTCTATGAAACAAGATGTATAGTCCCTGCAAATTTTTTGGCAAGATTTAAGAAGTGGTTTGACATTGCCTCCTTCCTACAGTTGAGAGACATGACTGGTCCAAGGCCATCCAACTGGCTTTGTGTCTAAAGAAGTGGGACTAGAACTCACAGTCTCCTGGTTTGTAGCCTGATTCCTTAACCACTTGATTCCACTGACTCTCTAGGTTATATTTACCTTGATAGTTATAAAGTGTGATGGAATGCAAAGATGGTTCTTCAGTTTAATTTTAAAGGAACAAACTTACATGTTAAAATAATGGGCAGAGAACATCTGAAGAGTTGTAATATCTGAACTGTGTTAATTCCCAAAAAAACATGAGAACTCCCTCCATTCTTTAGTATTGTCTTCAAAGTTAACCTAGCGGAAGAATGGGCTGGCCACACCCTGTAATCACCTGTCTCTGGAATTTGTCTTTATTTCTTCATCTGCCAACTGTCTTTCTCAGTCCCCCATCCCTGGCAGAGTAACTGTAGGTTACCCAGTCCTACAGGTTTGGTGAGATTAAAATGACATAAAATGAGTCTGCCTGCAGTTTATTTTAATATACATAAAGACATAATGATAATGACAACTTGAGATGTTGGCCCAAGTTATTATAATAGCATAAAAAAGTGAGACAGATAACATGCAAATGGATATGATTCATGCATCATCTTCATGATATCTTAACTATTACAGTATGTCTAAGTTTATATAAATACAGTGAGTTGTAAGCTGAATTTTATGAAGTTCAATTTTCCACATAAACATTTTGAGAGGTAAATACTTCGAAAAAATCATTAGATTTTTGCCAAAATTCTAAAGTATATTCACAAGAAAGATGTATTGTTATCTGAGCATCATTTAGGACAGTTTTTTTTCCTTCTCTCTATTATTCAAAATATTAAATAATCCCATAGTGAAAATGCTGTGATGTTGTCACAAAGATATGCTGTAAGTCAACTTTGTGGATGTGCTTGTGGATGTAACTTCACCCAAAACTCTGAAAGCCAGAAAGGGGTCACATCTCTATTCCATGAAGAACCCCATGGTGCTTCCTGTTCTCCTTGCATCACTGGCAGTTCCAACAGGATGCCACATATCTTTTGCATTGGAACCAAGCTGAAGTCCCATTATAACAGGTAGATACAGCAGAAAGAGTCACAGTTTGCATTTAGTTGTATTACTCAGAACACATGATGCATGCACACTAAGTTTGAACCATTTGACAATGTTGATAATGTGCTAAATGTAAATTCTCCAAGCTAGTTTCCCCAGGGGTAAAATTCTTTGATCATGCTAGATCAGCCTTGAGAAATTACAAATTACATTCCAAATTTTAAAAAAAATTAGTTAAGGAAGGCCAGGACAGACAAAAAGAACATTAGCCTGGTTATCTCACCAGACTGACAGATTTCCTTAGGAGGTATCTGGTTCAATAGTGGTAACTGCAGGAGGGATCTTGGAGTCCTAGTGGACAATCACTTGAGCCAGCAGTCTGCTGCCCTGCCAAAACAGTCCTACAATAGGCTACATTAACAGGGAGATAGAATCAAGATGATGTGAAGTGTTAGTACCACTTTATAATGCCTTGATAAGATCATACTTGGAATTTTGCATCCAGTTGTGATCGCCATTATATAAAAAATAGTTTGAGACTCTACAGCAGGGGTCCCCAACCCCAGTCCGTGGACCAGTACCGGGCTGCAGCATGCCAGCAACCGGTCCGCACAAACAAGCAAAGCCCCATCTGTGGGATGCAGGCAGCACACAAACCCACACACTCTCCACTCCGCAGAAAAACATTTCTCCACAGAACTGGTCCCTGGTACCCAAAAGGTTGGGGACCTCTGCTCTAGAGTGCAGAGAAGAGCAACAAAGATGATTATGGGATGGAGGCTAAAACATACGAGGAACAGTTGGAAGGAATTGGGTATGTCTAGTTTAATGAAAAGAAAGAATAGGGGTGACACGATAGTAGTGCTCCAATATCTAAGGGGCTGCTATAAAGAAGAGGGGGTCAATCTATTCTCCAAAGCACTTGAAGGCAGAACAAGAAGCAATGAATGGAAACTTATCAAGGGGAGAACAAGAATTAACCTAGAACTAAGGAGAAATTTCCTGACAATTAATCAGTGGAACAACTTGTCTCCAGAAGTTGTGGGTGCTCCAACAGTAGAGGTTTTTAAAGAAGAGATTGGATAATCATTTGTCTGAAATGGTATAGGGTTACCTACTTGAGCAGGGGGTTGGTCTCAAAGGGACCTCTGACGTCCTTTCCAATTCTATTATTCTTTTTTTTCATGATAATTTTATTATTATTAAAACCTTTACTTCATTTCCAAGGGCTTTCACAACCATGGAAGATACATTTTTAAAAAGGGAGTTCATAAGTTCTCTTAGACTGATGATAGGAAAATATTTTCACTAAAAGAATTAATACATTTTTCTTTAAAAAATGTGAAACACCATACTTTATTTAAAACAATACTTCCAGATGAAGCCTCCACTTGTCTCCAGAAATATTTTTCTATGTTTATATACATATGGATGTGTGTGTGCATGTGTATGTGTGTGTGCTTTCAACAACTGTTGTGTAGTAAAAATATTTATATTGAATCTGTGTTCCTGCTCTGGTTCAAAATTTCAACTTGACATGCTATTTGACAGAGCCAAGTAAAATTACAAATAACTTTCTATATTAAAATAGTTTTCAAAAAAAGGTCACAAAGTTGGGTCTGGGCCTTTAGAAATCTGAGTGATTCTGAGATTATGCAATATCAATTATGTTTAAATATGTAGTCTTGTTTGATGCTAAGGCATCTATATGTTTTGAAATGTGCAAAAGAATGGCATGTAGCAAGTAGCTCTGTGCTACTACTAGTACTCACTTTGAGTAAAATGAGGAAAAGAAAATGGCTGCATATTATCCCTACAGAAAAATAATCACAATGATTCCTGAAGTGGGTTGTAGGTTAGACAGAACAGACATATCAAACTCGCAACCTCATGTGACGTTGCGCAATGTATCGGGATGGTTTTGCCATTGCCGGCAATGGGGTGGGCGCAGCTTCTGGATGACACATCCAGCCTGCAGAGCAGCAGTTTGACACCCCTGGATTAGAAGGTCACCAAGGCCCCTTCCAACTGTTTTGTTTCCACATTCATACACATTTGCTGTAGTGCCATTGGCAATGCCAGAGTTAATTTTAGTGTCAGGAGCAATTGCTGAATGTTCTTTGAAACCTGTGATACTTAAGATTTCCAAGATTCTCCAACGATAAGCTATAACCTAATTAAAAATATTTCAAAATTACTGAATGGACTGCATACTTCAAATAAAACTAGACCAATAAAAATTATTGTATTTAAAGAATTCTGGAAAGTGCAAATCAGTAAAATAAACATTTATTCCATTTTATCCTGATGAAAATGAAATATTTGAACATTTATCCTATGGTTAGAGCCCACTTGAGACATTTTTAACCAGAAACTGCATGATCACCTATCAGGTAAGCTGTAGCGGGGAATTGGGCCAGACTCCTTCCAAGTTTCTCCTTTCTCAGTTTAACAGAATGGTTAAAATAACTCAAAACCAGCCCTAGGAAGGAGGCAATAGGAAACAACTTCTGAAAATCTTGCCAAGAAAACTGCAGAGACTTATCCAGGCAGTCTCCAGGAGTCAAAAATTGACTTGAAGGCATTCCCCTTGAAAAAAACAAAAACCTTAATCTTTGTCTTTAACTCTTGATACTGTTGGGAACCGGGTGGGCCTTTAGACTGAGCACAGCCAGGTAGATGCTTAAGCCTTGGCCACAGGGAGGCAACAGCTTTTCATCACTGAAGTTTTTTAGCAAGAATCAGCAGAGCAGGAAAGACAAAAATACTGCGTTGCTATTTTTAAAAGGTGGGAAATACAGTGCAGTGTAATGCTTCCAATATCCTGAAATTTAAATGTAACTGTAAAGAAGAAAATATAATTACCTCAAGAGCAGAGAAGCTGTGTGTCAGGGTAGAAGTCCATGCAAAATTAAACGCAATGAGGTCTCCACCCACTAACTTTAGCACTGCTGCCAGGAATTGTAATAATTAATTGAGTCTTGATATTTCAACAGCCTTTGATTATGGAATGGAGAGCTGAGTGGAACATTTCACACATAAAAATGAGTGGCAAGCAAGTTGGGGGTGGGGAGGAGAGAAACATTTTGCATCTTTCATAGTTCAGTGAAAAAAAGGAAAGGAACATTTAAGGTGAAAGGATTGGAAGCTTTTCTGTTTTTTTTTTATTTTACAGTTAGAGAATCTTCCAAAATTCTACACTATAATAATTGCAAAGCTATAGGACAGCTGAGGGAACAGATGGTCAAATGACATACTGTCCTCAGAACAATGACCATATTATTGAGTTAACACATGAGAAAACTAGGCCAAGATTCTGGTTGATCTTCTCACCAGTTTTTGAGACAAAAGGAATGGATAGAAATCAAAGGACTGTTCCTAAACATTTAGGAACTTCTTCTAATTGTGAATCCCATAGTATGATAAAGAAGCCAAAAATATTATCAGAAATAACTTTATATCAAAGAAAAATTGCTGTATTTCTACTGATCCTGAATCCTATTTCACAAACTGTGTTCTTCTGTTATGCTCACTATGTTGTCTGTTTGTATACTTTTCAATCTCATATCAGAAAAGTTTAGGGTGATACCAATTAGCTCAAAATGTATATTTGGTCAAATAAGAAAAAAACTCCAGGCCTATCTGTTTCTTGAAATGTTTAAAGGAATAAAGACTTTTGGAAAGCCCATGCATTAGATATGACATTTAGCAACAGGGAAATAGTATTGGGTTCCAAAAGAACAGTTCAGAATGGTTCAAGTCCATATACTGAGTTGATGTCAGTCATTGCTAGCCAACCTTTTTGAATCAAAATACATCACTAGAGCAGAAGAGTTACTGTGCCATTTTCAAACTGATTAATACTGTTATTGTTTGGATTGAACTGAGAACAGTCTTGGACTTTTTAAGAATAAGGAAAACCAAATCCCAAATCCCTTTTTCTACTGTCATGAAAGAAACATTGTTTGAAGTAAGTCATTTCCTTCTGATCCTTTATGAAAAGGATCTGATTTTGCTCTGATTTTTAAAAAGCAGGTACTACTAATCCTAAAAGCCTTTGGACCAGCAATACATATATACTCAAAATAGCTTCCTTGAAGGAAATGGAGATATGAATGGGTTATACAAATTTTGATAGGGTTCAGATAAAGGTGAAGAAACAACCTTCAGATTGAGAGGGAACTCTACAGAGAGGCAACTCTCTGACCCAAACATATTTTCCTTACACAGTTGTATCAATAAGATGGACCTAAGGAATAATATCTCCTGACACATTTAGAGCAGCTTAAACAAATTAAATGGTAAGAACTAAGGAAAGGGTTAAGTTACAAGACACAATAATTGATTAATACCCAGAGGCACCAAAACAGTAATGGAATCAATGAGAAAAATCCCCTGAGGGAATGGCAGGGAACTCAGTGTCCTCCAAATAGTTTCTACTGTAATTCCTATGGCAACTTGGTATTGGGCATAATGCAAGAATCTTTCTGTACTGTGAGGTGGGACCTGGAGTGCAGGGGCAATGATTAATCAATGCCTATAAGCATCATATACGAAAAACTGTAGCTAAGGATGCAGATGCATGCACTGCACATGTATCTGGGTTCAAGAATAGAGGATAGTGCTCTCCTAAATTTAACATTTAACATTTTAGCATAGCATTTTAGGCTTCTATACTACCCCATAGTGTTTTACTGTACTCTTTGGGTGGTTTTTACAATATTGAAGCATTATGGAAATTGTAAGATGGCGGCCACAGAGAAAGTTTGGTTACATTGTGGGAAGAGAAGTTGCTATTAAACTAAGTTATCCTAAACTAAGACAAAAAGGTAGGAGAAAAGGTAAAGAGGGAAAGATAAGTCAGAAAAATAAAAAAAAGTCTGAAGAAGAGAAAAAGCGAAGAGGGATCTGAAGAGCAGAGAGGAGAATCAGCTGTGGGAGGGAGAGGAAAGCTGACTAAGGGCAGCACAGACCGGCAGAGAGGAGCCAGTGAGATAGTAGAGAAGGGAGGAGAGCCAGCCAGGGAGAGAAGAGAAGAGCTTACTGTAAATCATCCAGGCAGCCCTGTTTGCTGAAGGAAGCATAACACCAGAGCCACGGACCGGCAGCACAGTAGACCAGGCCCTACAAACAGCAGCAGATCACGTGCTGCGGACGGCAGAAGTCCAAGACCTACAATCAGCAGCAGACCAGGTGCTACAGAGAGTGGTAGACCAGGTGCTATGGATAGTGGTAGACCAGGGCCTGCAGATGGTAAAAACCAAAAAGGGATTTTCAAACAACAAACTCATGGAACAGGTGACTGATACTATTGTGGTATGCAATACATGTTCTATGTATGTGCTAAGCCCAAAGAACACCCAAACTATATGTGCATTAGATGTAAACTATTTAAACTACTGGAGGAAAAAATAAGGAACTTAGAGGTAACTCTAGCCAAACCCCAATCTATGAAAGAAAGCTATATCCAAACCGAACCAATTAATGAACAAATAACTCCCAGATGATTTGACCCTACTGATAAACCCTTGGAGGAAGACAAGTGGAGGTATGTCACACATAGAAGGAAATACAATACTCAAAGAAAGAAGCAGCTTGCAACTAATAAACTCCTTCTGCCCAATCCAACCCAATCACAAGCTGCCCCACTAAACTGAGCAATCAATTTCTCCCCTTAGATGGAAACACACAGACCCATAACTTTCCCCTCAAAGAAAACATGCAGACGCCTAGCAAAGAAACAACTTCAAATATCCCTTAGAAAGTCACTTCAAATATCCCTTAAAAAGTTACATCAACAAACACACCAGAGATAAACAGAAAAGCACCCCATACTGCAGCCCCCCCCCAAGGAAAGTAATAGGAGATTCTATCCTCAAAGGAATGGAATCATCCATCTGCAGACTGGACATACAATCCAGGGAGGTATGTTGTCTCCCTGGAGCAAAAATCAAAGATGTGGCTTAGAATCTAACCAAAATAATTAGGCCTACTAATTACTACCCTTTCCTCCTCCTCCATATTGGGATGAATGACACAACAAAGAACCTGAGTACAATAGTGAGAGATTACGAACAACTACCAGGCAATAAAGTTAAGGAGCTAGGAGCACAAGTACTGTTCTCATCCGTACTCCCAATGAAAGGCCAACACCCATTGAGGGGAAAAAAGAGTTCTAGAAATAAACCATTAGCTGAAGGGTTGGTGTCACCAATAAAACTTTGTTTTCCTGGATCATGGACTGCATTTCCCATGTGAAGGACTCCTGGCAAGGGATGGCCTGCACCTCATGAAAACAGGGAAAAATTTATTCAGAAAAAGACTGGCCCAACTCATCAGGACAGCTTTAAACTAAAATGAAAGGGGAGGGTGACCAATCTTTAGAATCTCTGGAACTCAAAAACAATCATAAATCCCAAGAAAACAAATCAAACAATGAGGTAGGGAGAGACGAGAAAAAAGAAAAACCCAAACAACAATCAGGAGATGCAAGAAACATGCCCACGAACAGGCACAAAAGTCTTAAATGCTTATATACAAATGCTCAAAGCTTGGGGAACAAACAGGGCAAACTAGAAACAATAGTACATGAGGGAGTGTATGACATAGTTGGGATTACAGAAACCTGATGGGACAAAACCCACGAATGGAATGGACTGATAGATGGACACAAATTGTTCAAAAGAAACAGGTCTACAAAAAGAGGAGGGGGCCTTTCACTATATGCAAGAGAACACCACATATTTAAAAAATTGCACATGATCCAAGATAAAATCTCTCCAGAATATATGTGGGTCAATATAAAAGAGAAAAAAGTGACATTACCATAGATGTATATTACAGGCCACCCAACCAATCAGAAGAAATAGATGAACTCTTTGCCAACCAGTTAACAAATATATGCAGGAAGCATATCACAGTAGTAATGGGAGACTTCAACTATCCAGATATCAACTGGGAGACAAACTCTGCAGTGAGCAGGAGATCAAACAGATTTCTAACCAACCTAGCCAACAACTTTGTCATCCAAAAGGTGGAGGAGGGAACTAGAAGTAAAGCTATACTGGACCCTAGCCAACAACTTTGTCATCCAAAAGGTGGAGGAGGGAACTAGAAGTAAAGCTATACTGGACCTAATTCTAACTAATGGAGAAGAAGTGATAGAGGGAGTTGAAGTTGTCGGAACCTTGGGAGAAAGTGACCATGTCATACTGGAATTGAATATAATACAAACACTAGCAACAGAAAACAATCCAACCAGTGTCTTGAACGTCAAAAGAGCTGACTTTAACAAACTCATAGAGAACCTAGGAAAGATCCCATGGATAAAAATCCTAAAGGGGAAAACAATCCAAGAAGTTGGGAAATTCTGAAAAATGTGTTCATAAAAGCTCAGTCTAGCACAATACCACTGAAAAGGAAAAACAATAAATTCAAGAAGAAACCATCACAAAAATCTGCACAAAAATCTCTCTGACAAACTGAAAGACAAAAAGGACAAATACAAAAAATGGAAAGAGGAGCAGATAACTAAGACCAATTGTCAGCAGACAGCCAGAACATGCAAAGATGAAGTCAGGAAATCAAAGGCTCCAAATGAACAAAGACTTGCAACAGAAACCATGGATAATAAAAAAAGTTTCTTCCAAAATATTAACAACAAGAAAAAAGTCAAGGAAACTGTAGGTCCACTAAAGAGAGAAGATGGCAGGAAATAACAGGCAACAGGGAGAAAGCAGAGCTGCTTAACTCATACTTTGCAGCAGTCTTCATACAAAAAGAAACTATAGCCCAACATACTAAAAAAAAAACACTGCAAAAGACAAATTAGAAACAAAAATTAAAATAAGCAATAAAATGGTAACAGAACACCTATCCAACCTTGACAAATATAAATCACCGGGGCCTGACAGATTTTTATCCATGGGATCTTTCCTAGGTTCTCTTTGAGTTTGTTAAAGTCAGCTCAACACACTGGTTGGATTGTTTTCTGTTGCTAGTGTTTGCATTATATTAAATTCCAGTATGACATGGTCACTCTTCGTCTGAAGGAGCTGGTAGATTTTATCTCAGAATCATTGCACCATATCTTTCAATGATCCTGGAGCACTGGGGAAGAACCTGAGGATTGGAAAAGGGCTAATGTGGTTCCAATTTCCAAGAAAGGGGGGAAAAAGCAGACCCAGGAAACTACAGACCAATCAGTTTAACATCAATTCCTGGGAAGATCCTAGAAAATATAATCAAATCTGCGAAGACCTAGAAGCAAACAAAGTTATAACTAGTAGCCAGCACGGTTTGTTAAAAACAGATCATGCCAAAACAATCTTATTTCATTCTTCAACAAATGACTAAACTAATAGACCAGGAAAATAGTACATAGTATGGACATAGTATACTTAGACTTCAGTAAGGCATTTGATAAAGTAAACCACATCCTGCTCCTTGGTAAGTTAGAAAAAGGTGGAATAGACAACATCACCACCAGATGGATCTGTAGCTGGCTGGCAAACCGTACTCAACGAGTAGTCCTCAACAGCGCTACATCCACATGGAGAGAAGTAAGCAGTAGGGTACCACAAGGTTCCGTCTTAGGCCCAGTACTCTTCAATATCTTCATCAATGACTTAGATGAGGGAATTAAAGAGGAACCCATCAAATTTGCAGATGTATTAAACTGGCAGGAGTAGCCAACACCCCAGAAGACAAACTCAGGGTCCAAAAATATCTTGACAAACTTGAACAATGGGCCCTATCCAACAAAATGAATTTTAATGTGGAGAAAAGCAAAGTTTTACATTTAGGCAGGAAAAATCAAAGATACAAGTACAGATTGGGCAAGACTTGGCTTAAAAACAGTAACTGTGAGAGGGACCTTGGAGTCCTAGTGGATGATCAATTAACCATGAACCAGCAGCAGCCAAAAAAGCTAATACAATCCTTGGTTATATATAAACAGAGGCATAGAATCAAGATCACATGAAGTATTAGTGCTGCTTTATAAAATCATAGTAAGACCACACCTGGAATACTACAGCCAATTTTGGTGACCATATCACAAAAAAGATGTTGAGAGTTTAGAAAAAATTCAAAGAGGAGCAGTTAAGACGATCAAAGGCCTGGAGACTAAAACATATGAAGAATGGCTATAGGATTTGGGTCTGGCTAGTCTAAGGAAAAGAAGAAATAGGGGAGATATGATAGCAGTGTTGCAGTATCTAAGGGGCTGCCACAAGGCAGAGGGGGCCAGGTTGTTCAACAAAGCACCAGCTGGAAGGAAATTGAACAAAGAGAGAAGCAACCTGGAACTAAGGAGAAATTTCCTAACAGTGAGAACCATCAACCAGTGGAACAGCTTAACCCCAGAAATCGTGGGCACTCCATCACTGGAGATTTTTAAGAAGAGACTAGACATCCACCTGTCTGAGATGGTATAGCTCCTCCTGCTTGAGCAGGGGGCTGGACTAGAAGACCTCCAAGGTCCTTTCCAGCTCTATACTATTCTAAATTTCCATATTGCCCCCAACAATCCGAGTCCTCATTTTACCAACCTCAGAAAGATGGACGGCTGAGTCAGCCTTGAGCCCCATCAGGCTGTGGGCAGAGTTTGCCCTTAATCACTGTGCAACCAGGGCTCTTCATTTAGAAAAAGACAGACATAAGAACATAAGAACATAAGAAGAGCCATGCTGAATCAGGCCAAAGCCCATCGAGTCCAGCATTCTGTGTCACACAGTGGCCCACCAAATGTACATGGGGATCTTGAGCAGAAAGAGAAGGCAAAACCCTCCCTTTCCCTTGACCCCCAAACAAATGGTACTCAAGGGAATCCTGCCTGCCTCAACCAACATAGAGGCGGCACATGGACGTCTGTTTTAATAACTTTGCATCCATGAATCTATCTAGCCCTGCCTTGAAGCTGTCAAGGCTGACAGCTGTCACGACCCCTTCAGGAAGTGAATTCCATAAATCAACGACCCTCTGGGTGAAGAAATATTTCCCTTTATTTGTCCTCACTTTCTTAGCTATAAGCTTTAGGGAGTGCCCCCTTGTCCTGGTATTGTGTGATAGAGAAAAGAATTTTTCTCTATCCACATTTTCTATCCCATGCATGATTTTATACACTTTGATCAAGTCACCCCTTAAACGCCGTCTTTCAAGGCTGAAGAGACCAAGGCGTTGCAATCTGGTTTCATAAGGGAGGCGCTCCATTTCCTTGATCATTCTTGTTATCCTTTTTTGCACCTTTTCCAGTTCCATTATATCCTTCTTGAGGTGCGGTGACCAGAACTGTACACAGTACTCCAAGTGTGGTCTCACCATCAATTTGTACAGAGGCAATACAACACTTGCTGACTTATTTTCGATTCCCTTCCTAATCATGCCAAGCATGGAATTTGCTTTTTTTACTGCTGCTGCGCATTGGGTTGACATCTTCATCGAGCTGTCCACCAAAACCCCAAGATCCCTTTCTTGGGTTGTCTCAGAAAGTTTGGTCCCCATCAGTTGGTAAGTATAATTGGGGTTCTTTGCCCCGATGTGCATAACTTTGCACTTGTTTAGGTTAAAATGCATTTGCCAACTTAACCACTTGCATTGTTTCTCCATGGTTTCTTTTTCTACATCTGAGACTTTATTCTGGACTAATGTAGGTTGCATTCATAATTCTCCAAATGTTAAATTGTCCCTTTCTTAGGAGGGTACCTTCTTTTGTTAGTTTCTATGCAGAAATTATCTTACTTTCCAGGGTTGGATTATTTGCAGGCTGGAATCTACCCCCCCCTTTGCTTAGGTAAATATCTCTAACTTTAAGGGTGGTCTTATTATCCTGTGCCATTATAACAGCACCTATCAGAGTATGTTTTCATGGGCATTAGGTTCATCTATTTACAGGATATTTTTTACAAAAATCATTGGTGTTCTTCTTCCCAACCAGAAACAATAGAGGGGGTTTTACAGTTCCACTGAAGCTAATGAGGTGAGATCTCTCTTAATCAAAGAACTCAGGCTTAAATGGATTGCTGCAAGTTCCACTGAAATCCATTCACCTGCAATTTAATATGGAGGGGGGAGCTCTGTTTTATTTTCTTAGCAGCAGCTTCTGGATGAAAGGAGGGAAATCCTGGGATTTATGAAATATAGGAGAGGAAATGCAAAGAAAGAATACGTTGAACATGGCACATGATAAAGCTGTAGGAAGAACATCTTTTAAGAAGGATAAGCAGAACTCAACACACCAAGCTCCCTTTTTGCCAAAAGAGCAAAAAAAAAAAAAAACAACCAAAAAAAAAAAAAACCCAACAACAGCAGGGCATTTAAGGGCTGGAATTATATATCTATTTACCTCTGGCACCTTCACAAAAACTCTTGCCTATTTCCTGGCTGAAATCCAGCTCGTATAAATCATGTTCTGCATACATAAATGTTATCAAGATACTTAAATTGAAGATCAGGTATGCAACATAATCTATGCAGGCTTACTCAGAAGTAATCCCTACTATGTTCAGAGCAGTTTTGTGCCCAAGATGGTTTGGAATGCCATTATTAAAATGTATTTCTTTTTTTTCTTACTTTCATTTAAGTTTATATTAATAATGCTTCATGTTTTACTTCTATTAACGTTTTGCAATAAATTGACTTGATCTGAATCTCTAAGGTTACTGTGATCTCATTTTTTTCTAAGTACACAAATACATAATGTTAGGACAAAATATGTTAGGAAACATGTATTTTATTCAAACAGGAATTCAAAATGAAATACACAATTTTGTGCAGGTTTTATAAAATGATAAAGTTAGGAACACAAGAAAGAACAATTTTACGCACGTAAAACTGACACAGATCCAAAATAGACTGAATTGATGATATCTATCTCAGGGTCAACAGATTTTTGCCGCAATCATATCCAGAAACTCCAGAAAGTTTGCTTTTCTCTCTACAGAAAAGATATCCAAATTTTTCTTCCTGTACTACCACATAAAATAAGGGATGAGAGAGCAATAGCCAATTTGCATCATCTTTTGCCATTGCTTTGAAATATGGGAAGTAGCTCTGTAGCTAAAAGTAAGCTCTGCACAATTTTTAGGCTCCCTTTCCAGTTTCTTCTACATCCAATATAGAGAATGAAATGTGTTGGAAATCAACTGAAGCCCACAGATAAAGTTATGGGCAGATAGCAAGCAATTAATAGACAGACGGATAGAAAGGCAAGCAGATGGATTGAAAACCAAAATAGCAATGTAGACAAATGGACCATCGAGTCAAGGATGCCAAAAACTGGTTTCACACCAAGAGGAAGAAAGAGCAATGGAGGCGGTACTGTTGCATCCTGTACAATTTATGTACTGATTGATCATCTTTTATTGATGCTGTCTTCCGAATATGTCTAGGCAATACAAGCAAAGTGGGATTATCAGTCTTTCATTGATGCCTATTTTTTTTTACAGGATGCAGATTAAATTATTTATATATTTTTATTTTCTAGGGTTCTTTTTATTCAGTGAATAAATTCTAAAAAGAATACCTGCATATCTATTTTCAAAATTTCTCATGTCCTTAATGGTTGTCTTTATGCATAGAAAAGTGCACACGCTTCCTGAACAGTACTGTTTTTAAAGTAGATGACATACCTTAATCCTGCTATTTGTTTTTCCTTTTGTAAGCTGATTTTTTTCTTTTGAATTTGACTCGGGGGGGGACAATCTCAGAACTGACATATTTTATACATTTTTCAGGTCCTGAAAAACATTGGAATGTACCATTAGTTGACATATATTAAAGAAGAATATTACAATTTTCAAAATGCAAAAGAATGGAAACTATAACTATCATGTGAAAAGTAACTCCCAAAAAGAGCTACTCGCTGGTATCATCAGATGCTTGAAGTCTAGAGCCAGAAACAGCAATGTAACTAAAAGAATAAGCCAGATATTTCCCTGCCTCCAGGACCTTCCCAAGACCTATGGGTCCTGAGATGAAAGACAACCTGGCACTCCTCCTATTCCATGTACTGAAGCTGTTGGAGAAGTGTTTATTTCAACCTTTGCAATGAAAGAACATCTTCCATTGATCTTGAGAGCATCAAAGTAAGGTACACACCTGTTCTTTAGCACCTCCCTGCAACCTAGCAGTTTATGTTAAAGGGAGTCAAAACAGACTATGGCAATGTCTGCCTCTGCTTGCTTCAGATCTCTCTCATCTGAGCAGCAAACTCATTCTGTGACATAGGCAAGCCCTACTTTTTATACATTCTGATCCTTCCATATAATATAGAGGTAATACAAATGGCCAATTTTACAAGATTGTTGTAAGAAATACTGAACAGTTCAATGCATAGCATGAGAATCTGTTGCTACTGACAAACAACAAGTGCTAAAGAAATAAGGCATCATATCCAGCATTTCCTTCCCACATTCCCATGCATTGGCTGCAGCTTGCAATTCAATAATACCATATCATGTAAAATATTTTATTTATTTATTTTTTTAAAAAAACTTCTAGGTGATCTGTTGGGGAGGCGTAGGTTACCAGCAGACATACATTCCTTGTCAGGTAATGGTGAACATTTGGTTACATAGTTCAAAGAGTCACAGTTCCTCAACAGACCATATGGTTTATATGTAAAAAATCTGATTGAAATTCTGACATCTCCAGGAGAAAAATGATATACAAAATAGAGAAGTTTCTGACAGTCTATACTGCAAAAGAACACAAGTGAAGTGAAATGCCCAGTGAGAATGCTGAATGTTACCGTATTTGTTTCCATAAATCTATAGTAATTTTCCATTCTGCTGACTGAACCCTAACTTACACTGTTCCTCTTGGATCATTCAAACACACAAAATGAGGCCAACAGGTAATCTCTTCTAGCAACTCCCATCACAGGAAGCATTGTTATTTTCTTATGTTATCAAAGGCTTTAGAATATAAATTGAGCATTGAGAAGAGTACTGGCTATTTTAACATCTGCCGGAGTTAAAGTAACTCTATAAACATGACCTTGTTTAAAGCTTTTTTTCTTCTTTTTTTTAAAGGAGTAAATCAAAGATACATTAGATTAGACCTTGAAAGGTAGAGTGTGTATTTTCCAAATTATTATTTTCATATATCATATTGCATTCTTAAAATTACAGAATCCCATTATCAGAAAATCTCATGGCAACTCCAAAGACAAGACTTAATTCTTTATTGTGGGCTGTCTTAATGCATCTCACCATTACGATAAATCTTTATAGGGTTTTTTTTAATGCCTAAGACGTTTTGATCTTTGCCATGTCTTTTACAGCAGTCCATCACTGAGTATGACACAGATATTTGCTTTTGATTCTGTGCCATATATTTTGTCAACTAGGAATCTTGGGTGACTTAGTTCAGCAATCTTTTAGTCTCTACTTCACAGAGGTTAATTAAATTAAATCAACAGAATGAAAAGGCAGTCACACAAGTTCACAATAAAATAAGGACTATCCTCAAGGGAAGGAGAAAGACATTGCTGTAACATGCTAAGTCTTCCTTCCCTTAGATTTCTTTCTGCAAAATGTCCAGGATAAATGTGCAGAAAAACTGCTAGCTACAGTTTGTATTTTACTTTGAGAACCACTGGCAGAAATAAATCAGGCAAAATGTAACATGAAATTAAAAGTGCCAGTATGTTGTTTGTTCCTTTCAATACTAAATTAATTCTCAGTATTCACATAGTGATTTTTAATCAAAAGGAGCAAATTTACTTGTAGCTTCCAAGATTAGCACAAGATCAATTAGGAAGGCTAAAGCTTTTCCAAACTTGTTAACTTACAAGATAGAATATGATCCAGGTTTTTGTCTAGTTCACAAAATCTTCCAGTCATAATTTCATGATACAGTGTTTAGGCAATCTATGTTGTTAGCCCAAATGTACCATGTCTAAGCCATAGACATTGTGTAACATCTTTTTATTCTGAATTGGACTGAATAAAAAGTTCCAAAATGTGGTTAATAGAAATACCACCGTACTTTCAGCACCCAGTAAAGGTTTATGACATCACAACTTGCAATCTCACTCACTCAGTTTAAAGAATAAAGTGGAGATAAAGGAGGCATTCCCCCCTCCCTCTTTCTCTCCCTCCTTTCCACTCTCTTCCTAATTTTGTAAGGCCCACACAGATACAAAAAACTTAAAACATTGGCTTCTTTGGAGCCTAATCCAAGCTCAGACACAAGCCATAGTATCTAAAGATGTCTGGCTATAATTTTAATGCAGACAAACAGCAGAGGATATGATCTAAGATGTGTTGGTAATCAGGTTTCTGAGCAGACAGATAAAGACAATGCTAGGCAGATCTGCCTGTCATCTGTTTCTAAAATAGATAAATGAACTCATTTGGATTTCAGCCCTTTATAGTACCTGCTGAATCTGCTTTGACTTGGATGGTCATCTGAAAGAATCCAGACATGTCATGACCTAGACCTTGGAGCACAGACTGCCAGATTTGTTGGCAAAATGCCAGTTGGAGAATTTGGCTCAAGACCCCCTTCTACTCAATTGTTTGAGAGCTGTGTCAAGAGTGATATTGCAGACAATAATGGCTCCTTCCAGCATCATTTATTTCCACTTGCAGCAGCAGCAGGAATATTTCTAACTCCCTTTTTGACAATGCCAGGAATTGAACCTACGACTTCTGCATGCAGAGCGTGCACTTTGCCACTGAGCTATGGCTGGTTATTTGTTCTTTTAGCATGTCCTAGGGACTCATCAGTGGAGGAAAGTTGTAGCTTTGTGGTAGAGTACATGTTTTACATGCACAGAATTTTATGTTTAATTCTGTCTGAAACCCTGCAGGGGGTAGCAATGCCAGATGGAACTAAAGTTTACTTAGTATAAGGCTTTTTCCAGTGACAAGCTATCCATTTTGTCACCGGAAGAATTGCACTTTTCAACAGAACTTTAATGGTGAAGCTACATTATCCATCTTTGGATCTTTAGAGCATTTTGTGTACAAGAGCCCAGCAGGCACTGGGCCAATTTTCCAACAATGGAGCTGGATCAGTTATTTGGAGCCTGTTCTATGGATGTGGATCCAGCAGTCTGTTCTGAGTGCAGTTCTCATGATTCTTGCCGTCTGTGGGCAACATTGCCAAAGAATGATATAATCAATAAGCTGCCAGTCCTTGGATCAAGACTGCATCCAAGATATTTTAGGCTTATCCAATTACTGAATAATCATGTTTACAATAAACCATGCTTGTGCTATGATTTTGGTTAAGAGACAAAAATATTCTAATTCTCTACCTGTATAGCACTACAAACTAAAGCACTTATTAACTTTTAAAACAACTGTATGATTATCACATTCTTAGTGAAAAAAAACCAGCTTAACCTGCATGATTGCAGATTATATATGAAAATATTCACACATTTTCTCTCCCCAAAAACTTTTGTTCCATAGAAGAGAATACAGTGCTGGGCATTCCATGGCTATCTGTTCTCTTTTATGGCTTTCAGTTATATTCCCTTAAGCACAAACATTGGTGTCAGAGGACAGTGTTCAGTATGATCTGAAAGAAACTCAGGAAAAGGGGTCATCTGATTGCAGTCTTTGAGATTATAGTGAGCTATTAGTAATTGTGTATTTCTATACACAATTGTATATTTCCACTTAAAGTAATTAGTTAGGAAATATTTTCTCTGACATTCTTTAGCTCTTTTTTCATTATTTTTATTGGTTGACTGATTGATGTGTATCCTGCCTTTATTATTTTTACAAATAGCTCAAGGTGATGAATATATCCAACACACCTTCCTCTTCCTAATTTCCCCACAACAACAACTCTATGAGGCGAGTTGGGCTGACAAAGAGTGACTGGCTCAAGGTCATCCAGCTGGCTTTCATGGCTAAGGTGGAAGTAGAACTCACTGTCTCCTGCTTTCTAGCTGGTCCTTTAACCACTAGATAAAATTGGCTCTCAAAAATGGCAGTACCATGGTGCTATTAAATCCAGGTTTCATTCTAAAATCTCTCATTTGGATATATAGACATTTTTCTTTCTTACAGTTGAGGACAAATTAAGATTCTAAAAAAACGCTTTTTCTTTTCATTCTAACTCTGTTCTGTTCAGTGGTTGCCCCTGAAGAAGGTAGATACAAATTAATTACCACCTTTTTTTTGTCCTGGTTAATGTTTAAGGGATTTAGAGTTATGTTTCTCAAATGTAAATAAATCTCTGGCCGTGGACAGTCACCACCACCCTTTATCGTAATGGCTCATCTGTTTCACTGAAGTATTAACCAACTCTGCCTATTAAGGCTTCTAATCTTGTGTTGGAGAACCCTATTTACCTGACATCAACATATTAATTGAGTTTCAACTCCTGAGGAAATTAATTTTACTACTTACCTTAGCATGGGAATGAGGTCACCATTAGCCCAGGAAACCACAGAATTTTTGTGATATCCCATTTCTGCAATTGAGGTGAGCTGGAAAATTGGCATTATTTCTCAGGAGCTGTCATGAGATACTGAGTTTTAATTTGATGGAGTTGCTATTTGTTTGTTGAAATTAAAACCTGAAATATAGAATCTCTGTCCCCATTTTTGCTAAATATTTCCTCTGGCCATATGCCTAAAAACAATAAGATGTGAATGCTATTTATTTTCAATTTGTTTTTTTTTTAAAATGGCTGTAAATATGTAATTTGCTTTTTATTTTTTAAAATAAAACATTCCTCTTTCACATACAAATTCATTCATGAACTTATTCTAAAGCCTGCTTCTTCATATTCTCCCACTCCCTTTCAATATATTTTGATTAATCCTATATCAATCAAGAGTAATATTGAACAGTTCTAGGATGCATTTTTCTTTCTTAAAATGTGTTCCCCTATGGGCTATGGGCTGGGCGGGGCTTGGACTCTTCCAATACTATGATTCTATGAATTCTATAAAATACTGAAAAATACCTATTCACAAATACCTATTCACAAACTGCTGCCAGGGCAATTTTGCTCCCCCCTTTTTGGGGGGGGGGGTGGGGGCGGGCTTTCAAGTCAGTGTTGACTCCTGGCAACTTCCTTAGTGTTCAAAGGTAGGTTTCCAATGCCCCTTTCTTAAGAGAAAATTGTTTTGTTGTTATTGTTGTTCAGTTGCTAAGTTGTGCCTGCTCCCCACAACTCTATGGACCATAACAAGCCAGTCCCCTCATCCTCCACTAACTCCCAGAGTTTGTCTAAATTCATGTTCATTGTACTGATGACACTATCTAATCATTTCATCCTCTGCCGTTCCCTTCACCTTTTGCCTTCAATCTTTTCCGGCATCAAGGTCTTTTCCAATGAGTTCTCTGTTCTCATTTGGTGGCCAAAGTATTTGAGCTTTAGCTTTAGTATGTAAGAGAAAGTAACTGTCCCAAAATCCCACCGCTTCATAACTAAGGCCAGTGCTTTTTTTGTCAAAGAATGCACTGGAACAGATCCTTTTTTCAATGGACTTCCAAGTTTTAAAAGTAACTTTTGAAAATTTGATATTTAGTCCATGCGGACTTGAATCACCATCAAGCATAGCAGGTTGGAGGCAAAATCATTAAAACAGTGCATGCAGGCTGATTGTGTTTCGAGTTCGATGCATGCATACTTTGTCTACGCTGGTTGTGATGGTGCTGCTCGGCTTGTGGCAGTGCTCGGCTTGTGATTGGTTGTGTGGTTGCACGCTGAGTACTTATTGCGGGCAGCGACTGCTATGTTTTGTTACACAACTGACGTGTGTGGGTGTGTGTACAGTGATTGACTATGTGCAAAAGGTAAATAATTTCTTTATTTTAAAAAATGAATTGATTATTTTTTAAATTTTGGTGAATTGGTGAATTGATTTTTGGTGAATTGGTGAATTGATGTTGGTGAATTGATTTTTTTTAAAAAGTTAGTGCAAAATTTACTATGAACATTTGCCTTTAATACAATAAATTAAATTTATGTTAAGAACTGAATATATAATTTTTTAAATAAAAGATTAACAAGATGTGAGTTCCGGCAACTTTTTTCTTACAAAAAAAGCACTGACTAAGGCAGTATTTGAATGCACAATCTCCCAAGACTTTCTTTGCTTCTTATATTCTCTATTAATTGTTTTCTGCAAGAACCAATCTTCCATTAACTTAAATATTAAGATGATAGTTGCTCAGTTAAAATATAGTAGACCAGCAAAAATTGATAATTGGCTTTCTTTAACAGTTTTTAAAATATCTGGTCCTTAAAGATGTAACAATTTCTAGAAAAGAAAGTAAAAGTTGAAGCATTACAAAACTAGCAACTAAAACTAAAAAGTAATGGGAAAATTTGTTGTTTCCATTTTAATTCAAATTCAAACTATATGAATATCCACACATTTACAAATTTTGCACTGCAGTTCTCTAATGAATATATGTATAAATATGCATAAGCAATTCTAGAATGTGTTGAAAGGCATTTGGATGTAAAAATGAGTGTGTTAGGGAAAGCATAATTGGGAGAAAATGCACAAGAATTTTCAGAAAGACATATACCAAAAAATCAGTGCAAAAGAACAACAAAATTAACTTATCATAGAGTCATACATAGGGCTGCAAGAGACCTTAGAGCTCTACCAGTCCAACCCCCTTGCCCAAGACAGGAGTCCATATACCATCCCAGACAAATCTTTATCCAATCTTTTCTTGAAAACCTCCAGCGATGGAATACCCACCATTCCAGGAAGCAAGCTCGTCCACTGATTGTTTTCACTGTCAGGAAATTTCTCCTTATTTCCAGGTAGAATCTCCACCTGATGAGCTTCCACCTATTGCTTCTTGTCCTGCCCACAGGTGCTATAGAAAATAAATTGATTCCTTTTTCCTTGTGACAGTCCTTCAAGTATTAGAAGACTACTATCATTATCTAGTTCCTTTATACATTCATCATATAATTTAGCCTCTGGACCCTTTATCATCTTTGTTGCTCTTCTCTGCACTCTTTCTAGGGCCTCAGCATCTTTTGTATTGTGGTGACCAGAATAGGAAGCAATATTCTAAATGTGGGCTCACTAGTGCAGTGTAAAGAGAGACACTTCCATCTCCTATGATGTAGATGCTGTCCTTCTGTTGGTGCAGCTTAGAACCACATTGGCTTTTTTTGGCACACTACTGACTCATACTTAAGCAGTGACACTCCAGGATACCTAGATGCCTCTCATAGTTACTACATTCTGAGCCTTAATCTTCTAGATGCAGTCTTTGCAGTTTCGGGCTATTTGCTGGTATTCTTCTCTAGTTATATGATCCTCTTTCAATTTTTATACTTGTCAACCCTACCAACAACAACTTTTTCAAATTGAGGGATTCTAAGAAAAAGTGAGGTGAAATAAGGAAGTAAATGACTGCAAAACAGAAACAGAGAAAAACTATCCATTTATTAATGATTTAATTGATCAAATGATCTCTATTCTATTCTATTATCTACCTAGGATGGTAGATAACTGCTAAAGATTAGCCTTAATATTTTTATTAATAATAATAATGTCTATGAAGTTTCTCAATCATCCAGGTCAAAGGTATGATTTTTTGAAAGGCAACTGTTTCTTTGTTTTCCCTTGAATTCCTTCATCTGATTCACACATTGCATTAAGCTAGGATTTTAACATTGAAAAAAAATAACCATAATGACCAAGCTCACAAAGTATATTGTGCTAGGTAGATTCACTCATCCTAATAAATCAGAGCAAGAAAACCAAACTACAGTATGGCTTAACCCATTATGTGAACGTAATGAGCCACTGTTTCCTGAAGAATTAAAATATATACATAGACATACTCTACATATATTAAAATTCTCTTCCATTTCAAAAGCAAGTAATACAATGACCCATTTATAGGAAGTGAGGGGGGGAGCCTTGAGACTTTTTTTAGACAGAGGAGTTGCCAGTACCTAAGACTTTCTTTTGATTCAAGGGAATTGCTGTAACTTTTCTTAGAAAAATGTCTCATTAAAAATTTGGCTTAACTGGCTAGCGTTGCCTAGGCTCAGAAGTTACAGAGAGAAGCCCAGGGCTATAGAGTAGATTTGGAAATCATACAAAATAAATAAATAAGCAAACTTGCTAGAAGATAGCAAAATGCTTTTGTATTGCCTTGAAAAAAAGTGCTTTTATAAAGTCAGTAACAGTATAATACTTCTCAAAGAAGAATTTTCTTCTATCTATTATAACCATTACTAACACCTATGAAGAGTTTTAGACAGATTGTTTCAAACTGGAATTGGACATAAATAACCTGTCAAAATAGGATAAATGATTTCCCCAAATTTCTTTGGAAAAATAATTTCTTTATTAAGGGCAGGACTACTTATTAACAGTGACAGTAGAATCACTACTGTAAACGCCCCCAACTTAAGTGTTCCCTTGGGATTGAAATGAATGGCAAGAAGCCAGGAAGACTCAAAATTGTTGAAAAAATGATTTACCATAAAAGAGAGGACATTTATACACACATCTTGACTTTCTCATAAACCAAATAAATGTAAGAATAATATAGTAGGCCTTTGAGAATTTAATTAAAATTATTCTTTTTTAACAGAGTTTTCATTTTGAAGGAGAGCTATTTTTTAAAAATACAAATTTGTCTGACCATAATGATTTCAAACTGTTCTCACTTTATTTTTTCCTGTTAGTTGATCAATATAGCCTTCAAAAATACATATGTTCATGATTCTTATTCTACATCAGAAGACTTTTTTCCTAAGCATTTTCAGTAAAATTTCAATCTTTCAGGTAAATCTTGCTGCATTTATTGATTGGCAATCATAAATTTCAGTTATATGAATTCAACTGAAGAGATGATCAGATCAATAGTTATTCTTTTTATCAGCAGACTTCTTTTCCACTGGATCTAGAGGAATGTCAAGAGAGTTTCTACATCAGCTCAAGATGATCAAGCACACAGGACTGAAGAAGAAATGTATAATACTCATGACCAAGCCCAGTGCTTTTAAATGGAGACACAATATTCCTTCAAGAATAAATCCTCTTCAAGTCCATTCTGGGCCTGGGCAACAAAAAATTAACTACTGGATCTGCAATCCCACCACTGGTGTAGTCCAATGATTTTTTAAAATCCTTTTAACAGTACTATTTTTATGAATCAAAAGAGCACAGCAATTTTCCCATCTCTATAAAGCAACTTTTATATGCCCTCAAATTATTTTGTTAAGTTTTAGAACAATGACTGGAGCAGAACTGGGAGCGGGAACAGTGTTTAAAATGAGGAAGAAGAGAAAGGGAAAGGGAAAAGGCCCAAATTCTATGGCTTTTATGAATTTGTAGTGCTGTTAATTAAATAATGAAGTAGATATATATTTCTCTTTTTAATTAATTAATAGCCTCCACAGCAGTTTCCAAACCAAGCATATTAAACTAAACAATGTAAAGCCTAATTCAAATCAACAGTAAAAAAATTTCTACAGTTACTGGAAATAAGAAGATTGTCATATCGGTGAAGATCTTGTCCCTTCCAGCCATTCACCCAGTAAGGTTACCTGGAGCATTTACAAAAATTGATCTCAAATGGGACTCTAAACTCATTTGAAAAGGTCAGTTAACATTCCCATGGCTATTATTTAATGGCATTATCCCATGGCATTATCTAACAATATAGCTTTGCCTGAAGTAAGCTTCAGTCACTGCCTTTTAGGTATCTCAATTATACCTAAGTCCAGATTTCTGGATTTTTGCCCTTGGCTGCATAGAGATGTTTCATATCAAAACCATAGAGTTGGAAATATCTCAGTGATCATCTAATGAAACTCCTTGTGCAATTCAGGATGTGTTATGACATATTTGTCAGGTGTCTATCCAGTGAATGCAACACACCAGATTTAGAGCCAATGCATTCCATTGGTTGACAACTCAAACTGTTAGGTAATTCCTCTGTTCCTGTCCTTTGGTACAAAAGAGAATCTTGAACACTGCATCACATTGTCACAAGGATAGTCAGACATTTCCCATCATACTTCTAATTTAAGTTATCAGGTAGAAGTAGAATCAGAAGAATGTAGCAACCATAAGTATCAGCTAAACAGGCTATACAGATCTTTGTTCCAGCCAAAAATACTAGTCAGAGATTTTTTTAAAAATGGAATACGTTTGACTGCTAAATTGTAGAATTGTTTGGCATTCATACTTTAAATCTAAGCTATCATCCTGATGTAGCAAGAAAGATTTCCGTGCTCTGAATTCATTATTTTCATGATTGCTGTAGAAAATCCCATCTTGCTTACTTCATTTGCATTGTGTCATTCAAATAAAAGTGAAAATCTGCACCTGGAACCACTGGTTGTTACAAGGAAATACTTATCATTTTAACTGGATTGGAATTTATCTGCATTTATTTCATGAGCAAATCACCGTGAGGAATTTGACTGCTTGAAACAAAGAAGTTAATAGCGTCCCCCTTCCAAATCAGAGAACACGATATCAGAGGCTTGACAGATTGTTTTGGTACAGAGTATCTAACACCAGGTAGTGACTGTCTGATCAATTGATTCCCACATGTTTTTTAATCAAGTAAACTTGATATTACACAGGTACTGCTATGCGTGATCTGTGCTTCCCTTAGGCCAGGGGTAGGCAACCTTGGCTCTTTTATGACTGGTGGACTTCAACTCCCAGAATTCCTGAAGTCCACCAGTCATAAAAGTGCCAAGGTTGCCTACCCTTGCCTTAGGCATTCAAATATATTTCTTTCTTTTCCAATCTACGACTAAAAAAAATACACTTTTAGAATAAAGCTAGAAATAATCAATTACTTAAGGTTCATTAAATGCTTATCAGAACAGGACTGCTATTCTGCTATGATACTGGATATGAGATGTAATTATTAAGACTGTGTTTAAGGTTAGGTCCACTCTCAGCTACGGAAACTGACCAAGAAACTCTGGGCCAACCAGGGTGCTGTGACTTCCCAGGAGAAGATGAGATATAAATCTAAGGAGAAGAAGAAGGTTTAAACTAAATTTATAATTCAGTTATATAAATATCCACTCTCACTCATTTCTTTTACTTTTTCTTTGTCTTAGAAACTAAATATGCTCTTTGGCCATTTTTTTTCAGGGCCTCTTGTGGTTTCTCAGAAGTTTGTGAAAGATCATTTAATTCCCTAATCAGAGCAAATTTCCCTGAAAAATAACAAAAAGGTTTTTTTAAAAAATAATCTTAATTTTAAAAAAATAGCAACATCATTAAAAAAACTGACAGCTTTTAAAAATAACTGTGACGCCACATAAAAGTGCAGCATGTGGGATTTAAATAAACAGAAATGGCTTACTAGCAAAACAGTATGCGTGCGTGTAATACTTTTGAAAAATCTGGTTACACAACAATGAATCCTGCAGTTTGTCTAAAATCTCATGAAGGAGAGCATTCTGTGGTCTTGTGTGTGTGTGTGCGTGTTTAACTATAAAAATAAAAAATAAAAAGGCAGTCCAAATGCACGCCAGGCATCGGCTAGCCTGACCACCCAGGATTTTCTTTTCATATATCTGATAGATGTGTTTTGACAAGTTATATTAAGTACAAAGCAGGCCACCAGAGCAGCATGTGGAGTTGATATAGACAGAGACAGAGAGGCAAATAGCAGTACGAGGCATGCTTGTGCAGCCGTGATTTGCCATAACAAAATATGCCCCCTTCCCACCCACCCCACCCCCCACCTGGCATTTTCCATCATATTACCACATTTCTACAAATGTAATAAAGTAAAATAGATCCTGACAGCTCTCAAAAAGATCAGTTTTAACCAGGATTTGCAGTTTCGGTAGCTATCTTTCTTAACCAAAACAAAGTGAGAATGTTTCATTTAGAGCCTCAGTTGCTTGTCTTTATTTACTTTTCTGAAAGACTGGTCAAAAGCAGAAATGCATGTCTACCTCTGGTAGCACATCATCATCTTTGCCTTTTATTCAACTGTAATAATAATGTAATGTTATTTTTTTATAATTTTAGTAATATTTTTCTTATAGGAGGGGAAAAACAGGGTGAAGACACAAAGATGCAGTTTGGAATAGAACACCTGAACTGCTTTACCTTTTCCTTTCCTAGCCAATGCAAGCGGTATAACTCCATCCTTCCCAAATACATGTTGGCAAAAGCAATCTCCCCCCCCCAACATCTTTGGATGCACTTAGGATGCAAAGAAAACCTCAAAACAAAACAATACTCCAAGCAAAAGCAAAACCAATTAATCAGGATAAACCCTGAGAGATTTTGCTCAAACAGGGGGCTGCCTCTCTGCTTTGATGTAGAGGGAGAAAGAATGCCAGGAACCCCTGAAAAAATAGAGGCGGGGCTGCAAAAAAAGTTAGGATTATTTATTGGATGGAAGACAAGGGAGTGGAAGGTTAGCAAGAAAGGACATCACTACTCACTCTCTTCCTCTTAACTCCTTGCTTGCCTGTCCCTTTTCTACACTGGAGCAATTGCAGCTTTTCCCTGCATATTTATACTCTGGGTCTGTCAATGCGCCAAATCCCTTTGCAGAATGGAATATGGTTAAAAAGGCCACACTTAGAGTCAAGATTTCTACAAGACCGTTATTTTTAATTATTGATGACGAACACCAGAGAGTTACTGGTTCAACACTATGCCCCAATTTTCTGCTACATTAAACTGTCACTGCTTTAAAACAATATTTATTCATTTGCTTGCCTGCTTGCCTGTCTGCCTGCTTACTTGCTTGCTTCTTCTCCAAACTGAGAGAGAACCTGGGGAGTTTTATCTCATTTTAATATTAGGGCCACTTGTGTACATCTGGGTTTCAGAAGTCCATATGATCCCTAGATGGCAGCAGCTAGCGTTTTCTATACCTTGTGGTTGCCATCTAGCTGTCATCTGGAGTCTGCAGCCAAATATGGTAACCCTACTTAACCATCTGATTTCCAAGATATTATATACTGGCCCTTTTAAGTGATTTTGTCTCTAGTATAATTCTTAACCATGAACAATGTCTTTTTTCTTTGTTATCCACTGGGAAATCTCTTGATGATACAGTATATTTCCCAATATTTTTACAATAAACAGCATCCAATTAGATATTGTAGAAGGTATCAGAGCTTTATCAAAAAAGGCACACTTTTAAAAATGAAGTTTGAGCACACACATAAAATATTTTTTCTTTTAAAAAATTGAATCTAGGTTATTAACATCTTAAAAGTTATTATGTGTTGATATTACTTGCTTAAATTTAGATACAGGTTTTATAATTGTTTCTGTACTGAAAAATGTCAGAGGTCACTTTTTGTATATATTTGTTTTATGTTTCTTTTTGTCACTTGATAACTTTTTTATTTCCTTCTCCTTTTCCCTTTTATGTTAGTTTGCATTTTATTGAAGCTTTTAATTTAATAAAGCTATATTTAAAAAACAGCCATAAGACCAAAAAAATCTGTAAACAACAAAAAATAAAATAAAATAAGACAAAAGCCCTATGCTTGAAAATGAAGGATACTAACTATAATTCACTAAGTTGATCAGGCTATATACCAGTAAAAAAAAGGGGGGAGTATATTATATATGTAAAGTCAATTGAAATCTGCTTTTCAAAATTGATTGGACCAGTTTAAAAACACTTTTTCATCGAAATGATCTGTACGTTTCATTTGTACTTTTTTTTTAGCCATGAACTTTTTGTCAGAATTTTAAATGTGATGCAAGCCATTCTATTTTCCAAGGATTTAATTTTGATTATAGTGCAACAGTTCAAAAACTCATAGAAATTTATTTATTTATTTATTCGGATTTGTATGCCGCTCCTCTCTGAAGACTCGGAGCAGCTCACAACATATATATAAAAACAATTGCAACAAATCCGAACAAGAAACATTAAAAATAAAAACCCCATACATACACATCAATCACACCACAATCAACAATCATCCCCAGGCCTGCCGGCAGAGGTAGGTTTTTAAATTCTTTCGGAAGGCTGGGAGGGTCGGAGAAACGTGGACTTCAGGAGGTAGTTGGTTCCAGAGGGCGGGCGTCGCAACAGAGAAAGCCCTCCCCCTAGGGCCCGCCAGACGACATTGTTTCGATGACGGGACCCGGAGGAGGCTGACCCTGTGCGCTCTCACCGGTCGTAGAGAAGTATGTGGCAGAAGGCGGTCCCGTATGAGTTTAGAAGCTTATCTTGTCATTTTCTAGACCTTTTTCTTCTTCCAGACCGTTCAGACAGTAATCTTATATATACTTATTTAGGAAGAGACCCCACTAACCTCAGACAGACTTACTTCTCCATAGATCTAGGATCTTTGCAGGGTAAGTTTTATTCTCATGTGGGGGTTTTGTATTGAGACCAATGCATCTATAGCAAGTTATTGCATAACAATATTGTATTGAACTGAATTTTGACTCATTGATTGCAAAACTCCTTAGCAATGCATCACCACTGTAACGCTTCAGGTATGATCTGATGGTCTCCCCTTAACAGTATTGGAGAACCACAACCAGTTGCTTTAGAAATGCTAAATTTCTATTATTCACTGTTATTGATATTACTTATTATTAAAATACTAAACAGAGTGTTATAAAAATGAGTTGTCCCATCTTTTAACATGCTTTTCAAATTAATGTTTATTAACAAAAGATTCATTTTTCATAAAAACAGATACAGCAAAAGTTTGAAAACTGATAAAGCACAAATCATCATTCTATTATTGTAATGACCTGATACATCTTTAAGGCACATCTGCATGACCAAAGAATATTTGGGTGTAAAAAAGTGAAAAAATGTTTGGCTGCATATCCGAGATAACTTTCTCCAAAATTATGAAAACCTTTTATGAGTACTAAACAGGAACTTAATTTTTTTAAAGTTACAGAATACTGTCTGAATTATAAAGGCAAGAATATTGGAAGGGAAAAAACATGATAAATTACTGGCCTTTTGATTGAGACTCATAACAGAGAAATATTACTTTCTCTACCAAGGATATTCAGAGTAAAATATATAATAATTGTGATTTAATAAATCAAAAGCATACTAACTTTTATTCTTTGTTTTATAGAATGGAATCAAACATAACCAAGGAAAACTTTCATTATTTTTATATAACATACTTCTCCCAAAGTTTATGCATAATCAAGCTCAGTACTTTAATCTACCAACTTCTTTTAAAGAAGCCATATTATTGTGATTTTGAAGGTTGTTGACCGTGCAAATTGAGAGAAAGGAGAGAGAAAGGGACTACAGAGAACATTATTTTTTCTGTTTATCTTGTTTTATGAAAGATGAACAAGTACCTGATAATTATCTGGATGGGACTGAGTAAGAACAGACTTAAGCTTTACAGCTGGAAAATAAAATAGCTAGCTAACAAGCCAATCAATACCAGTGATATTATATTTTTAATGGAAGGTGAATTTGCACTCTCCATGCAGTTAGTATTTAATCTGAAAATCCTCTTAGACACACAGTTCTTGCTCAAAACATTGCCAGGATGTCCACCACATAGCTCTATCTTGTGTGCCATGTAATAGCCATTTCTAGATCAAGAAACCCTGTTGACTATCTGTTGACTATAAAGTAAATAGTGGATGAAAAAAAGGAAGGAAGGAAGGAAGGAAGGAAGGAAGGAAGGAAGGAAGGAAGGAAGGAAGGAAGGAAGGAAGTTAGTTATATATATATATAATTTCCTTCCTTCCTTCTTTCCTTCATTCCTTCCATTTTTTTTGAAACACAGCCTTACCAGATAAATCAATTTTGCTATAAACCATACTTAACAACAGGTCTAAGATTCATTTGAGGTTTTCCTTCATTTGTTATTTTTGTTAAGGGATCATTTTATTAAAGACATAGCCAATATTTCTATTATAGAACACATACTCATATAGAGAATATTAGTGTAAGTCTTTACTCTTTTTTTAATCCCAGCATTTAGTATGTTGTGATATGAACAGGAACAATGGCTGTACATTCCCTCCCATTAATAGATTTATTTTGCCAAGGCTTGTCTATTGAGAGCTACATCACATATTTGCCTCACAGCCTTGTGACTAGGTTTTAATCCAACCTCAACTGACATAACTGGAAATCTGTCAAATTTCTTAGCAGTGTGAAGTGATGTCATGAAAAGTCAATCTGTTTTTGTGTAGAACTAATATATTCTTTCCAGGGTAATATGGTTAAATTGTTATAGAAGAACTAGAAAGAATCAGGCAGGCTCAAATCCATCTTAATTCATGGAAGGTAAACTGGGAGATTTGGGCCCAGTCGTATTTGTCAGCCTAACAACACAAAGAAGCTTCCTCTGGAGAAAATACGAACAGTGTTAAATACGTCAATTTAAGCTCCTGGAGATAAAGCAGATAAAATAAGATTCCCATGTTCAGTGATTATGCTAGCAGTGACTGTGAAAGAAGGAGGCATTTTGGGCAAGGTTACTGATAAATTTAACTATTCATCTGGATTCATGTCTTTTCCAAGAGAGTGATGATGGATCCAGGAATATTTTCCATAGCTATTGAGGGTTTATCCATCAACTGAATTCCAGTTTCTCAAATATACAAAAAAGACATGCCACTACGTTTCAATAGCTAACTACCCAGGTACCCTTTATATCAAGTTGTCACCAGCAGAGATGTGGAAGCATCCAGTTCCATTTTCTCTTAATAGTCTTCCTGGATCCTGCTAACTAAGAAATATTCTTTTCATTATCATGATAAGGGTGTAAAACTTAAGGATATTAGTTACTACTGAGTTTGAAAGAAAAGTTACTCATTTCACTGAAATCTCTCAGGAACTGTGCACAATGAGGATGGATAAATCAGTGGTAATTAAAAAAACTGCATTTTCCTACATATTCCATTATTAAGCATAAAGGTTCCACAAAGGTATATGGAATTCCCACAGGAATGGATTGATTAGGAATTAGGATCCCATGAAAATAGGCAGGACTCTATAAATTGATTTTAGATTATGGTCAGTTTATTGTCACTGCTTTGAGGAAAAAAATCATGTTTTTTGACCATGACAATGGCAGAACACTTAGCTTTTCTTCAAATCTGAACTAATTTTCAAATTTCCAATTAAAGCATAAGTCAATGGAAAGGTCTACTAAAATAATTACCTATAGTTGTGCAGAGAACAAAGTCTGGTTTACAATGATGTCTTGTACTAATATTACTCTATAGTGATTGATTCAGAGGAATAAGAGTCATTAAAGCAATCTGAAGACTTTGAATCTCAAGAAGGCAGATAACCATGCTTAATGAAGTGCCTGCTCAACTCTGAATTAAGCAGAGTAACTAATTGACCGTTACTTCCTCACAGATAGTTACAGGGGGGACAAATGCTTCTGGGAGGGAAAGAGAGAAATATTTTATTTTGGTCAATCACCATCATATAGCAATATATAAAAAATAGTAAGATACAATATAGCATTCATGCAAACATGAATAAAATGAATTAACTATTCTGGATATTAAGATATTGAGATAAATGATAAATAGTAGTTTAGACAAAAGCTGTCTTAAAAATCAGGAGGAAAAACTGCTCCATCAGTCTTTTTAAAGGAAGAATATAAACATGATAGAAGCAATAAAAGAATATTAACACAATACATTAATCAAAACTGTTCAAGAATATGAAAATATAATAGGGTAAAGAAAGACTTTATGTCCCTTATGCCAATTAGGGAAAGCAAAAGTGAAAGTGAGAGTGAGACAGAAATTTTCAATTTGTCTGGTTTTCTACCCTAATTTCCAGAAGGAGAATGTTCCATAGGGCAGATGCTGTGGCAGAAAAGGCACACCCTCCTGGGCCCTGCCATTCCTTGGCCAACAGGACATATTTTGCAGTGATTTCAACTCATCCTGCCAGACCAGATTGGATGGATAGAAACAACCAGGGGAAAATGGTTCCTCAGGTTATTACAAATAAAGCTCAACAAGAAGAGGATATCTGAAAACCTCTGGAAATTAAATTTGTTTGCTTTTTGTTTTTATATATTTTCAATAACATAGTCCAGCAGCTGCTGCCGGGATTGCTCAGTCAACTGTCCTGACTCATGTAGCCCATTTGTCACCAGATATCCAGGAACTCCAGCACTTAATGTGGTCTTTGTTGACCTGAGTGACAACCATTTCAGTGTAGATTTCTATAAATTACATCTCGCCATATTGTTTATGAGAGACACACTATGACTCTTCTGATAAGATTTGTTCAGAATTGCCATACCTTGATATAGCTCTCATTGTCCTCAGAACATGCAAGCCCTACAACCACGTCAAGAGACTGCTTCACTGGAGGATTATTATTATTATTATTATCATAAATTGTTTCCTGCAGAGATCCCAATATATGTTTCTCTTATCAGAATCATAACCAGAACTCCACAGTGGAGAAAGCAGTTCAAAAGAAGAAAAAAGAGATGAAATGTATTACAGATGAAAAGTGGATGACATTGCCACATCTTTGAAATCCTTCCTCCCTTATTTGCTTTGCTATAATGGAAATGGTTATCAATGGCCACACTCCTTACTCCTTATCTATTGTGAGAATATTATGGTAAAAGCAGACTTGGGACAATAAAATTACATTACAACATTTATATTATCTATCAATACAGCATTTTGATGAAGGGGCTATATAGAAATACACAATGGGATTACACTATAAAAACCACAAAATTATGTAATCTTACTTAAGTTAAAATCTCCCAAACTCCCAATGCTCATTTTTTTCCTTCTAATATCATCAGCAAGGTATGTGTGTTTAAATTTCTGCCATGGGACTCCATTATGCTTTTCTATATTGTACTTTGATTTTTGATAGTTTCAAGGTAGCTTTTGTTATATTTACTGACCATGCAATCTTTTCTGATAATAGGCTAAATGGGAGAACTAAATCAATACAGTAATAAATAAAATCTGCAAGCAAAGTGATAGATGAAATGGTAGACGGAAACTAGTTAACATAGCAGGTAAACAGGGAAACCTACTGCGGGGGAGGTTTAAAGGGATCAAAATGTCAGTGGCTACCAGCCCCTTTTTATGTTTGTTATGCTTCAATTGTGCAGTGCAGCCATCTTGACTTTTTTGACCCTCACTGCACACACCTTTGATTGCATATGAATGAATGACAGTGCAATCCTAGTATGAAATATTTGACAAAAGGCACCTGAAAAGCATTATCCTTTCTCTATACATCCTCTGTTATGCAAATTATTTTTTTTTTTTTAAAGTGGAAGCTAGGTGAGAAGTGATCATTGTGAACATACAAAGGAACATTCCATGATCAGGACTTGCCCCTAATCAGAAGCCTCCTTTCTTGCCAACCTTTTGAAAATGAATGTGTGGGAATTCTGCCACTGACACTGCTATGGCAGTAGGAAAGCATGCCGTATATATCAGGTTTAATCACACTAATCTGGGTTGTGGCTTGGTTGTGCAGGCTCTCTTGAATAAAATCGTTTCTTAATGAGATTCAATGAAATCTGACTGATAAATTTTAAAAGATGTCCCTTTGCTTCTATTCAAATGAAACAGTGGGAATTTTAAAAGCTGTCTTCCTGTTATATCGGGATAGATCTCATTAGTGAATGGAATGATTTTACTAAGGATGAAACCTTCTACAATAAGAAAACATAACCTGCTGTAGATGAGCAAAATCCAAGTCAATTAAAGAGGGGGGAAAACCGGCATTATCTACTTGTGCCCATTCATTTGAATAATACCAAAAGAGAGAACATGGTTTTTCCTAATATTCCTTTCTTTTTAAAGTCGAATTGGACGTGATCTCATTAATACAAAAGTGTTTTTACTTAAAAGAGCTTCCGCTGTTAATCTACTGTTCAGCCTAGATTAACCAAATCAAACATGATTTTTTTTGGGGGGGAAGAAAAGCAGACTATAATATTATATCTGTTTCTAAGGCATTACATCTGATTTTAAAAGAGAAATATTTTAGATCGTGCTATATCTCTTTTTTAAGGAATTTCTCTTTCTAGATAAACACATGTTTAAACACAAACAGAGAGAGACATTTCTCCAGAATACAAATAGTATTCTGATTGCAGTTTTGATTTGAGAGCAGACTTATCAATCGCAGATGTTTATAGGCCCTCCCCATTTCCTGCCTAAGTGCTAACTTTGCAGTGTTTCTCAACCTTGACAATTTTAAGGCATGTAGACTTCAACTCCCAGAATTCCACAGCCAGCAACGCTGGCTATGGAATTCTGGGAGTTGAAGTCCACTTGCCTTAAAATTGTCAAGGTTGAGAAACACTGTGCTAAAGGTATTTGATGTTGTTGCCAGAGCAGCACTGTGCTCTTGGTAGTACAACTGATTTCTCTAAAAATATTGGATGTGCAGCTTTGCAGAAGATTTTGAACCTAGACAAGATGGGTTATCCCAAATTATCCATTCTGTACCCATTCAGATTTCATTACAAGTAGCTAGACTGCTCTAGTATTCTCCTGCTGCTTGGTTAAATTGCAACGCTTTCTCACTCTAGATAAATAAAGAGGCTGTCCTATTTAGGAGCCCCAAGCCATGATGAATTTTTAAAGGGAAAAAAATGAGATATAATTAAAATGAATAAAAGTGCTTTTACTCTGCTTAGAAAGTAGTGTCTCAATTTAGACCCTGCCACTTCTTGCTTTAAGAATTGTATTATTGCAAGTAATTCATCAGTACTGGAGTGTATTTTGGGATAGACAGGATGTATGTATATAAAATGCAATATTCCACCCCACCCCCTAGTGTTATATCTACCCAGTGCTAGAAGGAACTTTGTGCAGAATAGAATGTGTCGTGGAAAGAAGTATTTAATTGTTTATATTGTGATCTGACACAGGAAGAGCTACATGGCCAAAACGCTATGGGGAGCTTATAGGTTTCATATTGTGGCTGGCAAGATACCTGTCAAAGTCTGATTGAAAAATTTATGATTTCCAGATGTTGCTGAAGATGGTGTTGAGCAACTTCTAATGGGCCACAAGTTCCTTACCCCTAATTTAAAGAATGCTGAGAGAAAGAAAGATGCTATCTGAAATTCACTTCTGAAAAATATGATTTTTTCCCTTTAACACATTTCTCATTTCATCCCCCTTTTATTTATTTTTCCAACTTTTGCTATTTTTTCTACTGCTTCCTGTTCTGTCTCCCTCTGATAGTATAGATATTAGATTCTATTTTAAAATTTTGCTTAAATGTAACTTTGATTTCAGACAGGTTTTGCATTATCTTCCTCTTACTCAGATCCATTTCTGTTTGTGGCTGTTATGCAATTATAAATAATATAACGTAGGGCAATGCTTCTCAACCTCAGCAACTATAAGATGCATGGAGTTTAACTCCAGAAATCCCCCGTCATGCCAATCTGGGAACTAAAGTCTACACATCTTAAAGTTACTGAGGTTGAGAAGTACAGTCTGAGTTTAATATATCCATCTTCTGTTTACATGATGTATATGTGCAAAGATTAATATATAAAATGCCATTGGAGTTATCAAGGATAAGCATCATTCATTTTGTATCAATCCAGTCATTGTGATTTATAACTTACATGAAATGTTTTAGTGTATGTGAACCCAGCTTTTTACCCAACCATAGTTTAGAAAATGATGACTTAGCCTAACAAGAGAACCTAGTCAGTTTTAAGATTGGGATTGCCAAAGAAAGACTGGTTAACTGGTAATTGCAGTTATTGCAGCAATCCTTTTTGCATAGAAACAGTTCCAGTTTCAATTGCCAGCATGTGCTGCCAATAATAATCTCAGCAAATAAGGGGAACAAAATCCGGACTTGGCAGTTTGGACAGTCACTCCCTACCTCTAAAGACATCATCATACAGCTACTCTAAACTAGCTTCCTGGCATAACTGAAAATAAGGTTCAAATTTTTCAAAACTATAAGCTAACAGCAGTCTCCATAATCAGTCTAAGCATTTTTTTTTGTTTAATACAAATGCATTTTCCCCTGGGATTCTATTCTAGCTTATTCTCTTTTCCCCCTCCTTCTGCCTCCCTCCTCCTCCTTCTCTCTCTCTCTCTCTCTCTTTTATTTTTTTATAGAGAAGGGCCATTAAGCAGAAGCATTATAGTCAGCTGTAGGTACTTATCCATGTTGCAAATGCAAATCTGGATAGAAATGAAATTGTGATTTAAATAGCTCCACATTAATTTAAATCTCAGTATGACTACACACACCTGTGCACAATGACAACTTAGCTACATCTTAACCCTCTTTTGGGTCAGAAGAATCTTTAAAACTATTTCTGATTTATGCTTCTGGAAATGGTCATCTACGAGGTATATGTTTATAAAAGTATATATTCAGGTCAACAACTTTAGTAAAATAAAAACAAATAAGAGTGGGGTTTTCAAATTTTCCTGAACAAATATCATCCCAATCGTTTCACAATTATTCCTGGTAAACAATGAAGCTTCCTCTCTACCCACCCTCTCCCCCTTAAAATAATTGTTCTTTAGCAGATGAGTGAGTGCAATTTAAATTTAGTACAAACTAATTTTATATGAGAAAAAGCATCTTAAAACAGGTGATCCCACACCCCAATTTAGAGACAAATGTTGGCAGAGCAGGTATCTTTTGTGTGTATGTAATGTGTGTGTGTGTATCCACTATTGTTACAGAAACATAATTAGAAAAATTCATATGTCTCTTGGCTTTTATATGCTAGCAGATGGCAGGACCTAGCTGTCCTGGCTGGATCTGGTACAGGTGGATAGTGCTTGGATAAGTTATGGGATAAATTGGGATGTTAAAATACTAGAAGAATGCAACAGCAGCCATCTCCATATTGCTGCAAAGAAAGTCACATGGAGGATTACCAGAGATTGAGCAGGATTTAAGACAGCTTTTACCTTTGTATGTTCATTTTATAAATCTTGATAATCTTAGTAAGTGATAGCTATCAGATTTTATTTTATTTTTTGCCTCCAAAAGAGGCACCAGGTCTTATTTTCAGGGGATGTCTTTTATACTCACCTCTGGCACCGACAGCCCCACCCAGCCAGTCCATTTCTTCTGCAGCAGAAGGAGCAGCTTCAGTCTGCAGCTGCATTCCAGCCTGCATTTTGCAGTCAGGTCTTTTCAGAAGGTTTATGCAGCTGAGTACCGAGCTATGGATTGACGCCATCTCAGCTGAAGAGGTCTTGCAGAACCGAGCTATAAATTGAATCCATAGCTTGGTTCTCAGCTGCAGTGGCCTTTCTGGAAGATTGAGAAATGCAGGCCTGGCTGCAGAATATGCCGCAGAAGAAGTGGGTTGGCAAGGAGAGGCCTGGCTGGCAGGTAAGTGGGTGCAGGGAACGTGGGGCAGCTCTACCCCCCACCCCTGCCCTAGCTTGATTTTTAGGTGTGGGCCACACCCCCAAACTAGGGTTCATTTTGGAGGTAGGGCTTATATTAGGCCCACCCCAAAAATTAAGCTAGGGCTTATTTTCGGGGTAGGGCTGTAAGATAACTGTCTTCGGGAGAGTTTTAGAGCTCTGGGGGCTGAGGGATCACTATCTTTGCTCAAGCGATGGTTGGCACATTTATGGATACAATGTTTGCATATTTCCTTTCTTAATCATTTCTGAAAATTATTGTTAACTGCCTTTTTTATAGTAGGAACTTTCAGAATGGCAAGTTCCATTACACTGGAGATATCTCCTTCAATCCTTAGCAAAAGAAATTTTATGCAAGTTAAGGATGTTATAAGTTATAAATGGACTAAGGAACCAAATGGATTGGAAATAAGATTTTGAAATAAATTACAAGAATCTTTCCTGTGGGAAAATGTTGTTGTTTAGAATTATATAAATAATATATGAAGATTTTGAAATTAAGCATAAGAAAATTTCCCTTGAGAAAATGCTGTTGATTAGGGGAAAATGATGAAATGGGACCTTTGAAGGTTGGACACCAGAAGGAACCAGAAAGAATTAGATTGTAATTAAAGGAGAAGTGACCCACTAATACAAAATGGAGGAAAAAGTTCTAATTCTGAATGAATTCAAGGATATTTGGAAAAAATGCACTCAGAAGTTATTTTTAAGATTGCTATAATAAATCGGATTTAAAAGGTATTATACAAGAGGTTATATGGTGTTGGTCAAAGGTATCAATACAAAACGTAAGCTATGCCAAGAAAAGCTGGACTTGGGATAGGTAGATGTTATTGTCTGATGTGTTTAAAGTATTGTTGTCAGATGCAAGCTGTTCCAAGTAAAGCTGTCTTTTGCAATTAACTGATGATGATTTTGTCTTTGACAATGATGTTCAAATGGTGCTCCAGATGTTTTGGGATTGCACCCAAGGTGCCTATCATTATTGGTACCATCTTTATTTCTTGCCATAGTCATTCTACCTCTGTTTTCAGATCTTTGTATTTTGTGAATTTTCTCCAATTCTGTCTCTTCTGTTCTGTTCTCTCCAAGTACTGCCATGTCCACTATCCAAACTTCTTTGTTTTTCTTTTATCAATAGTTGTTAAACCTGGTGGGTTATGTGGCAGGTACTTGTCTGTTTGAATTTTAAAGTCTCAGAGCACTTTGGCTTGTTCATTTTCTATTTCTTAGGAAATGTTGTGGTCCTGCTAGGCCTACCTTGTATGAAGGCAAATGACACTTCTGACAGATCTTCCAGAGGACTATTGTTGCTACTTTGTAATGCTTTTGTTTGTAGTCAGTCTATGAGATCTTACAGCTGCTAATAGGTGGTCCACTGTTTCTTCAACTTCTTTGCTGAAACTATATTTGTTGCTATCTTCTCAATTCTGGCTTTTTTTCTTATGTTTCATTGCACAATCAATCAGATGTTTAGACTAGATTTGCCATTTATATCCATCAAGTCTTTCAAGGATCTGGAATAAGCAGTTGTTGTTATTTGAAGTTATTAAAGGTATTATTGCAGGATGTAAGTTATGTTCTTATTCTTATTTTTCTCTTTTGGTTGATTTTTAAAAATCATCTTTTGTTAAATTTAATCTAATTGCTATGGAATCATCATTTGTGTCACTTTTAGATATTTCCATTTTTAGAAAACACATCATGTTCTGCATTAATGAAATCTTTTAAAAGAACTATTCATGATTTCTCTGTCACCATAAAAAAGGAAATAATTGTATATGAAGAACTTAACCATGTTTTAAAGGAACTTGTTAATTATTGTTTAAGGTAGGGCAGAAGTAAAGGTATATATTGAAAATGGATTCTGAAATGCAAATGACAGTGTTGGAGCATGAATATATGTGAGTCTTCCCAGAGAATAGTACTTGACTGTATCCATCATAGGCAACCAATGTAAGCCATCAGTATATCAGTATAAACCAGTATATCACATGCTTCATAAAATCATTGCAGATATAATGTAAATTATACATCATTCATGACATTTGCAGGATGATACCATGAAAAATGAAGCATACGACTCACTTGCCTCTTTTACTCCACTGAAAATGCCCCTAATACCCATGGATTGATCTGTTCTAGTAATAAAATAGACTGTTAATTCTTTAAAGGGAAACCTAAATGAATATTGATCGACTGGAAGTTGTGTGTCAATTTAATGTAGTTGACAAGGCCATGCCCATTCATACAGCACTTTTTCTAGTTTGGGCTTTATATGTTTGCTTAATAGGGGACATTCATATCTTTAGAGTTCCCCAGAATAGATACAAATAGGAAATTCTGATAAAGAGATGTTAGTGATAGGCAGAAGGTGGTTGTGCAGAATTAATCTCACACTTTACATGCAAGTCTGTTTATATGATATCAGATCAGCTCTATGAATTGTTCCTTATGAAAAATCATCATCAGTGTGTGATCATCACAGTGTGTTTGAGCTAATGGGACTGAATATACCAGGGTATCTCACTTTGACCAATAGATGAACACTGTCAGTCTAAAGTTATTTTAATAGTATTATAGAAATGCTGACTTTCTTTGAGAAAAGACTGGGCTGCTTAAATGGGATCATGGGCATTTCAAGAGAGATGAAAGGTCTGTTGTGTTGCAAATTCCATGATTTATGTACAGTACTTGGATCAAATATCAAGAAGGAACTCTATTGCTGAGGCATTTCTATAATGCATTTGTCATAAGTGTGTTAGACTTTTGGTATTATTGTGACTTGTTGCAGATGTAACTGGTTTGGATCCCCAGGAATGATCAGGCCTTTAGATCTTGCTTTGTTTTAGCAATATTAATAATACTAGGGCTTTCTACATGTATAGTAATGCACAAGCAACTTGCTGATATATACAAACAATATACACAATGAAGCCAATATATTCAGTTTTTCTGTAATGTTTCTGGCATTCAACAGATCACAAGAAGCGTGATTTTTCTGTTCTGAAAATCTCAGCATTTCTCCCTTTCTTCAAAAATAGCTATTTTAAGGGGGTTTTTTTCACTGATGCGTAAGACCTTACAATGTTCCTAAAGTAAGAAGAAAATAGTCCTTAATTAAGTTAATATTTTATTTATGTTATATTCTCCCCCTGGTCATGTCTAACACAGAAGTTCTATTTATAGTCTTGCCAAATACAAAGTACCAATCAACAGAACATAAATTTACTTTTGCACACAACCGCCCCCCCAAAAGTAACAAAGAAAGCAGGAAAAAAAAGTTACTTAAAACAACATTTACACTTTCCCTTTCCTTTGTTTTACAATTTATTCAAGCAAACATTTCAGACTCTTTCTTTTTTGGGGGGGTGGGGAAATGTCTCTTTTTAGGTGTTACATATTAGCCTATCTAGAAAATTAGTGTATCTTTGACTTTTTTTATGTTAAAAAATAAAAGTGTGCCACCTATACTTGCTTTAAATTTCAACTCTTTTCATTTAAATGTCCAGTTCTGATAATTAGTGCATGCGTGACATATTGTTTGCATTAAGCTAAAGCTACAACTTTACTGAACATTTGAATATAATATTTAGGAATTGCACTCATCAGTTAAAAAGTCATATGTAAATTTCCAGTTTTGGCAGTTGATGCAAAAATGAGGATATTGCTGCAATTCATTGTAGCTGGGACTACTTTCAATTTTTTTTTAAAAAAAAATTAGATTAAAACCAACCATAGCTGCCAGAACAACAATCCAGATGAGGTCCTGGTAAGATGTTGTGTCTATATTTCTTCATTAACCTCATTGGATTTGGTTCCATTTTCAGGTCCAATTCATTATCTTGTTTATATTTTGTTCATTTTATCACTATTAGCCATTAGAAATACTGCACGTAGAACCTATTTTCATTGACTGTATTCACATTGCATTAAACCAAAACACATTTTTTAATTAGTGGCTTAGGATGTCATGTGAATCAGCCATTATATTTTGCATTCCTTGTTTAGTTGCACTTTTAATTTTGTATGAGCCCCTAGATTTATAGCTTATTCAACAAATTATGATTAAGCAAATTGTAGCTTGAAAAGCAATGTGAACCCTGCCATTGAAGGAAATATTGCAGTCCACCTTTTTCAGATTAAAAAAAATGTTCAAAACTTGTATCTTAATAGATTTTTCCTGAATTTTATTTTATATTCTGTAAGATTCACTTCTGGTATCTTTTTAACATGCTTGAGAAACCCTCCAAATTTGCCATTACCAGCTCAGCTTCTTCTCCAAGGATACTCCATATGAACACTTGGCTTCACTTGCCTCAGAGATGCAGAGCACTCACATTTATAGCTTGGCTCAGCTTCTGGGGGCGCAATCATTTCAGTGTCATTTCAGCTATCAACTACTTAAAAACCATATGCTTTATTTGAAAAAAATAATATATTTATAATTACTGAGAGCTCGTCTCGTTTAGTAGCTAAGGAACTGGACCAGGAGTGATAGACACCAAGGTCTACTCTTGCCTTAGACATGGAAGTCAGTGGGGTGACTTTGGCTAATCACTCTTTTACAGACCTAGGAAGAAAGTGGTAGCAAATCATTTCCAAAAATGTTGCCAAGAAAACTAAAGACTTGTCATTACTCAAAACAGACACAAAGATACAATATATTAACTATAATAACACTATATTTTATTTATATATAGATATCAGAGTATAGTGCAAGTAGCCCAGTTTCATCCATCATGAAAAGCAATCAGAGGATGCTGATAAGTAATGTCTGCAAGACATCATCATTCATTTCCAGTCTTTTCTGATAACAAAGAAAGGATAAATGGTGATAAAACCCACTGAGATCTTTTTAACTAATTTCCACCTACTCGCAGATGAATTCAGTTCTGGCCTAAAAATGTTTTTGAATTGTATCTATGTAGGGTTTTGGGGTTTTTATTTTTTTTATTTTTAGGTCTATGGAGTGGTGTTCCTGCAATGTGTGATATTCTTTCAGATAAATGTTTGCATTGAAAAGAAGCAATATTTCTTAAGAAAAGGCAGCAGATAACAGTTATTAAAATATTAATAGGTATTAACCAAAACAGTAGGACAGCAACTGTGAATATTTTAGGTCTAAAAATCCCTAGATACACTTTATTATCTCATAGGAGATTACTGCAAGGATGTGCCTACCTATGGTAACTATTTCACATTCCATAACACTCAATATGAGTAGGAAATTATTATTGTTTAATTATTTAATTATTCAGCTTTTGTATGCTCATTTTAAATGCCATGTCAGGCTATAATAAAATATCCTGCATCTGCAATTGCCCATCTGGATTTGGGGTATGACATCAGCCAAGACCTTGGGTAAAGGTGACATTGTGGCAATTGTCATCTGGGAGTCATTTATGGATCTCAGTGCACTGATCACAAATCACCAAATGTGAGGCCCAGTTCACTTAGCTGAGCTCTAGAGACCAGTTGGGATTATTTTTGTACAAGCCTCCCTGCTATATAGCATCCTCCCTGCCTGAGCTCTTTAACTCCATCTCAAGGTTGGCAATGGAGTTCCTCAGACTTATGGTCCTTCTGCCTTCTCTGAGAGTAGAGTTTGTGGCAAGTCAGGAAATCATGGCCATCAGGATGGTCACAAGTATGCTTCAAGTCATCCAGAGACTGACGCTGATTACACCTCAGATCTTATTTTCTATCAGAGCAGTGACTATTTGAAAGTCTATCTGAAACAGGGGAAGCTTCTGATGTCTCCATTGCCATGACCAGATCATGTCCTGATTACCATGGGATTCTCTGACAACACCATCTGCTGCAGGTAGGCCGGACTCATTAAATTAGTCTATTCCCAATGACTGAGGGACCCAGACGGTTTTCAGAGAGAGTTGGGGGTTGTTCCTGCTGGTCTGCTGCATGGTCCATCTGAAGCCGTATTCATAGTTTAGAATAAGAGGGAAGCTAAAGATTTGGATTGGATCACACCTATGTGACTCTTCCTTTCATGAATCCCATCATGGTACATAGAGGAATTCATGGAGGAATTAAGGGAGATGAAACAAGAGAAGAGGCATCTAGAGCATCACTAGCATTCTATAACAGATTAACTCAACTGGACATAGTTTACAGCTGTTATTAAGTTGTACTTGTGGTGGTAATGTCAAAGTGTCAATATTTCTCTGCCCTTAGTGTCTACAGATAGCAGTCATGCAGCTCGGTTTTGGATAACATGTGCCTCCTTAGAGAGAACTCTCTCTCTCTCACACACACACACACACTCACTCACACACACACACATGGGGCATGCAAAAAAAAAATTCAGTATCTCTCAGAATAAGTTGTTTGACTTCACTCTCAGTTGGATGCTGGCCAGAGAGGGCTCAGAGGAGATGCCTGGAGGGGAGTCTTGGAATGATTTGAACTTGTTGGGCCAGAGGAAGTGGATAGGGAAGGTGGTTGTGAAGGTGGTTGCCCAACAGCTTCAGAGAATTTTGGATAAAGTGGATTATTGTTTTCAGTCAATTTTCAGAATGGCCATTTAATTTTAAAAACAGTGTATGCAAAGATGTCCATGTCCATCTTTTCCCCTTTTTCCTTTTTTCAAACAATATGCAGGCATCTCTCTCTCTCTCTCTCTCTCTCTCTCTCTCTCTCTCTCTCTCTCTCTCTCTCTCTCCCTCCCTCCCTCCCTCCCTCCCTCCCTCCCTCCCTCCCTCTCTCTCTCTCTCTCTCTCTCTCTCTCTCTCTCTCTCTCTCTCTCTCTCTCTCTCTCTCTCTCTCTCTCTCCACACACAACACACACATATTGCCTTTAATAATCCACTCTGTTCCTCAGACATAATATTACTGGGAACACCACAGCATCATGATTTAAAATAATTCCCAGAGGCTTTTAGGGGAGTTGGCAGGAGAGGTTGATCAGTCGTTCTGCTACTTTGGTCAATTGTCACATATATGTTACTATTCTTAACTAATTCTGGCTTTTAGTATCAGATGAGAACATAAGAATTAAAGAGCTGACAACATTCTAAACAATGTTCCCCTCCTCAGACCTCTCTTTTAAAAACTCCTTCATATGGTCTGATAAAATTGTGCACTTATTTAAGCTTAAAATAGTTTAGCTAATCCTCATCTTCCAGTAGCATGTGGTGGTTATAAAGTACCCCTAGCAGTGAAGGTGTTAATCAGCCTCTACCGTCTCATCTGCATCTAAGAAACCCTGCAATTAAAATTAGTACTTTTATGCATGGTCCCCAGCTTGCTGCTATTCAAAAGCTCCTATCAGCATATACTGGGAATGCAGAAGTCCTTTTGAAAGTAAATAATGGGAAAAAATTAGAAGGATTTTTGAAGATTGTTGAGCTTTCCTTTAGGACCAGTTCAGGAGCCCTCTCCTTCTGTCAAAGTACAAATTACCCCCATATGGTGATGTCCGTTCTCGCAACTATAATTTATTCATTATGCAAAGTGCTGAATGCCAAATGGTAGAAGCACAGCACCAGAACAATAAAGACTTGGGTAGCTAATAAGTATCCAATCACTGAAAGCTTAATGTACTATAATGTGCAGAAGCCATTCAAAGGTATAGATAACATGGTATATGTGCTTTTAGGTACATAAACCCACTGTAAAAAATCTACTTTATCCTTTAGTTGATCCTGAAGGTTTCCTCTCTGTGTATTTCATGATCATATGCGCACTCATTATCAGTTTTATTTATTCTTCATGTATAATGAAAGAATTGTTTAAAATAAATGCATAAACACAGAAACAGGTCAGCAATGCTTGCCCATATTACATGGGTATAAAAACCTTATTTCTCCTGCTTCCTGCCATCAGAAGAATTTGTACTTTAGATCATTTTTTTAATTAACAAATTTACTTAAAATCTTTGGAAAAAAATCATTCTCTATATTTGGATCATCCCTCCTCTCATTCATTTCATATACAACATAGGAACAAAAATACAAGAGTGCACTCCTCGGTTCAAAATTCAAATTCCTTTTAGATCACAACATCTTTGAGACCTTTGAATCCCTCAAGGTCAGGTGACTGAAATACAGTAGAAAAGGAACAATTTGAAGTAGTGTTTTGTTTTGTTTTTTAAAAAGGAATATTTTCTTTTCACTGAGTTTCATGAACTTATTTGATAACTCCCCTGAAGGGCCAAATAAATTCAATTCTGCCCCCCTGCTAAAATCCCAACCCACTGGAGACTAAAACAACCTGCCCCCACCATATACAGATATTAAAAAAAATAAAAATATGATTAATTAGCCTCAATAGGTCCTCTTTCTTCAATTTTTAAAAGGTAGCACAGCCTTTTTTTTTTTTTTACTCCTTTACCATTTCTGTAATGGTTTTATTTTAACCTGTCATCATGATTATTTTTACACTTATCTGAGTTTCATATATCTTTCTCATTAAATTTCAAAATGTAATTGATGAGGTCACTATGTTTTCTTGTATTACTCTATATTTACTATGAAAAACACCTTAAAATTCAAACTGTAGAAAATATATTTTCCAAAATAGCTATAATCTTGCACATTGTCATTGCAGGCTATGGTTGTTGTTGTTGTTGTTATTTTACATTTCATTTTATTTATCCTGTCTGATCTAAGGAAACTTTTAAAGACAATTGGATTACTGAGTGCTTATTTGCACATATGTAGTATTCCATTGTATATTATAACTTGGTAAATGGTCAACTATATTAATCTAATATTCCACTTTATATTAAAGCTATAAGCATATGCAGATTTAGTTAGGAAGTGGTTTTTTTACTGTGGAGAATGGGATTTATTTCTAAGCACATGAATTTGCTCTAGGCAAGTAACAATTAAAAGGACCTTTCCCATGGTTTACTATAAGCAAACATTTTTTGAAGACGTGCATAAAACCAAGTAAGCATATATACTTATATAACAGAATAAATCCTTTGCCATTTTAGCAGTGGAAATGATTCTCCATTGTTCTACTGTGCATGTGGAACTAATGCCTAAGAAAAATAACTAGAGCTAACTATGAAACATAGTATTTTATAGATCATGTTGTCCTCTGTTCCTTTAAAAAAATAGAGGCCCATAGTTTAAACGATATATATTTCATTCTCTTTCCCTGTATTGTTTTTTTTTAAAAGAACAGCTTGTTTCTCTGTTTTGTTCTTTCAATCCTCTTAATCCACTTTGTATTGGCTTGTATTGCCTTTCCTGACAGAAAAGGTGCCAGCAAGATGGTTCATTCTTGTAACAGCCAGCCACACACATTGGCAATCCTCACAGAACTTGCCAAGTCTAACTCCACCTCCTCTTCTTCCTGTCGTTTTCCTTTACACAGGAGCTAACATTAAGTGTCTTGCATATTCCCTGCTATGCCTGTTCCCTGGCAATAGGCATCCATGTCGCCTTTGCTACCTCCGGATTTCTTAACAAGGCATTATTTCTTTCAGAGCTCTCAACATTAAAAACTTGATCAGTTTGCACCATAATGTGAAGGTACCCAATTTATATTCTTCAAACCTATTTCCAAACTTGTATATGTATTTTTCTGAATTGCTTAATGCAAGTCACAGCTTATAAAAAATGTAGAGAATATTAACAGATACCAAAATTAAAGGGGGGGGGGAAGAGGGAAGTATGTACAAAAGACCCATCATCAAACAGGATACACCAAATCACACCAAGGTGTTTTTGCTAGGGAAAAATGAATGTGTAAGTGTATAGATTTGAAGAAACATACATATCTTTGTGCATGCAGCCTTTTGGGAAAAGGGACAAACATATGAGAAAGTGACTGATACTGAAAGTAACTGATTTGGTCATCTTTATTCAGAATATAAATATTTGTTTCAATGGATTCATTTGCTTATTCCCTAACTGCCTTGATGTTATGTCTTGACTACCTATTGTATTAAAAAGTGTGTATGTTTGTTTGCATGTGTATGGAAAAGAGGTGAAAAGGCACCAGTAGGGCAACCATTGGATTTGTTGTATTTTTAAGCTATTTTATTTTTTTCTAAAAAGCACATGACACATGGTTTTTTAGGGAAAGGCTATTTCATGAACAGATTGATCCTCTAGCACAGTGGTTCTCAACCTTGGGGTCGCGACCCCATTTGGGGTCGCACGACCATTTCACGGGGGTCGCCGGGCACTGCCAGCCGCCATTTTGTTTTTTTGTTTTTATTTTTTTTATTTTTATTTTATTTTTTTTTTTAAAAAAAATATTTTTTAAAAAATTTTTTTATTTTTTTTGGCACGCGCGCGCCGCGCACGCACAGATCCGCCCGTCGCGCTGAAAAAAAATAAAAAAAAATAAAAATAAATAAAAAAACAACCCCCCCAAAAAAACAAAATGGCGGACTGCGACGGGCGGATGCACGCATGCGTGGTGCATGCGATGGGCCAATCCGCACATGCACAGATCCGCCCATCGTGGCCGCCATTTTGTTTTTTTTTGTTTTTTTTATTTTTTTTTAAAAAAATAAAAAAACAAAATGGCGGCCTGCGACGGGCAGATGCGTGCATGCGTGGCACGTGCGACGGGCCGACCCATGCATGTGCGGATCCACCCATCGTGGCCGCCATTTTGTTTTTTTTGTCACGGGGTCACGGCGCGCATGGGCGGGGCAAGTGGGGTCTCAACCTGAGAAAGGTTGAGAACCACTGCTCTAGCATACATTAATAACCCAGTGTGCTAACATCTTGAAAGCACTGGTGCACATATGCATACATAACACACACACACATCCATGCATACACAGAGTGTATCACAGGTCCCATAAGCCTATCACTTTTTTTCAGAGAAAATGTTACTGTACCTAGAGATGTTCAAAAGTCATGCATTAAATATGTAATGAATTTTTAGAAGAAAATTATAATGGTATCTAATTTGAACATTTAATGTAGATAAAAAAAACCTATAGGGCTTGACATTTCTTATAGCCTGTATGCCATTTCTTGTTCTTAATGATAATGACATGTGACCACAAAAATAGCTATTTGTTGCACCGGCCACCAGTTTGGTCCAAGGCTATCACATGGATTTGGGATTGAGAAAAATTCTTAAAATACCCCTCATTCTGGAAAGTTAACAGCCTCTTTGAAATGCGTCAAAAGTGCTTAAAAAAGAGGAGCCACCACTTTTATTTAATGTTTAGACTCAAGCCTTCAGGATATTGTGTATATATATGTTTTTGAAAACAAAGGAATACAAAATTCTTGAAGGGTAACAGGATTTGATAACCTGTTTTTAACATCTCTTAAGATGATGACATGGAAAAAAGTTTATATGATTTCAGTCTTCAGAACAAATAATCCTCAGGAGCCACCAGTGCCTTTTCATATCTCATATTCAAATGAGATAAAAGAGTGCCCCATCCAGGAATTCTTACAGCTGTTTGATTTTACCTGCACAGTTAACTTCTCTACAAATGAAGATTATATTTTGGTCCAGAGTTAGCAGGACTTTACAGAGTAGATGAGTCATAGTAGCACAGTGGTTAGAAGGCAGTATTGCAGGCTAATTTTGTCCACAGCCAGGAGTGTTGCAAAAGTGTGTCCGTGGCGTCCCGGCAACCATGATTAATGACAGAGACCTGAGTTTCTGTCAGGATGGAAGGCCCCGGCAGAAGCCAGGCATCCCCTTTTATTACACATCAAAGGTCTCTTCCCACAAATTGTCACCTTACTGATTTACAGCCAATTACATTACACAGATAGTTAAAACATATACTTGAAAGCATGACATCTTTTTCAAGAAACGAAACTTTTCCCTGCTTTCTCCTCCACCCCCCTAGTACAGCTATCAGCTGACAGCCTGTAAGGGGGGAGAAGAGAAGCCCATCCAGGCAGAGAAGGATTTCTTAAAGGAGAAATGGACTTTTATCACAACATCTCATCCTTTTTAGTTTTTGTTTAGAAGCAAAGGCTTTCAGTCCATGTATTCGATTTCATCCAACTGAGGTGGCTGTTTATCCATTGGCATCCGCTCGAATCCTTGTTGACTAATGTTCACTTGTTGAGACAATTTTTTCTTTGGTATAAAAGATTTCATCATAGCAAAAATATCAGGCAAACATTGTATATAAAAGCATCCACAATTGAATAATATAACAATACAAAATAATACTTATCAAATTTCTTAACCATTGAAAATGTTTGGTAACCAAAGCCAGAATGCATTCCAAATATCCCCAATGCTTATGATCTCCGGATATTGGTGGAGGGATTTGTCCTTGTTCTTCATTAAGCATTTCAACAGCCATCACTGTCATTGGCTGCAGTCCAATTCCGTGTGCCATTCAAATAGCTACAAACCCAATACACTTGCATTGTACTCTCCATCATCACATTGTTCATACACTTTGTTATTACTTTGATCACAATGATCAGGCATATTAAAGGTGATATTGTTTGCAGGAATTCCATGTTACCGAAATTCAGACGAGACGAGTTTCGGAGTTAGAAAAATAAAGTTCTGTTTATTGTTCAAAACGGTTTGCAAAGCGTGGTGGAACTCTTACCAAGCACCTCACGGTTACAAGGAAGAGCCACACACTTACAGAAGCGTTAGCAGAATTTATAGTTAGTTTACATCCCACCCTCCTTTTCATACATCATTAAACTATGTGTTCCAATCATATCTTGCTATTACAACTATTTCCTTATATGGCTATTTCTACTTCCTTCCTCATAGCTACTGTGCCCATTTTCTATTGGCTAAATTCTACTTCCTTATTCTATGCCTAGTCATGCACATTGCTAAGCATGGTCATGGGTCATGGAAAATTTTAAACCTTTTGAAAATACTCCACTCAATCCCCCATTTTTTATTTGGCAATTTGTTTAATATTTTTCTGAATTTCAATCAATCTTTCTTTTTCTACTATACTTTCTTTCATTGGCCCAATTGTTTCCAGATCCATCTATTTGTATACAACAATTTGTTAGATTAGACTTTCCACAGACACCTCCTTCTTTAGCTAACAAATAGTCTAAAGCGAGTCGGTTCTGCATAATATATGTTCTAGACAATACACTTTCCTTAGCTAATTTAGTTAAAGCTCAAGCAGTTTGGTTAGTAATTATTTCTACTACAGCCTGTAGGCGTATTATACGATTTAGTATATATATAGGAGTTCTGTAACCCCAACTTCCATCCTGTGCCCAAGTTGCAGGACCATATTCACAAATAATTCGTTCAGGTGGCCATTCCACGTTACATAGACCACTCCATCCTGTTTTTAAAGCCTTACTCCTTATAGTTCCATTGCAACTATATTCTATGTCAGGAAAATTAGGTATCTCAGTATGACAGATCCCTGCCCACAGAATATCAACAATCCTGGAGCATCTAGGATCATTTTCTCTTAAGGTTAATCTTTCTTTACACAAACTCTCAACTTTTGCTAATCTCTGCCTAGAGTCTGAGCATTTTATAGTTTTCCTCTCATTTACTACAATCTTTTCGGTAACCTGAAACACTACATCACACTCTCCATAGGTCCCTCTAATTTGTTTGGATGATACCAACCATTGGAATTCAGTCTGCTTATCATAGTCATTTCTTATACATAATCGATCTTTTACTCTATTCCCCATACTCCTGGCTGTTTCGCTTTGTCCAACACACAGGTCTGCAGCAGTTCCTAGAAGCAGGAAGAGAATCAAAACATTCATTGTCTTTTCAATTTCACTTTTAGAGGGTTTCCAGAAACTGGAATTACGTGCCACTCAGCCGTTGATTTCTTCACTCGAGTATAATAGGTCCAGCCTTTCTCTTTGGTCCTTATCGCTGTGTCCGTTACCAACAGCACCAAGAAAGGGCCTTTCCACTTGGGTTTCAAAGTCTCTCTTCTCCAAGTCTTTATCCACACCTCGTCTCCCACTTCAATGGAATGTACTTTGAAGCTCAACGGAGGTGTCTGTACGAGATAGCCAGTTTTTCTCAAACTTGTGAACAGGAAATTTCAAAGGGGGTGTTGGATCAGCAAGCCTTGTTTCCTGAGATAAGACAAAGCAGAAAACAGCCCCAGTATCTAATTCTTTATAAACATGTCATTAGTTTTCATATTGTGGAATTTCCCACTTGAGATAATTTAAAATAAACTTGAATGCATCGAAATAGCCTCACCATTAGATGTCCCCTAGCCATTGCTTTTGTCCGTGTTTACAAATACATTGCTTAGTAAAGAGCCAACAAAAGAGCGCTCACCAAACTCTGCTTGAGTTTGTTTATATACAAATCTTTATTCAAAACAACATAGCTCATTTATACTCCCAAAATTTTTCTTAACTCCTTCATTTTAGACAAGGGTTGAATTACAATTCCTTCAATTCTCTTAGATATTATGTTTTATCAGTGTGTCCTGCAGACAGACATAAAAACAAAACAAAACAATAAATAGTATAGGTGTATTCAAGTTTTTCTCATATTTCATTACTATAAGAATGGGTATTAAATTTCACATCCACACCACCTTCCTCCCAAAGCAAAATTCCAAGCGGAGAAAGAAGAGAGAGAGAGAGAGAGAGAAAAAGTTAAAACGAGCAGCCCCCCTTCTTCTTTCTGTCTCTCTCTCTCGCTCTTAAAGCAATACAGCCAGCTAAAAATGAAAGAAAGGGGGGGAAGGGGGAAGAAGTTTTGCAAAAATCCTTCACATGCATTTCTCTCACACATCCTCCATGGAACTCTTCTCAGGCAAACACTTGCCACCGCTTCTCAATTGACCCCTAAAACAATAAAATCTGCCTTTCACAACTTCTTCCACAGTCTGGGATGGGGAAGAAACTCACTCACAAACACACACTCGCTCACTCCCCCAACCTCTACAGTTTTCATGATTCCCAGTTTCTTCCAGCAATCTCACATTGCAGGCAACTAAATTCCTGCCTTTCAGGTATCATACACACACACACACACTTGCACATCAGCATATTCACACATTCACTTCCATTCAAACTACTTGTATAAACAACTTCACATACAGATATTTCATTTCATACTTTCTCTTGACAAATCAATAACTATTGGTCCTTCATTCCACATTCAAAGCTCTCCCTATTCTGGTATCCACCTCAAAATCCTCTTTCTCTGCTCCCATTACATACTGGTTCCTTTCATCCCTCCTATATTTTGCCTCAAAGGGACTCTGCTTATCCCCACACTCTTTTCTAGGAGGTTTTTATCACTTGCTGTACTTTTCTGCCTTACTTTCTCTGTATCCCTCTGAACATACACTTTCCTCTCTGTAATTTTCTTTTAATGGCAACATCTGTTCCCCGGAACCCAGATGATGGCATAGTCCAATTCATTGTTTAAACTTCTGCATTTCTTTTTTTTCTTTTTTTTTTTACATATGTATATAAATTATGGCACTGAAAATAATCATTCGATTCATTTTTTCTTTTTCTGAGTTTGTTGATTCGGTATTGCCCCCCCATCTGTCCCACAGGTGGGGTTTGAGTATGTTCCTGTGTTCCTCCCGGTGGCCCCTATTAATCACACAGCACCGTCTTTTGAATTACTTCCAAAGTATTCCCCTCGCTCACACCATCCTGCAGATCTCCCCGAGATCCCTCAAAAGGACTTCCACCCAGCACTGCCACCAGTTCTCACATTCACTACTCTATCTGACCGCCCTGGATCTTGTGTTCTGTACTCACCAGGGTCCGTGCACGGATGTTACCCGGTCTTTCTCAGATGTCTCGTTTTCAATTATTTCCCTTTACTTTATAATTCAACTCCTATTAGTCATCTTTTTATGCTTTTAACGGGTATTCAAGAGCCGTTAAGGCCTCTGGGTGGTTCCCCTCCATTCAAAACGGAACGGGGTGCACCTTAGGAGGACCCCTCAGAGTCCAGAAGCAGATTGAATCCCAGCGGTGCCTCCAATTTGTTTGCAGGAATTCCATGTTAACGAAATTCAGACGAGATGAGTTTCGGAGTTAGAAAAATAAAGTTCTGTTTATTGTTCAAAACGGTGTGCAAAGCGTGGTGGAACTCTTACCAAGCACCTCACGGTTACAAGGAAGAGCCACACACTTACAGAAGCGTTAGCAGAATTTATAGTTAGTTTACATCCCACCCCCCCTTTTCATACATCATTAAACTATGTGTTCCAATCATATCTTGCTATTACAACTATTTCCTTATATGGCTATTTCTACTTCCTTCCTCATAGCTACTGTGCCCATTATCTATTGGCTAAATTCTACTTCCTTATTCTATGCCTAGTCATGCACATTGCTAAGTCATGCACCTTGCTAAGCATGGTCATGGGTCATGGAAAATTTTAAACCTTTTGAAAATACTCCACTCAATATTACAAGAGAGATATATACTTAAAAGAATAATTTCCTTAGAAAAATTAAAACACACTAATACAAAATCTACATAATAAAACCTAAGTGGCAGTGTATAATGTCCTGCCTCATTAATATTTACAAAACTTTTGCTGGCTCCAGTGTTGTTCAAAGGAAGTCCAACTAAAAAAAGTCCTTGACTGGCATCCGATGGTGACATCATACACATCCAGCAGTCAGTATGGTTTGTTAAGGCACTAACTTTTTATTGTCCTTCCAAAATTATTGTCCATCCACTTTGGGCTCACCAGAGTCTTTGCAATCTTTTGGCTGTACACTGTAAGGGCGAATATTGCGGCCAGGAACCCATATCGTATTGCCTTCATGTTGCACCGCAGCATATCCACGACCCCAGTTAATAAGTTCAGCTGGTCCTTTCCACTGGGGGTCTGGTAGTTTACGATACCAAACTAGCGGACGAACCGTGGTTGTTGCATCTGGAAGGGGAGAAAAATGCCTGCTCGCAGCTGTATTAGGTGGCGTGCCAGTAAGATTTAAGAAATTGAGAGTATATAAAGCCAAATTAAGATGATTTTGCACTCCAGGTAGTCCGGGGGTATTTTTCCCCATTTTTTGGTTTTAATTTGTCAAGCATGTGTGTAAGAGTGGAATTGGCCCGTTCCACTACTGCTTGCCCCTGTGAATTGTAAGGAATGCCGAATTTATGAATAATGTCCCACCGATTACAGAACTGAGCAAAGGCATGACTACAATATGCGGATCCATTATCAGTTTTTAATTCTTTAGGAGTACACAGAGTGCTAAAAGTTCGAATACAATGATTGATGACATGTTTAGTTGCCTCTCCACGCTGTGGAGTAGCAAAGATGAACCCAGAATATGTATCAATAATCACATGTATATATTTCCACGGACTAAAAGATGCATATTGGGTAACGTCCATTTGCCAAATTTGACATGCCTCAAGTCCACGGGGATTCACACTCATTGGAATACACAGTCCTTGTTGTGAGCAACTGGGGCACTGTTGAATGATAGCTGTTGCCTCCCCGGGGGTTATGCCAAATTGTTTAGCCAAAGCCTTGCCGTTTTGATGAAAATAGTTATGACTATCGCAGGGAGTAAGTTGTTGCATAGTCATAATGTGTGTGGCCATATCCACCTGGGAATTCCCTTCACTGAGAATTCCTGGAAAATTTTGATGACTTCGGATATGTGCAATAAAATAAGGACAATATCTTGTCTCAATAGATTTTTGCAATGTCAAAAATAGTGTCAACAAAGTCTCATCCAAACTAGGAAAGATATAAGCAAAAGGTAAATTTTTATGGCCAAAAATCATGGATCTGCTGGAGAATGACAAAAAAAACTGACCAGGCCAATCACCAATCAATAATTGCAAAACCAAATTATTTTGAATCATAGTTTCCCACAATTTTAAGGAAAATGGGAGAAAATAATTGCAAATTCAATTCCAAAAATCTGGCGCCATCGTGTGGCCACGATGTGTAATTTCAGCCAAAGTCATAGCTGGAGTGAAAACAATTTCCTGTAGGCTCATTAGATTGAGTAATTTCCACTGTGGGTGGTTGATCAAAAATCACATTCAAATGCACAGGGTGATTGTCAACACACCGATCAATCCACTGGGTGTTGAGGGCTGTTTGGACTTTCTCAACGACCAATAGCTGGTCGGAGGTCAATGTCACAACATCTGTGGGATTTTTGAGGCCTTTTAATGCCATGAACAAAGGAGAAAGAGTTGAGGTAGAAAGACCTATATATGGCCTTAACCAATTAATATTTCCTAAATATTGTTGTAGTTTAACCAATGTAGGTGCAAGTGTCTTTTGACCAGTGCCAATTAAGGGTTGCAAAACTCTTTTGCAGTCTGCATTAGCATTTTCAACAGCCAATTTCATCAAAATCTCTTTTGTAGCTAATTCATTAGCAATTTCTTTATCAATACTATCTTTTAGTCTATTTATAAATTCATCATAGGGCTCAGTAGTTCCCTGTTTAATTTGAGTAAAACTTTTGCCAAATTTTCCACTCTCATCTACTACCTTTAAAGCAGCAAAAACAGCCTGTAAAATTACACCATGTATAGCTGCATCTGGAATAGCATCTCGCTGTTGTTCAACAGCAGTGAACTGTCCAGAGCCATAAATTTGGTCTGGCACTAATTGAGCAGTGCCTCTCTGAATAGCTTGAATACGATACTGGGAGTCCCAAACTGCATACTGCGCAGGTGTTAAAATCATTTGCATTAATGCCTTCCAATCTGCTGAAATAATTTTGTGAGCAAATCCATTATCAATTTCTGCATCCATGCCCACAGTTACAGGGTATAAACTTGTCATTTCCTCAGTATTCAATTCTCCTATTTCATAATCATTCTGTAACGTTTCCTGAATAAAATTACTTGTTTTGGTCAGAGCTGGAGGATCACACAACTCAACATTGCTAGGGAAAACCTTGCTGTGATTTTTAATTGTTACTGGAGTTTCACTGGCAGGGGGAAGAAGTTGAACTTCATTATAATTCAATGGATTCAGTAATATTTTTAGTAGGAGCTGCTCCTGTGTCTCCAAAGCTTTTAACACTACTCTGCAAGATGCTAAAATAGAAGTGGGGGCCCTAGAATTTGTGTGCAAAACCTCCCCCACTTTCTTCCAGGTTTCAACTTTAAGGCAGCCTGCCTCTGGGTAGAAAGGAATGTGTTTCCAAATAAATTCAAGGAGAGATCTTAAATCTCCTGATGTCAGCTTCTTCGCAGTAAAATAAACATAATTCTTCCTGGTTATCTCTGTAAGTTCACCCAAATGTGTTTCTTGCACCTTTGAGAGATCCCCACCCATACTTACGAGGGATCAGTCCTCGTCCAGCGATGAACTGACGAAGCGCGCTTGGCCATGTCCGGGCGGTAAGTATGAGGGTCCAGGGACGTATAACCTCTCAGGGTTATCACGTCGGGGTCACCACTCGTTGCAAAAGTGTGTCCGTGGCGTCCCGGCAACCATTATTAATGACAGAGACCTGAGTTTCTGTCGGGATGGAAGGCCCCGGCAGAAGCCAGGCATCCCCTTTTATTACACATCAAAGGTCTCTTCCCACAAATTGTCACCTTACTGATTTACAGCCAATTACATTACACAGATAGTTAAAACATACACTTGAAAGCATGACGTCTTTTTCAAGAAACGAAACTTTTCCCTGCTTTCTCCTCCACCCCCCTAGTACAGCTATCAGCTTACAGCCTGTAAGGGGGGGAGAAGGGAAGCCCATCCAGGCAGAGAAGGATTTCTTAACGGAGAAATGGACATTTATCACAACACAGGAGTTTGATCCTGACTGGCTCAAGTTTGACTCAGCCTTCCATCCTTCCGAGATCAGTAAAATGAGGACCCAGATTGTTGGGGGCAATATGCTGACTTTGTAAAACACTTAGAGAGGACTGTAAAGCACTGTGAAGTGGTATATAAGCCTAAGTGTTATTGCTATTGCTAGATGGGTATCTCTTTCATATTGCCGATATCCCCCAAAGAAAAATTGATGACTTTTGCTAACAACCATAAACTAATACAGCTGGACATAATCAGCAGTGATGCTCATAGATGCAACTATGAACCGGAGGTATTTTCTAGGAATATATAAATCTTTGGACTTTTCTACAAATGCGGTGGAGATACATACAACAGAAGCTTATGATTTGGAGAAATAAAATCCAACTGTTAGAAAACATTCTGATTAATATCTTAAGGAAAAACCTTATTATTAAGAATCAGTCAAGGATATTTGACCCTAGATGGACCAAAGACAATGATTATGGACTTTCTGTGAGTGAAATACAAGAAAAGGGTTGTTACAGAAGGTTTTGAAGTTTAATTTAGCTTTTGGTTTTACCTGTTAACTGTGTTTTCATATAATAGATATATATCAGGTTAAGGGGGTTGGGTAAACAGTGTTGTACAAATTTATAAATTATGTGCCTGCTTCACAACGGAGGAAGAATTAGTATCTTTGAAATATATGTATCAATATTCAGCTGGGGGGGACAATTTATGTATATGTCTGTTTTGTTTTGGTTTTTATGTACTTGTTTAGCTTTGTTTTATTTTTGTATTTTTTCCCTTTTTTGGAGTTTGTATTTTAATGTTTTGAATAAAAAAAATATTAAAAATATTTGGGCTTAATAGTAGAGTCTGGCCAGTAAAACAGTTGTGATATTGCTAGATGAGATCCAGCAGATACAATCCTGTTAGAGAAAAATAACCCATTTCTACTATTTCCATCTCATAGGCATGGACTCATGTTCAGTATAATTCATTGTGAGAGTTTGACAACTCATAATATCTTTAATTGTTCATGGCCTTGGCTTCAAGACATAACCAAAACACAGAAACAGAAATGGATGGGCATGTCAAGTTCAGGCCTCCTAGATTAATTGAACCTGATTCAGATACGCAAAAGTTTGCAAACGGTGAGTCAGTGCTTCCATGAATAGCTTTTCCTGGACCAGGTTAATTTAAGAAGAATAAAGGACCTACCTCCTGCTTTCAAGTGCTGCCTAATGCATGACAAGCATCAAATGAGGGACCATATATATTTAACAGTACAATTGTACAATACAACAGTACAATTTAACAGTAGAATTGAGATAACTGTCATCAATCCAGCAAAGACATAGCTATGTATGAAATATGTTTAATATGATATATTAAATCCCTATCTATTCTTTGGGGGCAAGAATTATTTTCTGTAATGGATACATTTCTTAAAAAAATAAATAATTCAAACCTAATCAGACTAAAATGAACTAAAATTGACATAACTAGCAGAATTCAGTAGCATCTGCCATATTGACTTGCTCTTCCACCACAAAATCACAGAGGGTCTTAAACTAACTTATATCAACCAGCATCAAGGTTTTGCACCAAGGGTTAAAAGATTCAGAGTCAACATCTACATTGCATTGATGTAGAGTTTGTATTGATCTTTTATATTCCTCACTATTGTGATAGTATCTCTTTGTCTCTTTATCTAATTCTCAATCTCCATCTTTCAGGATACTCCTCCAAATAAAACTAGTCTGATGTTACCCAGAAACCAAACTGAGGAACAGAATAAACTTAAACCAAAAATGAGATCTTCTCACTCCGGTCATGCTTTATATTGAACAATGGTTGGAAAGAAATGTCTTCTATTGTTGGTGCACCTTTTCACTGGCATCTTTTCAACCTCTCGGTCCCTCTGCGAGACAGTTCTGGATAAATTCATCCTATCAGAATCTACCACTATTTTAGGTTTTGGAAGAGTAAAATAACTTTTAAAATGATTATACCTTAAACTGCAGGTATCTGCAGAGTGGAGTGGGTCTAATCTCTACCTGTGTGTCTTGTTAAAATGATTCCTAATAATCCACAGCCTTTATTCTCCATCCTTGATTTCCTTTGTTTTGCAAAATAATATGTAATTGGTAGCATGTTGTTTAATTTTTCTCAAGGAGGTATGAAAATACTAGCTAATGTTCAGCTCTTTAAGACTCAAAATATTATGGGTCATATCCTAATGTTACTCATAGGTCATTGCTCCATCACATCTGCTTAATGTCACTGTAGGCTTTAGGACATAAGAGCCTATAAGTAATCACCAAAGTCTAATTTAAAGATGAGGGGAAGTGTAATTGAAGAATGCATAGCCCTTGACAGGTTCCTTTCAACTAGATTCAGCATAACTATGAAAAGAATTGCTTTGGCCAGGCAAAGAACTGAAACAATCCTCCTGGCTATATTATCTATCATATCTTGATAAAGGTGACCAAAGTCCAAAGGGCATATGTGTATAGGGGATTTTAGGTTATGATTATTTGTAGTTGGGCAATGAAAATCTGAAATGTTTTACACAGTTCTATTGGTTTATAATATCTGTCATATTTATTGTGATTGGTATGTATTTTCTTGATCCAACCTTATCTGCTTTATTTTTTCTATTATACTTTCTCCTGGCAGATGCCAGTGTTTTTCTTTATGAGTTTTAGGTAACTACCCCCCCCAAAGTAAAATAAAAATTTGGTCTAACAGACTCCATTTATTAGATGTTGAATTCTATGGATCAAATCTGTATTCAGACTTCATCTCCCAAAAATAGGTAAAAATCTGTTGAAGCAGCTCAGGCAATGGTCATTTTTCAAGTGTCCTTAAAGGGACTTCAAATGGCCAGGGCTTCACCTCATCCCCTGCTCTATACCAGGGAACAAAAATAACACAGGAGAGATTGCACTCCTGCTTCTGCTGTCAAAGCATGAACAAGAACACAGCTGTGGCTACCCAAGAGTGCCTGCCTTCTAACTCAGGATCCCAGTAGGAGAGAGAGAGAGAAACACCTAAGTCATGCACTGACATCTGCTTTCTTCCTCTTGAGCCTGGTGAAATAGACACAACCTTAATTGATGGTTTCCTGGCATCTCACTGTTGGGCATGTGTTTTGTCAAACCACTTTCTAGAGACGATTTCTCTCTCCTTACCAGGTGCTGCCAAGATCCTCAAGTACCATGGAGACACAGTGGTTAGAATGCAGTATTGCAGGCTAATTCATCTATTGCCAGGAGTTTGATTTTCACCAGCTCAAGGTTGACTCAGCCTTCTATCCTTTCAAGGTCAGTAAAATGAGGACCCAGATTGCTGGGGGCAATATGCTGACTCTGTAAACCACTATAAAGCACTGTTAAGCAGTATATAAGTCTAAGTGCCATTGTTATTGCTACTATCTTTTCTTTTATCCTCTGACCTTCCTTGCCTTTTTCCAGCCAGAAAAAAAAAATAACCCACTCTGTTTTTCTAAAAGTCTTTGATGTTGATGCTCAGATTAGCAAAAGGGACACTAACAGTAATGAAAAACACCAGCATTGTTCATGTTTGCTATTTACTGGCTAGCTCTTCCCAAGACAGTACATCTTTAGTGACATATCAGATATATGCTATATAATTTGTAAATGACATTGTACAGACAGGCAGTGAAGTATAAGATGCAACAAAGATACCACAAAAGTAGAGTTCAACTTTTGGTGAACAAGATGTGGACCCAAGGGAGCATCCCACGTGCAATCTGCCATTGCTGAACATTGCTCAGAAATCCCAGGTCAACTATAGAAAGTTATTGTGGGGACTGCTCTTCCTCCCTGCCTCCCAGGTTTCCTTTGTCCTTTTTCTCAACTAAGAAGGTGCTGCTAGGAGATCACAGCATTGTTTGCAAACATTTTAATGTTTGTTTTTCCCTATAAAAGAGATAATAATGTTATGTTCCAATAATATTAAGTTGCAATGTTATTTGCAAGATTGCAAAGCTTTTAATTTTCTGATTATTTCCACAGTGGGAGTTTCAGCTCAATTTGGATGAAGACACTTCTATCTGTTTTGGTTATTTTTTTTATTACAGCTAGAAACAACAATAATTGCCTTTAGCATATGACTGAGGAGACAATTGCTATCCCTAAAGACTCAAATCACCAGCATGCATTTTTATGGTTTTTTTATAAATTAATTGAAAGGGTCCCATAAATATTCTATGTCTACAAGAATGGTTTTGATTGTGTGCATTTGGAAAAAATCATATCATACAATAGTTTCAAACAAAACATGATCTGTATAACTCACCAAAGCCTATCAGAATGGATTTATGATAGATCAGCAATGATGGATAACTATTAAGAGAGACTGTGAGAGGCTTGGAGAGACTTACTAAAAGAGCAGGTATATTATTTTGAACCCATCTGTATTAGTGCAGATTTCCACACATTTGCAATAGCTGAAATTTACTTATTTTATAAATGAAAATAATAATATATCTTCAGAGAATGTAAGAATAAGATTTACCCACTATCAGATAAACTCAACATCTAGAATTATAATGTTGAGAGGATGTCTAGTCCATTCACTTGTAAAAAAGCAGATTACATGTAGGTACAATTTTCTAGATAGTTTGCAATCTAGATCTGTATTAAACTCTTCCAGCAAAGAAGAGCCATCAATGAAAATATAATTGTATGCTGTAATAGTATGTGAGAAAGACCCCAGGAAACCCTGTGTGGTGGTGGGGAAGATGTGGGCTAGTACATCTAAAGAGAGTAAAATTAGGAAATGAGGTTTTAAATAGTAATTTATGTTATTTTCACTTTATTTCAAAATGAAGTAAATCAGCCTTGCCTTCCAATGAATGAGGGTAGTAAGATAAGGCAAGGCAAGGCAAGGCAAGATACCTTTATTGTCATTTTCTTTTTACTGTGGGCACAACGGCACACATCAAAAATGAAGTTTAGTTGCCCACTCTCCAAGTGAAACACATACATGACACACACCTAAACATACTATGTACAACATATGTATAGACCCACACCCCTACATATACATAGTAAATAAATATTAAATACTGTCCATCTTGAATATATAATGGAAGGAGGAAGCTTGAGAGTTCGCAAGGTTAATGCTGTATGGAATGAAACTATGGCTGAATCTGGATGTTCTGCTATGGATACCACGAAGCCTCCTCCCAGAGCTAACAAGGAAAACAGGTCATGACTTAAAATCCCTGCCCAGGTACCACCAATCTGTATGAAATGCTGAAAACAGATGTTGTAAATTACATTTACACATCATTCAGAAGAGACAATAAAAAGCTAAGAAAGAAACAGAAAAGGCAGAATATATTGTTTCCAGCAACTAAAACTTAAAAAAGCAGGGATTAACACTAAATAGCAATCAAGCAAAAAACTATACCCCATCAAGAAACTACAAAAGAGAAAACCCCACACTTATTAGCAGTGATGATATTATCTAGTTGGGTAATGAAATGTCCTCAAGCAAAAAAAAAAAAAAAAAAGGAAAGCTCAGAGAGTACCAAGAATTTTAAAGCTAAGTATTCTATCCAGGCAAGTTTATCTTTTTCTACATGAGAAAGAAATCATGCCTTCAAATCATATATGAAAGTATTCACATAGGTTAAAAATGTTTGCAAATTGAACAGACAGAATGCAAAAGACACTCTACAACCTGGGGAGTTACTTCAGCATAGTCAAAACCATGTTTCTCCTTTGTTTTGGGCTATATTCTGCAAAATAGTCTATACATTCAGACTACCTTGCAACATACAAAGGATTACAAGACCAACAGAACAAGTCTTCAACCTCACATTAATTAAAAGACAACATTAATTTTGTTAAGAGCATCCAGTTAATACTGGGGAAATATAATATTTTTATTGGTTGATCTTTCCCCCCCCCAAAGCAAGAAAGAGACAGACTTCACTGTAATTCTTCCTAATTAGTTTAATGCCTTTCATTTTATTTTAGTGCTTTCAGTTTATAGAACAGCCTCAGTTTGTTCCCAGTTTAATAGCGATAAACTCCCACTCCCCCACCCCTCCTGGAAAATCTTGACTATAGGGTGATAAATGCCAGAAATAATTAGACAAAATGTATGTGAAAAAATAAAATAAAATTGAAACCATGCATCTTTTTTATAATGGAATCAGTTTGTCTGATTATCTCTTAAAATGCACATCTCTAGCTGCACAGGAGGGTCATTATTGCTTATGAAGATCAAACTCTTATGTTTTCTGCTTCATATAGACTGGACAGCAATATTGTCTTCACAATCATTGCAATAGTTTCTGCCTTTATAAATATATGTCAAAATTTCCTTGGTACATTGAATTTAAAGCACAGAACATATTTGAACATGTACAAGAAAGAGAATAAAATGTAGCTGTATTAAAAGTTGGAAGCAATTGTTATGGAAAAATCACCCTCCCCCCAAAATCATATTGTTTATGCAGTTCTTGTATAGCAATGGTAAAAGTTTTTTTTATGATAGGAGAATAAACAGACACAGTGCTTATAAATGTTATACAGCTGGAGGGATGTTATGGCCTACCTGCATCCTGAATACTGTATCCAGAAAGAAAGTTCATATTTCTATTGCTTAGAAATATTAATTCTCTATTTAGAATACCTCAATGTCAAAAGTTAAGAGCTTACTAAAACTCTGCTAGTGACAGACCATCCACTACAGGCAGAATAAAGGCACAGAGAAAAATTCACGTTTCTCTCTTCTTTCTCTCACCTGTCTTCTTTAAATGGTCTTAAAAACAAAACAAAACAAAACAAAACCTATTACAATCCATGAAGTAGCACAGGAATAATTCAGAGTCTGGACTTTTCCTCAAAATAGGGAGGACTTTTGGACAAAGTGGATTTACAATCCTTCTCACCAAACTTCTTGCCCAATCCTCACTGTGCCTCAGCTTCACTCTTTCTAGTACTAGATGTAGGCGATGTTTTGAGAAAAAAAACAGCTTTGGAGAATAGTTTCTCATATCATTGTCAGTGTTTAGATCATGGATTAGCAGCCAGCAATCCACAAGCTTCATAAGGTCACCCAGTACCTCATTTTCTGATTCTACAACCCAAGTCAAAAACAACAGTACCACTTCAAAACACCAAATATCTCCCCAAATTGGCTTGAAATCATCTGCCATGCATCTCTATAGCTCCATGAGGACACAAAATAGAGTGAGTCCCTCCCAACCCAGTAAACATTTCCTACCTTTTTATAGATAGTGGTCCTATTCAAACTTAGCATTTAGTTCCTTCTATTTTATGGTGGCTTGACTTTAAACTACTTTTAAAAAATTCTGTCCAGACTTTAGCAACAACTTGAAGATATTCAGTCTAGATTGTAAGCTACTACCGGTATATATCATTGAACAATTTCCTTATGCCTTCCCATCTTTCTCTTCCAAGAAAACAATGGCCTGTGGCTTTCATTCTTGCAGGCAAGTCTTCCTGGCCATATGTTATTACATATATACATAATAAATTTATATATAAATTAAAGAATACTGCAAACCGAGGGGGGTAGAATTCTCTCCTAATTTTGATATAGTCCATAGGCACTATTCAGTCATCTACTTCAAGTGACTGGAAAACTATAACATGCTAAGCCATTAGACTTATTTAAATTAAAACAAATCAGGAAGAAAGTTACTCAAGAACAAAAGTAATTAAAAAAATGTTAAGTTTAAAACAACCAATTTCCAACTAACCAACCAGCTGATAAAGGGGCATATAGAAACTATGATAAGTGCTGGCCCAGTTGGAGAAACTGTCCTTTTTCTGAAAAAAAAACAAAAACAAAAACAGGCCAATGAACTGCTGAGGTCAGCATGCAACAAATTGAAACACTCTAGTCCAGGAAGGAATACCTGGGTCAACATAAGAGGAAAAAGAACTCATCAGTAATGGAAGGGGAGTATGGGGTTTATAGAGGGTGACATTGTCCATTTCTACCTTCCATAAATTTTTGCTTGCTAATTTTGGCAAGCAGTTCAAAAAAACCCAATATCTCTAGCATATGCAGAATATTCTTACAATACTTTTTTTTTTTCAACTCTGTCTAGAGACATGGAAAATGTGGGCTCAAGTTCTAGCCTCTGGGCTCAAGTTCTAGCTTTTCTGAGGTAATCCAGAAATAATATGAAATTAAAATCTATAAGGATGGAATCCGGAACAATGGCATTTCTGACTGAAATGTTTTCTTACATTGCTATATTTCCTTTTCTGAAGAATGTCAAAATCCGTCTTGCCAAGTATCCTTGATCATTGTTTTTTAGGACAGTCACATTCTAGGCACAAATTGTTCAATGTTCAGTGTCTTCACTTTCAATATATTGCTCTCAGCATTCTTCTTTTTTTTATGTCACTGAACTTTTCCTGGCTGTCTTCCCCATAGGATTATTTGGCACTCAGTCTTAGACTACATTGTCACTTGAATGAATAGTACATTTGCCATCTGAAGAATCTGAGTTTTCAATTTTTAACTACAAGCCAGCTTCTAGAAGCATATTCTTTTATATTGCTATCTTTTGTATTAATTATGGAGACACTAGTATTACCTAGTGTTATAGACATACTCTTAGTATGTCTGTTCCTTTCTTTTTCTTTTTTTAAAAAAACCATTTTAAGAATTGAAGTGCAGTTAAAAATTAAATGAAAAGTTTTCCAGCAAAACCTAGATCTTTCATCTTGGTGGTGGTGGCGGCGATGGTGCTAGTGATGGTGATGGTGAGGAGGAGGAGGAGGAGGAGGAGGAGGAGGAGGAGGAGGAGGAGGAGGAGGAGGAGGAGGAGGAGGGAGATTTAAAATAAATTTTCAGTCTGGTTAACTTCCTAATTAAAAAGGGGGAAAACAGACCAGTGATTTGCCAGAAAAAAATGGTGGGCTGTAAAACAGAGTAAGGTCACTCATATCTGTTCATAATAGTAGAAGTTGAATGGTGAGAAATTCTATGTAGTTAAAACAAATATCTTATTTATATAGGGCTTAATTGTTTGTGAAATTCATTTCTACAAAGTGCACTGAGGTTTACCAACACAAATAGCTTTTATAATAATTTAGATCAACTCTTTGCAGGTATAGCTATTGAAAATTGCAAATCATATTTGTTATCTCCAGTATCAGGACCAAAATGAATACCAATTGCAGAGATATATGAGAGCAAGACAGTATAGTCCTACTATTGTACTGGACACTGTTGGAATATATCCTTTTGGACTCTTATTTTCTTAAAACAGACTTTTGCAATAACTATATCAAAAGGAAGGCTGAAAACAGCCAGCTTGAAACTCCTGCTACTGCTGTAAACTTCTCTTTTTATTTTGCATTTCCCACATGTCCGTCCCAGTTTGCATCAGACCAATTAATAAATATCTTCATCTAACAGGTCTCTAGATAATACACAGCAACATTTGCCTGTGTGGCCTAGCATTAAACAGGGACCATTAAACAGTCAGCTCATATCTCTTCTCTAGAATTAAAGTCTCTTTAACTCCTCACATTCTCTTCTCTACTCCAATATATAAACAAGATAATTTTAAGATGTCACTGGGGATTCCTTCATGCACATGCTTCCCCATTAAAATCAGAACTCATAACACATCCTATATCTGGGAACTGTCTTTTTAATGGCTAATTTTATTCAGCGTGTATATGCATATATATACACACACATATATAAAAACAGAGAAGGATAATGTTGGGGATTTTTTGAAGGCAGGGAGAGATTTTGGAAATACGTACAAATATTTGTCATCCTCTCTAAGAGTTGTTGTATTTTGAGAGCCCATTAAAGATGTTATGCTAATCTGGGAGCTTTAAAGAAGCAACAGTAAAACATTTTTAATAAATTAAATGTTCATTTGCCATGATTGCTTAATCAGTCTGTGATTTATTTTCATAAAAACTATTATAAGTTGGTCTGTTTTCCCCAGGGCTTCATGTTAATGGTGCAGCACCATCATCAATTATTTATTTATTTATTTAATATCCCACCTTTATTATTTTTACAAATAATTTAAACTTTCTCTCTCTTCACCCTTACACCTAGCACCTAATTCCATAAATAAATACCTGAAACTTTGTGATTGTAAAGTTTCCTTGCAGTAGTGTTTTATCAATGAATTAGATTTTATGACACCGCTCCAGTAAATTCTGCTTCAAATCAACAATGTATTATATTTGGTGCTTCAATAATTTGTCTATGGCCCCCATAAGGGGGATTCTTGTTTGATTCTGTTTTCTAGCCCTGGGTTCCTGTTGTAGCAGTGTTCTGGTATAGTTAGGATGCAGAATTGCTGCTACACTATCAACAGAGGTAGCAGGTCTTTATTAGGCATCAGAGGGAGGCTGAGTGAAAGTAAAGGTGAAGTAGGTATCTTAACCTTGAAGGGTTGTAAGGCACCCATAACAGCCTTTTTTTAAAAAAACCAAATCTAAAGAAAATTTCAGTCTTTTTTCCATTTCGGGTAGGAATTAAGGGAATATTGTGGGTCATAAGACCTTGAAAATCCCAAAATAATAATTAAAATATCATTTCTAGCATTACAATAAAGAATTGCCATATGCAGTTCATAGAATCAGCATTGCTACTAATTTCTCTCTTCTTGGCTTGATTGCTTTCAGGAATGGACTTCACACTGATATTTAATCTCCATTTTTCAGTTATCCCTCTAATGTTCAATACATGGTCTGCCCTTGCTTACATGAATCACTGAAATTCAATTCAGGTAAACATATTCTAGTCTAGAATGCAGCCTATTTGCTAAATTTAGAATTCAGTATGTTGCATGAAATCAGATATTGGGTAACTGAATAGACCATGGATAAATGTGTGAACACAGCTTCTGAACACACAAATAGTACAAAGTCCAGTCATAATGTGATTTATTTAGTTTATATTTAATGTATTAGATGAACTTATCATTAATCAGTCAGCAACTAGGAAGGTTTGAAAACAGGTTCTCAAGGATTCTTGATCATTTCTGCTGCTATACAACTTCAAGGAAAAGTTATTTTTAATAATGAGATCTCTTGTGGGAATGCTGGATAAAATAATAGAAAACCATTATGCTTCTGAGTAAAGTCCCTGAGTGCTATAGAATTATATACACAGGGCGAAGATAGAGATGTGAGCCCCTGCTTCTATATCCCAGGCTTCTCCTGTTTGGGAACTGTAATTTCATTTCTGCAAGATACAACTACAGTGTAGTACACTGTCAAGAACAACAAATATGTAAAGTTTCTAACTATACAGAAATCTTTAATATTTAAATGCTTTGCTTATAAACTGTTATGCAGTTTAATCCAGGAGTTTTCAAACTATGGATTGGAATCTCTTCACACACACACACACACACACACACACACAGATATATATATATATATATATATATATATATATATATATATATATATATATATATATATATATATATATATATATATATATATATATATGTGTGTGTGTGTGTGTGTGTGTGTGTGTGTGTGTGTGTGTGTGTGTGTGTGTGTGTGTGTGTGTGTGTTTTCTGAGGTTTTCGCGGGTGTTTGTATGTAGGTCTTTGGTTCTTCGGGAGAAAGAAATCTTCTTTCTTTTACCTGTTTCAGCTCAACCCAGAGCCATCCACAGGAACCAGTATATATATGTTTTTTATTTTAAATTGCTAACAAAGAATAAAGGGAGAACTGGGATAGCTATTTCGAGTTTCTTAACTCTCATCAGCCAGAAGGGTAAGTTCTGGCTGATGAGAGTTAAGAAACTCGAAATAGCTATCCCAGTTCTCCCTTTATTCTTTGTTAGCAATTTAAAATAATATATATAATTATATATATTTAATACAAAAGCTAAAGCTAAGCTTTTGTTGGCCAACATTGCCGACATCATCAGAGCATAATCAAGATTACTGGGAGTCCTTTTTATATTGCCAGATGGCTCTGCACCCAGCTTCTCAATGTAGTCATTGGTCCGTCCATTTTCTCTACTTGATTTGTTTTTAAAGGGCACGCGTCTCTTGCTGTGTTGGTATCTTCCGAGGTTACTATTTTCTTTTTCATGGGCTCAATCACTTTCTTTCTGCTAGCATATGCCAGTTGCTTTCGTTCGCTTACACTTATTCCCTTTTTTGGTTCTATTCCGGGATCCATCCGATCTTCCTTGATGGGGTTGTGTGCATGTGTGCTCGGGGGCATTGGGTTTTTCAGTCCCTCTTTATCGTTTGCTAGTTCTTTTGCCCTTCTTGCAAAGGGCAGGTCCCATGGCGTGGTTTTCCATCGTTTGCTCATGGATCACTGTTTTGTAGTCATCAGTGGAGTGTCTCGTCCCCCCTTCTTGTTAGCGGGGTACTTGGTGCAAGTGCCCCGTGGGTTGTCATCCAGCCATCCGTGTTGTTTGCATTCGTCATTATTTCTCCTTGTTGTGAGGTAGATTGGGGTGTGCATATTTGGGGTTTCTATGGGGGGTGTTTTTTGTCTCTTCTCTGTTTCCCTTGTAGGATATGTTGTGAGTTCATTATCGCACAAATGGGCTACTTCCTCCATCCCCCCTTCCCTCTGATCTTGTGGGGGGGTTGCAAATTGCCTTCGTTGTGACCTATGGTGTTGTTTTTCCCATATCTTAAGTGTTTGGTATGCAGGGCAAAGTTCTATATGGCGATTGATAGAATTGCGGTCAGAAAGCCAGGCTTCCTTGAGTAGGCAGCCTCCCTTAGTGGTATCCCTGGATATAGGTTGTGCACTGGTAAGATCAAATTCATGCCCATAGTTGGTCATATGGGTCCAAATCTGTGAATATTGTTCCTGTCTTTTAACTGCCAGTGTATGCTCATGCACCCTAGTTTTTAACCTTTTAGTAGTCTCCCCAACGTAATTGCAGGAACAGTCCTTGCACTTGATCTTGTATATTATCGAAGATTTTTCCTTATTGGGGAGTGGGTCTTTTGGGTGCATGATCTTGGTCTGTAAAGTTTGGTTTGGTTTATATTCTATATTAAAGGGGGCCAATAATCTGGCTGTTGCCTCCAACACACTATCGATATAAGGGAGAGAGATAAGCACATTTTGCGCTGTCATCCTATCTGCTTTTTGCAAGTCTTCACGGGATCTGTGTGGTCTACTATACTTCCTGATATATATTCCCAACAATCATTTAATTAATATCTCCAAGGAAGCTTTAAGCATCCACCAAGCCCCATGTTTAGATCTTACATAGGTTACAAATGCTCCAAGACAAGCCTCATTTCTGGTTCACTGTTCTGAGGAACCCTCTCTGGGACCTGGGGAGAAATGTCTGCAAAAAAAAATATAATCAGTAGCATGATACTGATGATGATACTGATTTGGGGTGTTTTTTTTGCAGACATTTCTTCCCATGTCCCATAAAGCAGAGACCCCAATGTTTTGGGCACCAGGGACTGGTTCCATGGAGAGAGGTTTTTCCGTGGATCAAAGTGTCCGTGTTTTTGTGTGCTGCCTGCATTCCATAGATGGGGCTTTGCTTGTTTGTGCAGACCGGTTGCTGGCATGCCGCAGCCTGGTACTGGTCCACGGACTAAGGGTTGGGGACCCCTACCATAAAGGGTTGCTCAGAACAATAAATACTGATTGAACATGATACTGATTTCCAGAAGCCCAGAAAATCAAACTGCTAAGTAAGTATGCAGAAATATCATTGTCAATAAATAAAATCTATAAGGAGATAGTGCAGCCTATTAGAATGGTGCATGTTTGGGAAAATTGATTATGGATGAGTAACTGCAGTCCCTTCCTTCCTTCCTTCCTTCCTTCCTTCCTTCCTTCCTTCCTTCCTTCCTTCCTTCCTTCCTTCCTTCCTTCCTTCCTTCCTTCCATCCATCCTGTTTTTTATTTATTTGGAAAAGGATCTCTTCTTGCTTTTCTTTTTTCTGTGAATATAGTCTGACCTGTTTGAATACTTTCTTTTGCTGAACATGGTTAACAAGGTAATGGAGGAGGAAAAAATGTTTCAAAAGAGACCCAGAGACATGTTGTCTCATACGTTTTCTGCTACTCATTATTTAAAGGCTGAAAGAGATGTGGGAAGGGAGGTGGAAGGAGCTCTCTCTGAGTCTCATGGGGCTGCAGAGACATCAGCCTCTGGAATATTTCACTGATTCATCTCTTGTGTCCTGCAACACAGTCACCTGCCGTTCAAAGGTAAGGGCAAGGAGGACAAAGATGTGGGTTTCTTACTTGATGAACCTGTGAATTATATTTGTGTTTATTGAAAATTGATAATGGCCGTAATGCCACAGACACCCTCTCTTATTTTGCTATCTTGACAAATCCCTCCTCTTATTAACATTGGCACTAATAGTAATATAAAGCAAAATGTGTCTCTGCTTTGAACTGGCTTGATCTTCCTGGCATTCAGTGAATGAGCCCCCCTAACCTGTCAGCTGTCATGAATATTCGAACACTTTGTTTAAAACTGCCTATAGGAAACATGCCACATGCAGTTCATGGTCTTCCTTTGTTTGAAATCAGATCATACTTCATAGCATCTCTGGGTTGATTGGCTTCCCCATCCCATTAATTTCTAGAAGTAAGACTTGAAAGGGCAGCTTTCTGGCAAGGCCACTTTGAGTTGTGCCTTTAAATGAATTCCCAGATCACTTAGGCTAGAACTGGAAACAAATGAACTATAATAATAAATTGTCAGTCCCATTTTTATAATGATCCAAACAATATTTGAGCCCAGTTCTCAGCAAACAAATCCCATTACTTAATTAGTACCACTATTATTAAATAGTTAAGCAGCTATCAGCACATAGAAGTCTCTAGGACTATCTAGGGAACAAGTACTGTGTGGCCACTTTAAGCACAGAAGAAAATAAATAAGCCATTTTTAAAAAAGGGTTGGGGGAACAAAAGAAAGCAAAATTTTGCAGGAAATTTGCACATGCTAATTTGCACATAGATACAAATGTATACATTATCATTATTATTCTAATAGAAATAAAATATACCTCACTATTGAGGAAAAGATTATGATCAGGTGAACTTTGTAACTGTTCCTCTGGGGGCAGCTTCAAAGCTCCTTCATTATGGTTCTTTATCTTTCCACTAGATTTTGAATAAAATCAGCTGCAAAGAGGAGACTTGACATAGTATCATCTTCTAAGGATAGGCAATATAAAGGTGGTGCGAAAATGAATTTAATGGTGGGGGGGGGGAAGTAAAGCAAAAGTGAAAGCTACATCAATTACAATAATGGTCAACATTCTTAAGCCATGTGACATGCTCAGATCCAACAAAAATATGCATATAAGTCCAATTTAAAATTTGTAGTCATTTCTATTCACAATATTTAAATAACATAATCAAATAAGTTGATTCAGTTTTTTAAAAGTTCATATAAATCGTACCATGCCAAAATGTTTGTGGGTGTATGACTGTGTGGCTGTGTTTTATCAGTCTCAAGTTAAACTGAACTAAAAGTGCCTTGATTTGACTTTAGAAACCACTAGAAACTGGCACTAATATTAGTTCTCCCTCATTCTTGGTTCTGAAAACATTTTTAAAAGATTAAAAGGACTTAATACAAACCACATAATGTTTGAACAGTAAGTACAGTCCTCATTTACCCCAAACTCTGGATGAACATTTGTGGATTTTTTAATAAAAAAAAAAGTGAGACTGGAAAATTGTGGCATCAAAAATCTGTTTCTATGAATAAATTGTAAAAGGGAACAGTACTCTGGTCTCTTAATCTATAATCAGCACTCCCTGTCTGGTGGCTATGTACCATGGCGTATTCCCTTTCCATTATGCACAGAGGGTCCCTAGCTTGAAAACTAATGTGGAAAACCGCCTGTTTCCAGAATGTTTTCTGAAAACAGAATGTTTGAATCTAATTGAGTCAGTGGCGTAAGTCTAAAAAAACAAACCTGTGTTTCTAGGGCTATTTAGCCTTCTTTGGCTATAGATCCAAAAGTAATGTACTTCTGAAATGTGTAGGTAATCATGAGCCAGAAGTCCTAATTCAAAAATGATTCTCTCTAAAATTCAGCATCATATTTTTAAAATGGTCTGGTATTCAAAAATTTGAATTTATACTGCAGATTTAAAAACTGACAATTGGAATTTTCCTATTTATTTTTAATGAAGTTCACATATAACAATGTTTTCTATTTCCTTCTTTTTTTTTTAACCCCTTGTAGCTCAATCCCAGTTTATCCTTTCCATTTTATGCTGCCTTGGCCAGTAAGCTCAATGCAGCTAATTACAACTATGGAGCAAAGAATCAGGTTGCAGATCAGGCTTAAGGTGTTTGGTGTACTCAATAAATATTTTAATTTTGATAGCCAAGTACTACCGGTACTATCAAAATCAAGCTCTTTGCAACCTGATCTCAAGCAGCTATATTTAAAAATCTTTAACTCACAATTTATTTTGAAAACAAAAGAGAAGAGAATAATGAATAATGCCAGTACAGTATTGAATCTGAACTATTCTATTTTTTGCAACTTTTTCCAATTTACATACTATCTTCTCTTACTTCCTTTATCTAGAAAAGGCTTAGCTTGTATTTGTTTGTCCACTCTGACTAAGGCAATAAGAATATCCAAGTATTTCTGGTCCTATACTGACCATTTTGCATTCATTGGGACATTGTAGAAACTACCACTGTTATAGCCTAAAGCAGCTTTCTAAAACATGGTTTTAGAAAGTGCAGGTGCTGAAACTCCCAGCCAGATACTTCTATGATGCTTGAGAGTTCTAGCAATTCTAGTATCAAAATGCATGGAAGGCACCACATGAGGAAGGCCAACTTTTATCTAACTAGAAAAAAATTGAAGTGTGCTGATAAAAATAATGCCGTACCTTGCAATTTTTCAGATGTCTACTTCCATGAATAAAGGTTCTACTTTCCTACTATATTGTTAAGATGCTTGATAATTTATTTTGAACTTTTGGGTGATGTTTTTAAGTTTACATTATTAGAAAAATCCAAAGGAAAAAATGTGTGTGTGTGTGTGTGTGTGTGTGTGTGTGTGTGTGTGTGTGTGAAGCACAAGTAACCAGAGCTTACATGTAAATTTCAAGCCAACTACTTTATTACATTCTGCCTATTATGTAGGAATCTTCTTAGACTGCCAGCCTTAGCCTTGGAACAGATTGTTATGGTTCTATGGAGTTTAAGGGGAACCAGTTCTGGACTTCATGTGGCTTCAAAGCTAATTCCACACTTGAAGCCTCTCCCCTGATGTACTGATGTTGTTTTGTGCTACACATCTTTTACTTAGCCAGAAGTCTTCTTGGCTTCCTCACTTCCCAATCTGAAAAAAGCCAAAGTGCAATCTTTTATAAGATATTTATCTGATATTTCATTGAAGCATAGATGGCAAGAATCCTGCAGGCTACTTATCAATGAAATTATTATTGACTAATGAAAGACCAGTTAATATACAAACTTTGTATACTTGTGGACATTTTACAAAAAATATTTTCTCCTTAAAAAAAACCCAGAAGGAACATTTCTTCCAACAACTTGAATAAGTAGTAATAGAAAGAAATGAGACATTTTCTTTCTCTATACACCAATTAAAGAAAAGAAATCAGGCATATAAAGCCCGGGTGGCAGTAGACTGATACATTTTTCATACATCAACCTGGCCATACTTCATAGTTATCTCAACCAGTTGAACTACTTGAACTGGCAAGATGGGACTCAATTTTCTTCATTCATATTCCAGTTATGAAAGCAGGATGTACAGATGGTGCTTTTTTAGGTACTCCACTGTCACTCAGATCATCTCTCACATTTGCATAGATTTTTTAAAAAAGACATTTACATAAACATGTATTCTCACATTGCAACCTTAAAAGACCTATTATTTCCTAGGCATTGCAATACAAGTAAGCATGATCAAGCCAGAGGCACTACTGAATCAATGAGATAGGATGTGTGATTTATTTGTTTTATATATTACCTTGAAAATGTTTAAATTATATAACAATAGCAATAGCACTTAAACTTATTTATTTATTTATTTATTTATTTATTTATTTATTTATTTATTTATTTATTTATTTATTAATCAAATTTCTATACCGCCCCTCTCCCGAAGGACTCGGGGCGGTGTACAGCCTAAAATTTAAAAAAAACATATAAATATACAAAATTTAAAATAATTAAAAATAAATTAAATAATTTGGCCGAAATCCCCATTTAAAACCCAAAACATACAAAGCTAAAATCTTAAAAAATACTCAGTCCCCCTAAAACATTTTGACCCTATTGGAACCGAAGCTTCTATGCCAGGCCGGCCTGTCGAAAAAGGAATGTTTTTAGTTCCCAACGGAAGGTGCGTAAATCTGTTATTATACGGAGTTCGGGGGGGAGCTCGTTCCATAACGTGGGAGCTCCCACAGAGAAGGCTCTCCCCCTGGGGGTCGCCAGCTGGCACTGTCTGGCCGACGGCTCCCTGAGGAGGCCCTCTCTGTGGGAGCGTACCGGACGGCGGGAGGTATTTGCTGGCAGTAGACGGTCCTGTAAGTATCCGGGTCCGATGCCATGGAGCGCTTTAAAAGTGGTCACTAACACCTTGAACCGCACCTGAAAGACCACCGGCAACCAGTGCAACTCACGCAGGAGCGGTGTTACGTGGGAGCGCCACGACGCTCCCATCACTACCCGTGCGGCCGCATTCTGGGCAAGTTGGAGCTTCCGGGTGCACCTCAAGGGGAGCCCCATGTAGAGAGCATTACAGTAGTCCAGCCTGGAGGTCATGAGGGCATGAGTGACTGTGCGTAGCGAGTCCCGGTCTAAGAAGGGACGCAACTGGCGCACCAGGCGAACCTGGTAGAACATCCTCCCGGCCACGGCCGTCAGATGGTCCTCTAAGGATAGCCGTGAGTCCAGGAGGATTCCCAAATTGCAAACCCTTCCTGTGGGAGCCACTGTTTCGCCCCCAATACACAGCGATGGAATCAGCTGGCTGTACCGGGACGACGGTAACCACAGCCACTCGGTCTTGGAGGGGTTGAGCTTGAGTCCGTTTCTCCCCATCCATACCTGCACGGCCTCCAGGCACTGGGTCAGCACGGCAAGGGCATCGTTGGGGTGGTTCGGCGTGGAAATGTACAGCTGGGTATCATCAGCGTACTGGTGGTACTCCACGCCAAAACCACGGATGATCTCACCCAGCGGCTTTACATAAATGTTGAACAGTAGAGGCAAGAGGACCGACCCCTGAGGTACCCCACATACGAGGGGTCTCAGGGTCGACCTCTGTCCCCCTGTCAACACAGACTGCATCCGGCCAGAGAGGAAGGAGGAGAACCACTGCAAAACAGTGCCTCCTATGCCCAGCCCCTCCAACCGTTGCAGCATGATACCATGATCGATGGTATCAAAAGCCGCCGAGAGGTCCAATAGCACCAGAACAGAGGAGCAACCCCTGTCTTGGGCCCGCCAGAGATCATCCACCAACGCGACCAATGCTGTTTCCGTGCTGTAGCCAGGCCTGAAGCCCGACTGGAACGGATCAAGATATGATGATTCCTCCAGGTGCTGCGGGAACTGTCGGGCAACCACACTCTCAACAACCTTCGCAAGAAAGCGAAGGTTGGAGACGGGACGGTAGTTTGATAAAACAGCTGGATCCAGGGTAGGCTTCTTGAGGAGGGGTCTCACCACTGCCTCTTTCAAGGCAGCAGGAAAGACACCCTCACTCAAGGAAGCGTTGATAATTGCTCGGAACCAGCCTCGTACCACCTCCCGGGAGGCCAGCGCCAACCAGGAGGGGCACGGGTCCAGTAAACATGTGGTCGCCCTAAGTCCCCCCAGCAACCTGTCCACGTCCTCGGGGGTCACGGGGTCAAACTCAACCCAGGTAACGGTCTCAAGACCAGCATCATGGGGTGGTACAGCATCAACTGGGTGGTTTACAATGTCAGCATATTGCCTCCAACAATTTGGGTTCCCATTTTTCTGACCTTGGAAGGATGGAAGGCTGAGTCAACCTTAAGACCTATCAGGATTGAACTCCAGGTTGTGGGAAGAGTTTGCCTGCAATTCCGCACTTTAACCAGTGTGCCCACCAGGGCTTCTATATACATATTAATTCATAGTGTATATTCTTCCCAAATGTAAGATGCTATCCAGTTGAAATGAAAGCCAAGAGTGCATAAAGATAATTATTTTGCTTGTTGTCCCCCTCCTGTCCATTGCAGCACTTATCCATTTAATCAGGATAGAACTAGACTTTGATTCCAGAAAAGACAAGCCCAGAACAGTGATTTGTTATTCAACTGTTCACAAAGGTATGTGCAGGACAAACATCAAGAATTGTCATTGCTGGATGCCCAGTAAAACAAACTTCTTAGATCATGGAGTCTCTGATATTTATTTATTTATTTTATATTGCTGCTATTTTTCACTGTTACTACTGACTATTCAATTGTACTAACATAGACAACTCTCAGTGTTAAAATCTGACCACTGAAAGTTCTCTTGAACATCTCATTTTTTCTTAACATTGAGAGGGACACCAATGAATAAAATTTGTGAGGAAAGCTATTTTAATGGGTTGGGGCTGTCATGGAGAAATTCTGACTTTTGTCCTCTCTGCCCAAAATTAAATCATGGACTGAACCTTCAACATACATTGGAGCAGTATCTATAAATTAATTAAAAGTGCCATTTTGAATTGTACCTAGGGGTATTCTTTAGCTTTAGTAGTTCTCAGTGCCATCAGAATATCCACTGGCCACCACTCCAATCCATCCACAAACATACTTACAATATTCTCACTCACAGAAACCCCTCCCCTGCTGCTCTTACCAACTGATCAAAAGCTCCCTTTCCATTCACCTCCCTTCATTTGTTTGTCACACAGAGGGGAGAATCAGGCTTCAGCAGGAAACCCTCATAGATATCTTAGCCATGGGATCCATGATAAAATGGATTACAAAAATCAGTTTCTTCTTCCCCAGAATTGGCAGCAGAGAAGGTAAAATGGCCTTCATGGAGAGAAAGAATCCACAGTGGCCTGCCACTCTACTGTTACCTCCTCCTTTGCCTAGTCAATGCCAACACCTCCAAAATGCCAGCATCCTCTCAGATGGAAAGCTGCCAGAGTCACATAGTATCACAATAGGCAGAAGACCTCCATCATCAACATGAAATTGGAGTACCTCAGCATCATTGACCAGCTATAGGAAAAGTCCTTGAGAGGAGATACATATGCAGCAAAATCCTAATCAACGCAAAACTGCCCCAAAGTCTGCAAAATTCTCAACCATGGCAGGCACAGCCAGTGTAATAAGTATGGCCTGACTCCTGGCTCTCTCCTTCAGCCCAGACAGCCCAAAATCTGGCCTAGCAGTAATCGAGGTATGTGCCAACCCAGGCATAACTCTTGACATTCATTGAGCATTAACACACTAAAACAAGGATAGTCCATCTATGACCCTATAGCTGAGAGTCTATAACTGGGTTGCAGTTAATAGGATTACCCATTATACATTTTATGCAAATGACATCTTTTGTCTTAGGAGGAGGAGGAGGAGGAGGAGGAGGAGGAGAAAGAAATCTATTTCCTCTTTTTGAGCATTGTATAAGCAGTCATCCAAATCCCATCCTGATTTTGATTTAAACCCCAGGAACTCATGAAATATCATAAAGACACCTAATCTCCTATCAATATCTAATTATATAGGTTCTTGTAAATACTGTCATTAATGCAGTTTACCTAAGAATTTGCTTATCTAAACAATGCTATTCATTTCAATTGGACAATTCTACCCATTCAAAGTTTTAATGTTCAAGTCCAATGTGCAAAGATATGTCATCTTAGCATCACATCTGATTTTCTCTGTCTTGCATTCTTCTCATTAAAATTCAGACTTCTATCATAGTGCGTACTTTAGTCATTATTTCTTCAATATTAATGTCATTGTTTTCTTATAGCTCCCGTTGTTCTGTGGCCCTTGTCTAATCCCATATGTAGCATGTTTATTAGATGTAATATTTTATCTCTCAGCCTCAGCCTGTGACACTATCATTTCATTCTTGTTTCAATAAAAATGATCTCCTTTATTCTCTTCTGCAGCCCCATTGTCTGCGCCATCACCATCAGCCCTGACAAGAGCTAATAGCTTTCTTTATCAGAGGAGAAAGTTAGTGAGGTGTCCATCCAAAATACAAAATGAACTGTAGGTATTTCTTCTTTAATTCAATTTGTGCATAAGCCCAAGACTAATAAAGTTATTTCATAATAAGAGAAAGGAACTGGACTGATCCTGCCCTACCTTATTTGTTCCCCTTTTCATAGATAGGCACCCAATCATTCTGCATTTCCTATTTGATAACCTCTGAAGCTTACACAAATGCAGATACTGTGAAAACAAAATAATGCAGTAACAAAGTCTCACTTTAAAAAAAAATCAGGGGAAATTCACTCTCTCTGCCTTTTAATCATACAGTAATAGGTATAAATGCTAATTGACAGCAACATAATATTAGTTGTTTGAGGAGTGACTCCATGGGCATAAATTCCAGATGGAGTTTCTGGGACTTCACATACCTATTAAAAATTTAAAAACACATACACACAGTGCATTTTATATCGAAACTATAAGTAGTTTTTGAGTGTTTAAAAGACAGAAGCTGGGGTTTTTCTTCCTGACATCTTTGAAATGTATACTTTTCCACATATTCTTAGCTGTCAAGCAAGAATTAAGGTTTTTTTTTAAAAAAAATAAAACTCTGGCAAGCATCTCCAAACCTTTTAACTATTGAGATCTGAGAAAGGATGCCTAGAAAAAGGAATGCATATTTTTCTGTAAAAAAATAAAGCCATAGGGGGGCTGTAGCTGAATGACAGAGCAAATCCTTTGCATATAAAAGATCTTCAGCCTGTCTGAAAAGAACTGGGAAAGACCTACATTTAAACCTCTGGAGACACAGTGCAACCAACAATTCTGAAGTAGACAGACATCTAACTAGTTACCCACCTTTTTATAAAAATAATGTCCTCTTTTCCAATGTGCTAAAGGATATGGGGTGGTTTACAAAGACATCCTTAAAAATAAGCCCCATTCAACTTCCATTGGATATTACAGACTTTTCCATTGAACAGAAGCCCTATTCAGAAGCTGCATGTCCATCTGAACGTACGCGGAGTACAAACTGAAGAGTAAAAGAAGGCACACACATATCCAGGATCTTTATTCTGTTCAGTGCTTAGATTTCAGATGAGGAACTGTTAAGTGTGATTGTTTGAAGGTCAGTACAATTCTTCCTGCGATACAGGAATTAAACAAAGCAGAGGGATAGATGCATGTTGATGTAAGCAAAAGTACAACTCTCCTTCAGATCATTCAGTTGAACACCCATGAAGTCAGAGAGAATGGGGGAAACATAGCATTCTAGTTTGAAATTGATCATGTCTTTCTGGTCAGAATTATCTCTAGTAGCTGTGGTTAGGGGAATTTCCTGTGTGCTCCTTGCACCACTTGAAAAATTGGCTCCACACTTGTGTGATTGCACACCATAGCCACTGTTTGTCAGAAGAATTGATTTATTTCTGGCTTAGCTGTGATATATTTGAAACAGCAGTAAAACTGGTACCTTCTGGGAAATGTTGCAGCTTTTGTGGAAGGTCTACTGAAACTTTTCAGGAACTTCTGCCTCACCACACATCCTGGCTCCTGGGCTTCAGGTTTTTGAAAGGAAAGGAGGTTTGAGGTTTTGCAGTCCCCTTCATGGGAACTACTGTTCTTTGCTTTTTTTTTTCTTTTTTATGTGACCAGACAAATGCATCTAAAGGAGGTAAGGGACTAGATGGGGCACACATAATTTATGGTATTACCTTTTGTATGTGGTAAAAATAAGATGCTTTCTATCACTGCAGGGTCTGTAGACATTCAAGGAAGAAAATAAATGATTCGCTTTGTTCCTTATTTACTGGAAGACTGAAAAGAAGAATTGGAAATATTGGAAGTGCTCTAAACTGCATATTCAGATATTCAGTGAATGATATCCTGAATCTCAGTGAAATGAAAGAATGTGGGAGAACTAGACAACATTTTTAAAAAACTGACGCTGCTATTAGCGCACAGGGTTTAAAGAAAATCTGAATAGCTCATGAAGAGGATTCAGGCTTCCCTTGCTTGTTGTGTTATGATTCCAATATAAATTAGGTCCATATTTACCTACAAAAATAGAGCATAGTAGCGGGAATGTGGTATGTGTCTTATATCCTGAAAAATAAGATATTAAGCTACCCATTGAAAAGGCTAGAATGAATTGCATAAAAGCCTGCTGGGTGATCTTGGGCCATTCACTTTCAGCCTAACTCACCTCACAGAATTGTTGTGGGGAAAATAGGAAAAGGAAGATCTGTTGGATTGTTTACTGTTTTGAATTATTTGTGAAAATAAAGGCAGGATACAAATAAATAAAATAAATCCCATATGACAATCTTGATAATTACCATGACCATAGAATGGGCACACATAAATTCATTTGATGATAGGCAAGATTCTGTACGGAATTAAAATCTATTCTTTTTGTATCAGGCTTCTAACTCTCAGACACACTTAGCTTTTTCCTACACAGAAACACCATGTAATATATTCTTCTCGATAAGGGTACTTAGCATTGCCCTGACAAAGGTTTCAAAGCACATCTAAATATTTTTCATTGCTTAGACTTACCTAGGAGCAAATTTCAACATGAAATTTCAAGTTTATTATAATTAACCCCACTGAAAAAATTAAATAAAAGATACAGTTCCTTTGCTGAAAGCAAACACAATTTGGAAGAATATAGATAATTTTTTCTCTGGGCATAGGTACATGTGTACATTTTATTTGCTTATTATCAGTGATCTTATTCTGTTGCTTGAACAGGAGGGACTGAAATGATGTGAAATCAATCTATTTTTACTATTGTTGTAGTTGTTCCTTGATCAAATATGAGACAACTGGGGTTATAGATGAGAAGAGTCAGAAAAGAAAGAGAGAGAGAGAGAGAGAGAGAGAGAGAGAGAGAGAGAGAGAGAGAGAGAGAGAGAGAGAGAGAGAGAGAGAGACAGAGAGACAGAGAGACAGAGAGACAGAGAGAGACAGAGACAGAGAGACAGAGAGACAGAGAGACAGAGAGACAGAGAGACAGAGAGACAGAGAGACAGAGAGAGAAGCAGGGGGTCTGAAAGGGAAATAAAGGAAAAGACCAGAAAACACAATCCTAGTGGTGATGGATAACTGAACTGAACCTGTCAGGATGGTATTATGTAAATTACCAAGGCAGCTGAGCAATGCACTTATGATTACAGAAAAAGGCTGTGAACAATGCAGTAGTCCCCAGATACTACGATGCCTTGTTATTTTTCTTCCCTCCAAACTACCTTTGGGTGGATTCTTCCTAACCCTGGTCCTTGAGGAGGAAAAAAAAGTCCAAGAAATCTATTTTGGTGAGAGAGAAGGAAGAGTTTAGGAGACATCTATGACATAGTCTGTTCTTCTGTCTTAGGTAGCAAACACCTCCTCAATACAACAAGCCAATTCCATTTAGACTAATGCTGGTTTTATCTGATTAGTGCCTTATAAATAGTATTAATTTTCCCTTAAAATTATATTTACGTGCAAGCTGTATTTTGGAATTAGACTGCAAATTTAGCATTGCATGACACTTTGGGGGCATGAGTTTTCATGGTTCAACCCCCCCTTTTAATAATCTGATAAACCGAGTAGGCTTCATGTTAGACAGTTAACAAGATGGGAGACCATCCAAAAAGCTTACTGTTCTAAGGTAAGCTCCCTGCAAATAAAAAATTACCTCTGTTTCAAATAAATTTAGCACTTTATTAAATTTAGTAATTTAGTAATCTGCTAGGATTGATAAAGTTGTCTGATGCTGGAGGTCATTATTCAACAACATATGGTTTTGAGGTATGTCAGTCAAAAAGGAAAAGAAAAGAAAAATCAATACTAGAAATCTAAGAAGAATCCTGAAATGTGCAAGAACTTTCACAAGAACATCTCATGGAATCATATGTAAAAGCATAACAATCTTGAAGGGATATTTGGGGAAAGGGGTCTGGCCAACGATCATGTCAGTTTTGGAGTTTTCATGCAATGAGACTTGGTGATCTCTTTATTTGTAGAAATGATCTGATCTGACAAAAAAAATGAGACATTTTTGCAAAATCATATTTTGATTTTAAATCTGTTTGGAGGTATGGGCACCACTCAAGGATATGGTAACTGTTTTTGTGCCCAGGAATGATATGTGACTAGAGACTACAAATGAATTCTAATTGCTGCTTTAAATTTAGCAATAGTGTGGCACCTCAGTCAAGACCGGGACTATCACATTTGATTTCAAATACCTAAAATTTTCCAATAGTTTAAAATTTCACAAACTTCACTGTTGCTAATTATTAATATTGTTGTTTTTGCTGTCATCACCATTATTCATAGTGCACATTCCATCAAGGCATATAACAAGCTGCCAATGCAAAAACTAATGAAAAATTCAGAATGTCAAAGACAATCAGTAAAGCAAATATTCACACAATAAATTTACAAAATTTGTAAAAGTATAACTAAACAAAAATTAATCAAAGTATGATAATCAAATTGGCAAAACCAACTAAATATGTATCCCTATACCTTATTAAAATTGCCAATAAAATAAATCACTTACTGTAATAATAATAATAAATCAATGCATTTTAAATGTCAGTATGTCACTTGCCTGGGTAAGGATGAAATTTCACAGTATAACTTATAATGTGGTCCATTTTGTCTGCTAAATAGACACATGTGAATAATACAAGAATAATCTTTACCACTAGTAACTGATGAAAGAGAAATACTCTTATGCTGGACAAGGGAATTCTGAAACAAAGTAAACAGAAAGAAATTTAATATTTTTAAATTTAATTTAATTTAATCAACTCTCTTCCAATCCATTCATAACCTTACAAGGATGTTTAAAAAACAAAACCCCCAGATCAACTACAAGCACTGCTGGGATTGGCAATACTTTTGGGGCAAGGGAGTCTGACCATCAAAATGCAACTGTGCAGTGTCTTGATGTCATCACAAAGGGTCAGGGTGAAAAATATTCTGCCCCAGTTTTAGTATTTTTGGAAGGAGTTATATATTTCACAGATTTAACATATGTATCTCCTTAGTGAAAAATGTGAAAAACAGCTATTGAAAATTGAGGTTTTTGTGGACCACTTCATACTATTTATAACGTAAGAACATTTGAGGGCATCAACAGACCATATATATGTAATAATTTTATGCTAATATGTCTTTCTTGATTTAATGAATTAATAATATGATGTGAATCTTTATAGATAGTAATATATATTACTCCATTAATTTTGACATGTGGTAAACTATTTTCACTGCATTTGATGGCTCTTTGACATGTTCTGCTAGTGCAGACCCAGGAGATAGGTCTCAATCAGTGCTTCTTGTCTAAGGAGATTCTCAGTCACTCAGGGTGACACCACCTATTTACTATTTACAATGCAGTCCTTGTAGCAATCCCAAGAAGTCTCCACACACATTTACACTCTGAATCAGATGACCCTGACTCTGAGGATACAGATAAATCCCCAAGTGGCCTCAACGACTCTCAGAAAGCTAACAACCAACCCTCAGAATGCTAATGACTAGATGACTGCAAAGAATATAAATCCTTTCATTTTCCACCAGTTAGTTAGAACTGAAGAAGCTTCTTGGATAAGATGTGAAACATTTTCAAAGAAAACATCAAGAAAGTCCAGTTGCCTTTTAGAAAAAACACCTTGGGACTCAGTGCTTCTTTTTACAGACTTGATAGCTGGGCAGCTTTGTTACTCTATGATGGTAAATAGGAATTTATTTGCCATCATAGAGTAAGACTAACAACTTTTATTAAAATGAATGAGGTTTTTATGTGTCATGCTACCAGACTTCTGATTTTCACTTGAACTGAGCACATGAAATAAAAACAATGATATGCAAATAAATCAGCTGTTATTGTTCTAATTAAAAAGAGAATTCTTGATACTGGTTTCAGCCAGCAGGGAGGTGACGCGGGGCTGGGTTCAGGAGATTGTCAACGCTTCTTTGAGGGAGGGGTCCTTTCCGGCTCCCTGCAAGGAGGCAATTGTGCGCCCCCTCCTCAAGAAGCCTTCCCTGGACCCAGCTGTATTAAACAACTACCGTCCTGTCTCCAATCTTCCCTTTATAGGGAAGGTTGTTGAGAAGGTGGTGTCACTCCAGCTCCAACGGTCCTTGGATGAGGCTGATTATCTGGGCCCTCAACAGTCAGGATTCAGGCTCGGCTACTCCACGGAAACTGCTTTGGTCGCGCTGATGGATGATCTCTGGCGGGCCCGGGATAAGGGATTTTCCACTATCCTGGTGCTACTTGACCTCTCAGCGGCTTTCGATACCATTGACCATGGTATCCTTCTGCATCGACTGGAGGGGTTGGGGGTTGGAGGCACTGTTTTGCAGTGGTTCACCTCCTACCTCACTGGTCGGTCGCAGTCGGTGTTGGCGGGGGGTCAGAGGTCGACCCCTAGGTTCCTCCCTTGTGGGGTCCCTCAGGGATCGGTCCTCTCCCCTCTGCTGTTTAATATCTACATGAAACCGCTGGGTGAGATCATCCGACAACACGGGGTGAGATATCATCAGTATGCTGATGATACCCAGCTTTACATCTCCACCCCGTGTCATTTCAGTGAAGCAGCGGAAGTGATGTGCCGATGTCTGGACGCTGTTAGGGTTTGGATGGGTGCCAACAGGCTCAAGCTCAACCCCGACAAGACGGAGTGGCTATGGGTTCTGCCTCCCAAGGATAATTCAATCTATCCGTCCATCAGCCTGGGGGGGAGCTTTTGACCCCCTCGGAGAAGGTCCGCAACTTGGGCGTCCTCCTCGATCCACAGCTAAATTTGGAACATCATTTTTCGGCTGTGGCGAGGAGGACATTTGCCCAGGTTCGCCTGGTGCACAAGTTGCGGCCCTATTTGGACCGGGAGTCTCTTCTCACAGTCACTCATGCCCTTATCACCTCGAGGCTCGACTACTGCAATGCTCTCTACATGGGGCTACCTTTGAAAAATGTTCGGAGACTTCAGGTAATGCAGAATGCAGCCGCGCGAGCAGTGTTGGGCTTGCCCAGAAATGCCCACATTTCGGCATCACTCCGCGAGCTGCATTGGCTGCCAATTGGTCTCCGAACCCAATTCAAAGTGTTGGTTATCACCTATAAAGCCCTACATGGCATCGGACCAGGTTACTTACGGGACCGTCTGCTGCCCCATGAATCCCAGCGGCCAGTTAGGGCCCACAGAGTCGGCCTTCTCCAGGTCCCATCAGCCAGACAGTGTCGCCTGGCAGGGCCTAGGGGAAGAGCCTTCTCTGTTGCGGCCCCAGCCCTCTGGAACCAACTTCCCACGGAGATCCGTGTCGCCCCCACCCTCTCCGCCTTTCGTAAATTACTCAAAACACACCTCTGCCGGCAGGCCTGGGGCGGTTGACATCTTGCCCCAAGCCAGTGTATGTCTGTGTGTATGCTGAATGATTGGGTTTTTTTTAAAAAAAAATTAAGAGGTTTTATATTTATATGTATTTTTATGTTGATTTCTACTGTGTTGTGAGCCGCCCTGAGTTCTCCGGAATAGGGCGGCATAGAAATCGAATAAATAAATAAATAAATAAATAAATAAATAAAATGTATGTCTGTGTCTGTTTGTCTGTACAGAAGTGTATTGTATATATAGTCCAGTATGGAATTATGACCTATAGGGCTCCTTTCTCTCCACTTTACACAATGAAAAGGTCTAATCTAAACGAAAAGTCAGGCCAACCTCTCATACACATAAACCACACATATCACACATCAAAAGTTATATATTGAAATATTTATAGAGTGATTGCCTTCTCAGCAAGTTCTGTCCCAGGGAAATAGTATCTGGATTTTTTTTCCAGGGAGGGAATAATGTTTTCTTTTAGCTATACATTATGCCAGACATGTCAAACACAAGGCCATCCATCTGGCCCAGGGACCTGCTCTGGAAAGAGTGAAGGACTGGCCTGCAGCACCTCAGCCTGGCCCAGACCGACTGAACCCTGATCTACAACCTGGTTGCATCCATCAAAGCCAAAACGTGCTTCCACGGGGAAGCCCCGCCCTGCTTCCTGGGTGCATGTGCAAGCGGACTTCAGTGTCCCTGCTGGTTGTCTTGTCCCGCAGGCTGACTTCACCCAGGATACCGGTGCTGGCTGTCTCCTGTGCGCGTACTCAGGGAACGGGGCAGAGGTGGCGAGGCAGCTCCTTGCTGGTTCCAGTGAATCTTAGTCTGAGCGCGTTCTGGCTTTGATGGACACAACCAGGTTGTGCCACCCCCACCAGCACTGCCAGCCTCGCAGCCATGAAGGTTTCCTTTCACTGGGATAGACCCCCCCATGGGGTAGCAAGATCGGCAGCAACATGGCAGTGCTGGCAATCTCTCCCCCTCCCATCACCCCTTCCTGAGCATGGAAAAAGGAAAGAGATGAGAAGAAGAGAAGGAAGGAAGAAAGTGTAGCAGAGAGGAGAGTTGGGGGGGGGGGTTGGCGCTGGCTGGGAAGCCTTGCCGGAGCTCTGCAGATTTGGCAGAGAGGTCGGGAGCTCTGGCAACCTCCATGGTGGCTGGCAGTTGGGCAGGACTCTTGAGGAGGGATTTTTAAAGGGGAAAAGGTGATTGACTGGGGGAAGAAGATTTTATTTTCTCTTTTCCGGAGAGACAAGCCAAGACGAGGGAGAGCGAGGTAGGAAGTTGGGGAAAAGGCTTTTTATTCTCTCTCCAGAGAATACATTTCCTACCTCTCTCTCCCTCCTCTTGGCTTGTCTCTCCGGAAAAGAGAAAATAAAATCTTCTTCCCCCAGTCAATCTCCTCTTTCCCTTTAAAAATCCCTCCCCAAGAGCCCCACCCCACCTCCAGCCACCTGAGCTCCCAACCTCTCTGCCGAATCTGCAAAGCTCTGGCAAAGCCTCCCAGCCAGCACCGATCCCAGCCAGCGCCGATCCCCCCCACTCTCCTCTCCACTACACTTTCTTCCTTCCTTCTCTCCTTCTCATCTTTTTCCTTACTCCACGCTCAGGAAGAGGTGATGTAATTTAGATTACAACTGGGCTGAGTTTTCTTCAGGATACTTCCTGAAATAGTCATGTGAAATCAGAACAATAGCAAGAATGCTTTGGCTGCTTTAACTTGTTCCCATGTCCAATCAGATGAAATTTCTTAAGGATTCATGGGCAAAAAAAAGTTTTTAAAATGGCAAAATGGCAAATCTGCTCTCAGAAACAGATTGTTAAATGGTCCAGACATAGTTAGGCCTATTCTTCTCTAGGCTTAGCAGATGGTGACTTTTCCAAATTTAAGACAGGGTCCCCTCTACCACCTACTCTCTGATCTTTTTTAACAAGATTGAACCTGGGATTTCCGGGTGCAAAACATGTGCTCTACCCCTGAACTATGCTCCTTCCCCATCTGATTACAGATTCTCTGAGCCAGTTTTGTCATTTGTCCCTAATCAGACATAGGTGCGAGAGGGATGGTGCAGAGCAATATAATGAAATTGCAAGGAAAATGCCTGACCGTAATTTGTTCTATGAACTGATCAAGACAATAAACATATGTATCATTCCAAGTGTGTTTTATACCAGGACTCACCATTTTTATTGGGCTGATGGCTTTCCTTTCCTGATAAACAACTATTCTGCATTTCATGCAGAACATTAGAAAATATTATTCTAATGCTTTTTCCTGGCCTCAGAAATCTTCAAATCTATGGAAATGGGATTGGGAAACCTTTGTAGTTATACAGCTACATTCCAAGCAAGGCTATGCCTGACCCTGTGTTGAGCCTCTGGGCATGATCGCAATGCAAATCCTAAATAATAATCATTAACCTTAACGGCTGATTTTATTTTAATAGGAGTTTCTTGGAGTAAATATTGTAAACTATGTACAGCAATCTCCTTTCCAGCAGTGCTATGGGCAGCCTCATGGGACTACCAGGGAAACTTGATAACTGACACTTGTGCAGGTTGAAATTGGAAAATGTATTTCATTTGTATGTCATTATGTAATTGAGAACACAGACCTTTAAGGAAACCATGATAGAAAAGGGACACCTTGTTAAAAAAAATAGTTGAGAGTAGACCACTTGATTTAATGCAATTTATAGAACTGTGTCTGTAAACATAGTTGCTTATTGTCATTGTGGGCTTGAATATATGCATCTGTTGCTACATAGTTTTGTATGTGTATGTGTGTCTATGTGATCCAAAAGATGGCACTGCCTACCAGCCCTCTGCAATGTCTGACCCCAGGAACATAAAGGGAAATTAGACAAGTCCTTAGGCTGCTTTCCTGCTGGTTACAACAGTAGATATTTTTTTTCTCTCTTAAAAAAATAAATAAATTCAAACATGACTCTCTCACATCTCCACCAGTTGGACTGTAAGTGATGAGAGACAGTGAGGCTGGATTCTTCAGAGAGTATCAACAGAGCAGTTGCATTGTTCTTCCCAACTCTTGAAATACTATAGGTGAATTTCCATCAACTTCTATTTGTTCAAACCAGGATTCCCAAATCTTGCTTCCAAAAATGTCATGCTCATGTCAAGTTCTTACATATTGTAGAAAACGGAGGAAGATTACCTGCACCATGATGAACCATGCTCCAATTTCATTTTTAAAGTATGCATAAAAAGGAAAGCATGCAGCATAAACAGCATCATGGGTGGGGAGGGAGGGAATTCCCTTAGAAAATAAAATGGATTTTGTGCAGTATTAGTGACCTACCAATTGAGCTTTTTATAGCTTAAGTGAGAAGAAGCCAGAGAGAAAGACCTCAGTGGATGATTTCTAAGAATGGAAAGAATGACATATAAAGTATTACTATTGGGTCTTGAATCCTAAGCCACTTGGAGATTAAAAGTCATTTTGAAGGCTTTGAATTGTAATAAGAAGTAGCAAAGCAGCCAGAGTAGTGTCTTTTAACACTAGCAAAATAATATAATTCAAGTAGCTTGTGCCAGTCAGAATCCTGGCAGTAGAATTCTGTAACAACTGAAGCTTCTGAGCATCTTCAAAAGCAGCCTTATATATCCTGCATTATAGTATAATCATCCAGTTGGGAGATTACCAAGTCATGAATATCTTTGGCCAAATTATTGCTGTCCAGGGGAGAGCAAAGCTAGTGAATTAGCGGAAGATTGTAGCATTGTCCATTATGCTTCTGAGACCACTACAGCTTCCAGTGACAAAGCTGAGTTGCAAAAAAAGTTGCAAAAATACTATTTTTTGTAGTTATTGTATGTCAGATTCCCATCTTCAACAACCATTTACCTAAACTCCTTCCTGCCATGTTGTTGGTATTGAGTTTTGTTTAATAACTCTCTTCCAGTCTCTTAAAGATTTAGGACAATAGACAAATTAAGTATTACCATCTCCATCTAAAGGACAAGGAGAAACTAATCAGGGTATCATTAATATAGTCCTGAGGGGTAAGGACAGCTCAAGATATACAGTATACTGCCTGATGAGTAAAGCAAATTCAACCACTTTTCCTATTAAGCTGTGATGCATAAAAGCTGAAGTGGCCATTTTTCCCCTAAAGAACGTTTTTTACATTATCATGCATAGTACAAATATAAACCAAATTTTGCTGCCCTTTCAAGAAATCCTAAATCAATTTCCTGAGGTGGTCACATTCTATCTGATGATAATATCTAACTGGATGGCAATGCAACCCAAATTTTAAGATTATACTACTAAGAATCTTCACTATATATACCCCCTATCTTCTGAGGAGAAGAAGGTGGTCACCATAATATCAGTTTCCCCATATTAGTGGGAATAGCTAATGTTACAGAGAGTTAGCTAGAAAATTTACAATATACTATCGGTGTTAGAGTGACTGTATCTTTAAACAATTTTCCTTTTTAAGTTTGAGAAAGCCAACCCAACATTCAAAGAGAGAGCATGGGAAAGTCTGATACAACCAGAGAGCATAATATTTTTTTTAGTTGTTTTTATCTCACCTTTATTATTTTTATAATTAACTTGTATTGATACTCATTCTTCCTCCTATTTTCCTTACAACAACAATCCTGTGAGGTAAGTTTGTGCTGAGAGAGAGTGACTGGCCCGAAGTCATCCAACTGGCTTTCATGCCTAAAGCAAGAGTAGAACGTGTACTTAACCAGTTTCTTGATTGGAAGCTTAGCCACTAGACGAGAGGTAGGAACCTTGGCTCTTTTATGACTCGTGGACTTCAACTCCCAGAATTCCTGCACTAGACCAAACTAGCCATCTAATGTTTTAAATAAGCATTGCCCACACTTATTGATGAGTTGACCGAATACAGCTCTTTACACAATCAGCTCTGTACTATTGATTAAATTGCCCTAAACATTCTAAATTGTGCAAGATCTGAATTCACTAGAGCTGGACTCATACTTCAATAAACCAGCATTTACTTAACAATGGTTTGTTGGGAAAGTAAATGTGTCCTGCTTCACACATAATGCTTATCTTGAAAAGTTCATACATCACACTAAGCCAAAAGCAACAATTCACTTTATGACTTTGTGTATTGTGTGAACTGCTTATGTGTCCCCCTTGTGGCCTGGGTCAGTGTAGCTTTAGCTGAATAGCATTTCAATTTAGCCTTAATTTTTGACTTGTCCAGTGGTTTTATTTACTATTAATTAATGAAATCTTCCTTCCTTCCTCCTTCCATTCAAGCTTATGGGAAGGACAATAAACTCCCCTGTAGGTTCTGATGGTAAAAGGAAGGGAGATAGAAAGAGATATATTTAGATTTTTTAAAAAAATAGCACAAAGGCTGTTGTTTCTTAGCTCTACAGCCAGGAAGACTTTGTGATACTAGAGAAGATAGTAAGTCCAAGTCACAGCTCGGACAGCAATAACCCTTCTTCCTAACCTGACTACACCTTTCCATGTTAACATACTGTGAGTTGAGCACAAGTGACAAAACCAATCCATCAACTTGCTGCCAACACAAAGAGGAATAGAGAGGTTAACAGAAATTGATGACATCCCAGCTCAAATTTTATACTGATTCAGCCAGCTCTACAATTGAAACAGACAAAGATTTATAGTCCAAGCTAGGAGGCTGGCTCTCCTTGATTGCCTCAGTTCCCCCCTCCCTGTTATATGCTTCTGCATATTTATTTCCAAGCTCATCACAGCCTTGTAGCATTTGAATGCTGATTTGATTTTACATTTCAAGAGGAGTAGACATTATGCTTCCATTTGCATGATGTGAGAGAAATCACCATAACATTGTGGTATTGGCAACCCAAATGAGTGCTAATGTTCACTTGCAAAAAGTTAGAATCTTTTTTTAAAAAAAAAAATACTATTCCAACAACAACAAAAAGTGCCAATATTTCCCCCACCTTCATCTTTTGGGGAATATTTTTATACTCCTTTTAGTGTTAAATATATAAATAAATGAAATAAAAGAGAAGGAATTATTCCATATCTTGCGGATGAGAAATTGTGCCTCCAAGGGCTACAGGGGTATTGAGCTTTTATGAATTCTCTTGATATCAAGGCTGAGCATTATGAGTTCCAACACAAATTTTTTCCCCATGACATTATTACTGAATACTTTTATCAGTTCATTGTGACAAAAAATTGATTATCAGCTTTGACATTTGATGGATAGCTTTCATAAAGGTACCTGGACGTGTTTCTCCTCCCACCCCCTTTTTCTCTGCCAGTATGTACTTGTCTGTAAATCTAGAAAGTTTTCCTTAAGAATCTCTATTATTTCAAGCCTTCCTCTCAGTTTCTTGACTTGATGTCTGTAGTCCAATCTTTCCATTATTGATGTCCTCCAGTTAAGATATTCTAGAAATCTTTCACCATTATCTTGAGACTCTATTTCCTTTTTCTAGTGAGTAAAATCAGATCTACCTACACAACAGAAAAAGATGGTGATTAAATGAGAGATGGTGAAATAGATTCCACTACTGTGAGAGTATCTTATTTCCCAGTATAAAGAACTAACTGGAATTAGTCACCTAGCACAACGAAGAAAAGATTGCTTTAGAAATGCATACACTAATCAGCAGTGTTGCATTTGCTCCTGCTTTTAACTACAATTTAATTTATTTATATATTTATTTGATGTAAATATGGGAACATTATTCAGTTCAGCTTACAGCAAAATAATCAGAAACAGAGAAATTTGTACTTTAAAATTACCCACCAACAATTAATAATTAGTACATTGAACAATTGCAAATGTTATCTGATGATATAAATTATATTGTTAAAATCTTATAATTTAAAAAAATGTAAATTAATTGTAATATTTTATTGTTAATTGTATTTGATGTTTTACATATTGATTATACCATATACTATCCAGAATCCCTTCTTGAGGGGGAGAGGTGGTCTAGAAACATGAAATATAAAAAAAAATAAATTGCATTTTTCTCTACATTACAATGCTTATTTCTGTTTGCAGGTAAGTATCTCATATATATGTCCAATCTAAGTCCACAAAAAAGAAAAGAAATGAGGAAAGTTTATTAAAATTCAGAAAAAATAGACTATGTAAAACATTTCAGGGAGCAAGATATAGATTTGGTTAATTAATTAGCTTAATTAGCCCATAAATGTTCTCTCTCTCTCTCTCTCTCTCTCTCTCTCTCTCTCTCTCTCTCTCTCTCTCTCTCTCTCTCTCTCTCTCTCTCTCTCTCTCTCTCTCTCTCTCTCTCTCTAATGCAAAGTTCATCAAGTGGTAAGAACATATTTGAAAATAGTGACAATTCTAAATCAGACAGAGAAGGAAGTTTCCTCAGAGAGGTCACTATATAACCCTTCATGGACATTGCATAGGGAACTAATGTAGGTTCACAGGTGCAGAAGGAAGGAGAAATACATGTTCAGTTTCTAAATTAAGAAAGTAAGGATCTTGGTGATCCATGGGCAGGGTAAGCTATTAAAAATAGAGTGAAGAGTGATAAACCCAATTCAGTTGTTAGTTATAAGGTGGTAAAGTAAGTAAAGTGTCCTATTCACATTATTATTCTTTGGGTATCTCATTTTTCCAAGGGAAAGCTTGAACATATATGAGCTAAGGAAGTCCCTTGTTGTCCTGAGCACAGAAGTTGATGAAAGAAGCCATTTAACCATAGGTGTGAGAACAAAAGCAGGGCTGCACATTCCTTTTGTAATTATTATCCCCCTTTATGCAAGCAGGGACCCAATAAGGGTTTAGATGTAGACTCAAGATAACCCACTAAGCTTTATTGTTGACCATAAAGAGTTTCAAGCACATAATATACCAGCAATGTTACCAAATCCTTATAGACCAAATACAAAGATTTCTGGGGAATTTTAAAAAGTGTGTCTGCTTGTAACCTATAAGCCTAACTGATATATAATGCCAAGAACATAGAGGATGAGATCACATTTCACCAAAAAGCAAATAGGCCACATTATGGTTTAGTGTTATATGTGAACTAAGTCAAGGGAGAGGGATAATTGCCATACACATTAAAATCAAAGGATTGCACCATTGTAGCAAAGTCTCTTTAGAGGTCCTATCTATACCTTCTCGAGGACAACTTCGTTTGATGATAGGAGGAAAAAGGGTTGTAAACTGAGAACTTTGTTATATTTATATATGTCCAAAGGAAGGAAGAATCATAGTTTACTGTATCCATCAAAAGCTGGGGAAAAAGCAATGGTTTGAATCCACAGGAAAAAGGTAGTTTTAAGGTTACAATTGCATCTGAAAAATTACTGCAATTTAACCATAGGAAAAAATCTACAAAGTAAGATTGTAAAAATGTCCATATTTGGAGGTTTTCGGGGAAAGTGTTGGACCAACTGGGTGTTGGACTGGATGGTGTGAGACATTCTTTCCACCCCTGTAATTCCATGAGCCAAAGGAAAACAATTACCATATTGTCTTATTGCTCCACCCACTTGCATTGTGGGAGGCCTCACATTCACACAAACACACAGGTGAGTTGAAATTAGTGCTAATTCACAGTTACCCTTTAAAAGGATTGCTACAAAGGCAGTGATAACAGCTCTATAGTTAAGGTTAATTCAGGCTTTTGTGGTTGACAGGACCTTATATTCTCATCGACCTTACCATCTATTAAACAAATGTACAGCAGGTGTCTGACAGATCAACAAAGACACTTTTAAATATTTTAACTGTTATTTATTGCATTGCCCCCCCCCCGCAAAAGGCAATAATAGCCTTTATTTGCTATAAACAATGCCAGCCTCAGAAACTAATGATGATTCAATTAGAGCACCTCAGAGGGGAAAATTCACCTTTGTATTATGTACATTTTACTGCTGATGAGAGTTAAGTGCAGGCTTCAAAAGAAGCTACTTTTAAGAACAGAAAGGAGAACATTATGTTTTTGAGAATGAAAATGGCAGAATCGTTATGGAGCCTTAGTAGTCTGGTTTGAATTCTTCTAAAGAAATGACTAGATACAAACTGGAAAAATAATAAATATCCCACTTAAAAGAAGTAATAGACAACAAATGAACAAAAATAGATTTAATGCAAATGCTGTGAAGTGCAAATCCAAGTAAGATAATGGAGCTATAAGAAGGTGGAATAGTTTCTTTCTTTTTTTGCAACATATTTCATATATGTCATATAATATATGTATACTACATACATATATATTATAATGTCTTCAAATTTATCACCAGGCACTAGTATGGCCAATCCTTGCCAGGCTCCATCCCTCACTGGTTCAACTGAGATTTAAAGATTGTTTTAACAGTTGGAAGTCTGAAAAACAAAGCAGCTAGTTTCCAGTAATATCTTTCTGCATCTGATAAAGGTCTTATGGGTATCCTTCAAAACCCAAAATTCATCTTCTCAAGGGAAAAAAAATATCCTAAATGTTATCTTTTCTGTTCGATGCAGCAGGTGAAAAACTTTCTTTATTGAAGGTCAAAACAGAAACTAACAAGCACATGCTCCACCCATACTTATACACTCAGCCTAAAGGCGGCAGCCAACAAGAACACCGTATTCTCCTGCTTAAATGCAGAACAAGTAGTCTGCAGACAGAAAGTCTGGCTTGCTGGCCACATGGCCATTATTACACAATTTTAAGCAACTCAATTCACAGATTTTAACTCAATACATTACACCCCTTCCCCCTGGATCATTTAACTTACAGAATCTTTTTTCTGTTTTTGCCAACACATTACAGTTGTTCCAATGATTAAAAAATGGCATATATTTGAGCAAGACATTACATTTTTCCAGTAGTAAGAAATTACATGAGCATTCAAGTTTGCAAGAAACCCATAAGCATTCATCTTTGTAGAAAATACATAAGCATTCACTTTTTTTGCAAGAATTTACATAAGCATTCACTTCTGCAATGCCAGAAATCTTATGTAGTCATTTAAGTATTTTGGTGGCCCTTTTTCCCACTCTGATTGTCTCAGAGCTGCTGTTAGCTCCTGGTCTATGTGCTCGCCTGCCAGTCTTGGTAGACTGGAGCTGTGTGCTTCATTCGTCATGGGTAGAACCGATTCTTGGAGGCTGGTCTGACCTTATAGACCCAAGCCTGTGTCCATCTCTCTATGGCTGGTCTGTTCCAGTATACCTGAGCCAAAGTTCCGCAGTGGAGTAGAGTCTACCAGACCAACATGTGGAGCCGATTGTCAGCATTGTTCCAAGGCCAAAGTGCCAGACTTTGGAGCGGCCTCACTGTTTGCAAACTCCCCGTTTGGCAATTGAAAAGTCTCGCCCTCGCTTGGGCTTGGGGACTCGGATGCATGATCGCAATTGTGTTCCCCCCTCCCCCCTGAGCAGAATCATGAGTTAGCAGCTGGGCTGCTATTCTCCATCGCAGCTGGTCAAATGTGCCTGCGCAGCACACAACTGTCATCCAGGACCACTTCATATGAGAGCAGCCCTGACACCTTACCAACCAACCTACCATCCACAGTGCCCCTTGCCCGTAGTTTCACGGCCACATCGGGTCGCCAATTTGCAAGTGCCTTGGAGCTTTTGGCTGCTGTGCTTGTGAAGCAACCCTGTCTGGATGTAAGCGATCTAGCTTTGTGATCAAGTGCCGTCCCCATCTTAATTCAGCTGGGCTTTTGCCCGTAGAAGTGCAGGGCATTGTGCATTGGCAGAGTAAGAAATCTGCCAATCTATGGTGCCAGTTGCAATCCTTTTCAAGGATTCCTTAGTCGTTAAGACCATGCGCTCCACTTGGCCGTTAGAGGCTGAGTGAAGATGAGCTGAAGTGGCATGCCTATTAGCATATTAGCCCTTAAAAAGGACTGGAATTCTGCAGAAGTAAATTGAGCCCCATTGTCTGAAACTATGACATTAGGGAACCCATGCATTGCAGAGATGCTGTGCAGAACCTGGATGGTCCTAGCAGTAGTCATAGTGAATATTGAAGCGACCTCTAATCACTTGGATTGGCTGTCCACAACTATGAGGAAGAGTTGCCCCTGAAAGGGGCCTGCAAAATCAATATGAATTCTCGACCGGGGGCTTGTTTAGTTTCCCATCTGTGGACTGGGGCATGTGGCATTTCTGGCCTTGACTGCTGGCAAATGATGCAACTGTGGACCTGGGCCTCGATATCTTTGCTGATCCCAGGCCACCAAAGGTAGCTATGCACGAGTGCCTTTATCCGGACTATTCCCGGATGTCCCTCATGCAGAGAATCAAGGATTCTAGCCCTCAGTGAGGGCAGGATTACGACCCGACTGCCCCATAAATACAACCCTTATGAGCAGATAACTCGTTCTTCTTTCTCCAAACACTCTGAAAGTTAGGGCCCGGACACGTTTCAAGCCATCCTGTGAGCACCCAGTTTAACACGCAGCTCAGTGTGTTGTCTGAAGCTGTCTCTGTAGCTACATCCTCTGCGTTAAGGGGAGACTCCAGCAAATCCTGGATAGCCAGGATGCAGTTAGCTGGAGCAGGGTCTGTCTCTAAATGTGGTAGGGGTAACCTACTAAGGTCATCTGTGTGGCCCACTTCTTTGCCCGGTTTGTGAATCAGACAATAACTATAAGCGGACAAGAATACTAACTTTCTCAACATCCTTGGAGAAATAATCTGGAGTGTCTGCTTGTTCATGGTGAACAACCCCAGAAGTAGCTTGTGGTCTCTGAAGACCGTGAAATGGTGGCCATACAAACAGTCGTGGAACTTTCATATAACCGCTATGATGGCCAATGCCTCCCTATCGATCTGTGTGTAATTGCGTTCCACTGAAGAAAGGGTTCTAGAATAATAAGTCCTGTAAGCCTTAAGATGGCTTAACACAGCTCCGATCCCATACGGGGATGCATCACAGGCAATGCTGATTCAAAGCTGCTCATTAAAATGGGTCAACACCACATTTGATGACAGCAGTGATTTAACTGCTACAAAACTTCGCTCGTGGATGCTCGTCCACTTCCATTGAGCCTTCTTGTCCAAGAGCCAGTGTAACAGCTCTGCCTCTGTGGCCTTGTGGGGAAGGAAGGCGTGATAAAAATTAAGGAGTCCCAAAAAGGCCTGAAGTTCTCCTTTTGTCTTGGGACTGGGTGCCTGCTGAATTGTTTTGAGCTTGGATTCAGCAGGATGAATTCCTTCAGCATCTATATGAAACCCAAGGAACTCTGTGGAAGTCACCCCAATTTTACATTTTTCCTGCATTAATTTCAGGCCCGCTCTGCGGAAACACTGCAAGATGGCCCTAAGCCGGGGAGAAGGGGCATGGCCGCCTCAGGGTCAAAATAGCCTTGTTCGGAGGCTCTGCGACACGGGACCTGTAAAGCCGCCAAAACAACGCAAAACAGCTGTTTTTCGCGGTGGAAAAAACCCCTCCTCGCTAGGAGAAGGGGCGAAGAGCTGTGAGTGTGGGTTTTTTTTTAAAAAATTCTTTTTTTTATTAAATTTTATAAACTTTTAACAAATTTTAACACAAAGATATAATAACTCAACTGATAACAAACAAATAGCATAATAATTAACAAACAATACAAATAGCTGCTCGGAACCCCCCCCACCACATCCTCCTGCATCCTAACCCCCTCTTCTATCCTTCTAACTACATACTTTCACCTTTCTATACCTCTTCCCTCAATCCTCCTCTACTCCTTCTCACCCTCTAACCCTCTAAACATACCGGTACCTCTCCTTCCACCTTCCTCACCCTCCAATGCGGTGACTAGAGTTCTCCCGAGCACCCTGAAAAAATTATATTATATAGTCCCTAATTACCCCCAACTACAGTTGAGAAACATATTCTAATAATTATTATCTCCCTCCCCCCACCCCCACCCCAGGCTTCCCAGAGTGAATACAGAGTAAAAACGCAAGAAACCCCGCTAATCTACTATTTAGTAGCTATTTATCTATATATCATATCTAATTCTTTCAATTGATATTTCTTTTGCATATAATCAATCCATTTTTTCCAGTCCATCAAAAATGTTTCATTTGAGTGGTTCTTCAGGTATGCCGATATCTTAGCCATCTCCACAAGATGGGTAACTTTTAATGTCCATTCTTCAATAGATGGTATTTCAGATGACTTCCAATATTGTCCCACCAACAGTCTTGCAGCCGTAGTCAAGTTCAAAATCAACTTAGTCTCTATGGTGGAACAGTCCTTTGTTATACCCAACAAAAATAACTGTGGTACAAACTCAATACGCTTTTTCAAAATATTTTGAAGAATCCACCATATTTTTATCCAAAAAGCCTTAATTTTTTTACACGTCCACCAAATGTGAAAATAAGTAGCGTCCATAGATTCGCATCTCCAACATTTGGGTTGCAAATTTGGATACATAAACGATAATTTTTTTGGATCTAAATGCCATCTATAAAACATTTTATAAAAATTCTCTCTTAAATGCTGAGCTTGTGTAAATTTAACATTTTTCACCCATATTCTTTTCCAAGTTTCCATCATAATTGGGTGTCCAAAATTACCTTCCCACTTAATCATACAATCTTTAACTAATTCCTTTCCAGAATCAATTTCGATTAAAGCATCATATATTCTTTTGATATGCATCACTCTTTGGTCTCTAATTTGTATAATTAATTTTTCATCCTTTAAAGAAAAACCCATCTTGACATCTTTTTGCCATCTGGCTTGAAGTTGTGCATGATGAAACCAATTGTGAGCTATACCTTCCTCCCTTAATCTATCTAATGATTTCAGTTCTAGGCTATTCCCTTCTTTATTTAAAAGTTTATCATAGGGCACCACGTCTTGAATTTGTTGTGTACCTACACTCTGTATTGCATGCCTGGGAACAGTCCATAAAGGAATTTTACCGTTTAACTTATAATAATACTTTTTCCAGACACGCATCACAGAGTTTCTTAATATATGCTCTTTAAAACCCCTATCCAATTTTTTATCATAAACTAAATACGCGTGGAACCCATACACTAGCCCATATCCTTCTATATTCAATATTCTTTCATTTGTTAAATTAATCCAATCACTTATTGCCACTAGAACTGCTGCATAATAATATAATTTGAAATTAGGCACTTTCAATCCACCTCTCTCTCTTGTGTCTTGAATAATTTTAAGTTTAACCCTTGGTTTCTTGCCATCCCAAATAAAATTGTTTATACCTTTCTGCCATTCATCAAGATTCCCATCCTTTTTAAGTATTGGCAACATTTGAAATAAAAATAAAAATTTCGGTAATACATTCATTTTAATAGCGGCTATCCTACCCAACATAGATAATTGTAATTTTTTCCAATTCTCCAATTCTTTTTGCACTTTACTCCATAAGAACTCATAATTATTCTTATATAATTTACCATTTGATGCTTCTATATAGATTCCTAAATATTTGACTTTTTTAACTATCTCACATCCCGTTATTCTTTCCAGATCTTGTTTTAATTTATTATCAAAAATTTTAACCAACATCTTTGTCTTGGATAAATTTAATTTAAAACCTGATACTTTTCCATAATTTCGAATAATTTCCATCAAACTCTGAGCCGATTGTATTGGCTGAGTCAATGTCACAAGTAAATCATCTGCAAAGGCACATAATCTATAATCATGTTTTCTAATTTGTACCCCCTTTAATTCCTCTGATGCTCTAATCCTATTCAATAAAACCTCTAAAGTTAAAACAAACAATAAAGGAGATAAGGGACAGCCCTGTCTAGTACCCTTCTCAATATTAAACGAATCTGTTAATTGACCATTTACTATAATCTGTCCTGTTTGTTTCTGATATATAGCTGTTATAGAGTTAATAAACTGGTCCCCCATTCCCATCCTTACCACAAGCCTTTGCAAAAATGTCCAATTCAGTCTATCAAAAGCTTTTTCTGCATCTAAAAACATTAAAACAGCCGGCACTTGAATATGTTTATCCAAGTATTCCAATATGTTAACAAGTTGTCTGACATTGGTTTTCATCTGTCTCCCTTGTAAAAAACCAGTCTGATCCGGATGTATCCTCTGTGTCAAAACTGTCATTAATCTATTAGCCAAAATTTTTGCAAAGATCTTGTAATCCGTATTTAACAAGGAGATAGGTCTAAAATTTTCTACTTGGACATTATCTTTACCCTCTTTAGGAATCAGACAAACATTAGCCGTTTTCCAGGAGGGTGGAACCTGACCACCCTCTTGTATATTCACAAATAACTCCCTCAAATGTTCGACCACTTCCTCCTGTAAACACTTATAATAAATCGTAGTAAGACCATCAGTTCCTGGAGATTTTCCCAATTTCAATTGCTTGATTGCATCAATAATTTCTTCTGATTTAATCACAGCATTTAATCTATCTCTTTGTTCCAAAGTAATTTCCAAAACATTTTGATTTTGTAAGAAGGCATCTACCTCTTGCTCTTGAACTTTTTCTTCAGCATACAATTTGGAGTAGAACTCTAGAAAAGCCTTCTTAATAGTTTCTTGATGAAATACTTCTTGCCCCTTATATTCTACCTTCTCAATTAAACGGGATTTTTGTTTTTTCCTTAATGTATAAGCCAACCATCTGCCAGGTTTATTAGCATTAAAAAAAGTATTATGTTTAGCATATTGTATATTCCTGGCAACCTGGTCGGTCATCAAAATATCAAATTGTTTCCGTAAAACCTTTATCCCTTCTTTAATATTACTATCATCTGACTTATCTATTAATAATAACTCTTTCTTTCTTATCTCCGCTTCTAAGACTCTTCTCTTTTCCTCTTGTTTACGTCTATGTCTTGCATTCAATTCAGTTAATATTCCACGCATGTGGGCCTTGCTAGAGTCCCACACCATTTCTATTGGTAAACCTATATTCTGATTTAGCCTATATTTTATAAATTATTACATAAAAAGTTAATACAGTTGGATTATAGATCCTGTATTTTACTGGGAGACTGGAATGGAATTCTTGATGCTGGTTTGGACAAGAAAAAGATCTTACCTGTTTCTCAATCGCGTTCAATATTGCCTAAATCTTTTTTTGATATTAAAGATGATTTTAATTTGTTAGATATATGGAGAGAAAGACATGGTAGGGATCAAGAGTTTACTTTTTTCTCGGATAGACATCAATCATTTTCTAGAATTGATTTTATTTTAACTACTAGTGATTTCATGTTAAGTTTAAAGAAAGTTAAAATTTTACCTAATGTATTGTCTGATCATAACCCAGTTATGATGGAACTAAGGACTGGTCAATTTATATGCAGATCCTGGAGACTTAATGAAAATTTGTTTAAATATGAAATGTATGTGGAAGAATGTAAAAAAGCTGTGAGTGTGGGTTGAGATCCTCTGAAAACCCCCCGAAAAACGTTCGGAGGGAAGAAAGAGGACTCCCCGTGAGCTCACAATAGCTCCAGCCCGGCGCAGCATCTGTCAGCTGACAGACCAAGACGCTGAGACCAGCCACCACTCAAGGAAAACATTTCAAAGAAGCACAGAGACTGACAGACTGAACGCAGGAGCTTAAAAAGCAAGTATTTCTTATATTTTACCTCAGATCAGTTCACAATAGACAAAATGCACCCAAGATGGCGACCGCTTTTAATTTAAAGTGGAAGAGAAAGGAAAAGAAAGGCGAAGGAGAAACTGTAATGCGAAAGAGACCTCTAGAGGGCAGCAGAGACGCATAACTTAAAAAACTTTGCAAAATAAACCTAAGGATGTATATAACCTCTCCAGAAATGACGATGAAAGAATTAAAAGAAGCAATGTCAACAACTTTTGAAAAAATAAGGAGAAAGATGGACATGATAATAGACATATATGAGAAAAGGTGGGAAGAAAGGATGAGGACGTTGGAGGCAGTGGAACAAAGCAGAGAAGTGGAGAAGATGGTGGAAGATCAAAGCAAAGCACTTATTGAGGACTTGGACCAAACCGGAGAAACAGTACAAACGCACAGCGGGAAAATGAGAGAAGATACTGGGAGAAATTCGAAGAGGGTCTGGGAAGGGGTTGAAGAAAAGATGGAAGAGGTGGAGAGACAAGAAGAGAGACAACTTACTGAAATGAAAAGTGAGGTTCAAAACCGCTCAACTATGATGTACCATCGCCAGATGATGACAGCAATTAGGGGCAAGAGACTGGAAAAATCCCCAAATGAGAAACAAGATTTGAAAAGAATTGTTATAAAAGCATTGGAAAAATATCTAGGACAATGTCCCCTTTTTATCAATTAAATCCTCTTCTTGCTGCCTGGCTGGGTAGAATTCCCTTTTTTGAAACAAAACCTCTCCATAGAAGAACTGTTCATCTAGCAAAATCCAATTATAATCTTTATTCTCAAAACTATCATCTTCTCCCTGTTGATCTTCTAATTTCTCTTGTATTAAATCAGTTTCATTTGAAGAAAAAATTCCAGTTAATTGATCTGATTCTTCTCCATGTTCAGATTGTGAAGTAAATTGTTCAACAGTCAATTGTGAATCAACTTCATTTGGAAAAAAGAATTTAGCTAATTTAGTTGCTAGTTCTTCAATATCTATAAAAGCCTCTTTCAATATAGCTTTCATTTCTTTAAACTCTTGCTTAAAAATCCTCATTGTATCAAACCATTTCTCATAAAATTCATCAGTAGAATCCAGCATAGGTTTAGCATTTGGCTGTAAATTCCCCTCCATTTTAAAATCAAGTAATCACAGCCGTCTCTCTGGCTGCGCTTAAGAAAACAGGAAGAGAGTAAAAAGTAACAAATCCACTTTCACTTTCCAGTAAAAACAGTGAAAGCTAAATGCCATTTTGAAACATCATGTTGATTGTAGAAGTTAGAAATGTATAACTAAAAAGAAACAATAAAAATACTTGCAGTCCATTTAAAGCTCCTGTATTCATTCAGCCTGCAAACAGTCTCTCCAGTGTTGAATTTTAAAAAAGCAGAAGTGGTCGCGGCATCTTTCTCTGCCCGAAGACAGAAGCGTCTCTGGATAGGAGCGTCCTCCGGAGCTATAGGGAGCTCACTCTTAATCCCTGAAAACTTATTTTCCAGGGATTTAAGAAGGCTCAACCTTGCTCCCGATGCTCTTCACCTCTCCTTTGCCCGGAGAGGGGATTTTTCACCACGAAAAAACAGCTGATGAACGCTGTTTTTCGCGGCTTTACAGTTCCAGATGACGGAGTCTCACCGAGGAGACCCAAGCGGCGCCGGCGGAGCCACCGTTTTATTTTATGATGCAATTAGACTATAAAGCGAAAAGGATTCTGTTTGATGAACAGTTTGTTTATGGAAAGCAGGATCTGATCCAAGAAAGGAAGACTCAACTTAAGAAGCAATTTATTTATGGGGTTGAAGAAATAAAGAGGAGAGACTTATTATTTGGAAGGGTGGCCTTGGTATGGTGGTTTATTTGGTTAAAAAAAAAACCTAGAATTCGTTTGAAGTAATGAATGGGTAATTTAAGGATTGAATCAAGGGCTAAGATTATGAGTAAGATGATTAATGGTTGATGTAATTAAATTAAATTGATGAAGAATGTATTTGTTTCGTTGATCTAGGTCTGACATTAGATTGGAATGTAAGTTAGATATGGTACAAATAGTTTGTTTTTATTATGGAGGTTTATTTGTTAAGTGGGAGAGCCCAGAACTTGATTGATTAAATGAAATTTATAGTTAAATGAGAGAATTAAAGTTAATCTAAGATTATGAGTGGAATTAAAGATTAAGATTATAAGTAAGTTGTAAGATAGGTTGTTTAAATGATATATTAAGATATATTAAGATATATTACTACAAATTAAATGTATTAGATTTGACTTAGATTGGTGGTTTAGATGTAAATGATAAATATTGTTCTTAACAAGATGAGTTGATTGTTTAAAGGAATTAAGGTTAACTTAAGATTATGGATTGAATTAAAGATAAATATTATAAGTAAGGTTTAGGAGAGGATGTTTAAATGAAGATATATATTAAGATATATTATGGTAAATTGAATTGAATAAGAATATAATTATTATTATTCTTTCTTTTTTTATATATAGTTTAAAATTCTTGTTAAGATTATATAATTATTTTGTTTGATGTAGTGGGGTTTTCTTTTGTTGTACCCTGTATTCACTCTGGGAAGTCGGGGGGGGATTAGGGAGGGTTGATAATCTTATACATGATGTTTTCTCAACTGCAATTGGGGTTGGAGGAAGAATAAATAATTATTGTTACTGGTATTAAGGGGTTGCTCGGGTGTCCTCTGGGCTCCACATCTGATGGGAAAAAGGAAGGAGGAGTGAAGGAGGGGGAAGGATAGGGTTGGTGGGATGTGGTGGTGGGGGTGCCGAGCAGTGATGTTAATTGTTTGGGATGTTTATTCTCAGTTGAGTTATTAGTATTGGATGTATTGAAATGTATTTATATTTTGTGTATGGATGATTGTTTACTTTTATATTATGATTTGATATGACTAGTTTCTTTTTTCTGTTAAAATTATAAAAAAACCAATAAAAAATAATTAAAAAAAAAAGAAAAATATCTAGGAGAGGAGGCTAAAAATTTCTCTTGGCAAACTGACAGAATCCATAGAGTATGGCTTATATGGAACCAAGGGACATTGCAAGCAATAAAGAGAGACTTATTACTTGGAAGGGAAGCTGTGTTATGGAAATCCACCTGGCAGAGGAAGAAACCCAGAATTCGACTGAAAAGAAGAGAAACTTAATATTTTATGCAAGGAATTAAAGGCAAAGAATTATGGACTGATTTAAGGACTAAGTGTAAGAGCAAGAGACATGAGAGGGTGATTAATGGAAGGTATATATTAAATAGACTAAGAATGTACGCGTTGAAGGGAGGGGTGTATCGACATGAAAATTATTAACTTTAATAAGAAGACTTGTTTGTTTGATGTACAATGGATAGATCTGAAAAGAAGTGAAACCTAAAATTTTTAAAATGTAGTTGGCTTATAGTTAAACTTTGATATACGGAGTGAAGAAGGTCTACAAATTTAAAATGATTGTATTAAGTTGAATGGCTTTAACTTGTTTTTTTCTTTGTTTGCATGTACAAATGGATATCTAATAATAAAAAATTTTTAAAAAAAATCTGAAAAAAAAGATGGCCCTAAGCCTTTCAGTTAGTATTTCGACTCATTCCCCCGCTATGAGGACATCATCGAAATACGAGCACACTCCTAGAATGTTTTGGAGCATGTGCTCCATTATGCTCTGAAAAATTCACCCCGAACTGAAACTGCCGAACCTTGAAAGCTCCCCTGTGGGTTACTATGGTCTTGGCCTCAGCCGTGGCGTCATCCACCAGCAGCTGCTGATAGGCCTGGGCCAAATCTAATTTGGTGAAAATGCGACCTCCCTGTAGTGATGCAAAATGTGGCTGACTACAGGCACCAGGTAGGAGTGCTGCTGGAGGGCTTTATTTAGCATGCATTTATAGTCAGCAGAAATGCAACTCCCCATTGGTCTTAAGTGGCGTAACTATGGGACTTTCCCATGGACTGCTATCCACCGGCTCTAAAATGCCTTGCAGCAACAGCTTGTCCAGCTCTGCATTGATTCTCTGCTTCAGGGCAAAAGGCACCTGACGAGGGTTTATCCTTATTGGTGCCAGAGGGCAATTTGGGGGCCTTTGTACTCCCCTAACTCAGGGCTGAAAACATCAGCAAACTCTTTACAAACTGCCAAGAGGCTCGACATCTGCAAGCTATTTAACCCGGTCACTTGAATTCCCAACGCATCAAACCAATCATGTCCGATGAGGCTAGTGCAATTGCCCTCAACTACTACAACTTCTAGGGGACCCTTGAAGTTCCTGAATGGCACCCTGAGTGTGGCCTCCCCCTTGACTTTTACACCGGAGTTTTGGAAATCAGTTAGAACGAGGTTTGACAGCCTGAACTTAACTCACTTGTCGCTTTGACTACAAATTTGCTGGAGAGTCCTTTGGGAAATTATTGATAAGGCTGACCCTGTTTCTAATTCCATGTCAGAAAGAACCCCTTGCAACTTGACTTTGAGACGCAACTTTTCCTTGAGTCGGCGATGGGCGCCTGTCCTAAACACGCTCCTTCTACTAGTGCAATAGCCCACCCTGTTTTGTCCGGACACCCCATACCTTTTCAAAGCAACTCTTCTGATGGGTGTTCTCTTCTGTGACCCCTACAAACAGCGGCGATATGGCCTTGCTTGCCACATGCCCGGCAAGTTGCCATGCAGAACTGGCATTCTGCCCATTTGTGTTGGCTTCCACACCCACACATCGAGAAAAGGGAACTGTCTTGTCAATTGGTCATAGGAGCCTTTTTTCGGGTGGTTGCTGTAACCGATTGACTTTGTGGTCCAATTTAGTCTTTGACTCTCTCAGCACCCTCCTGGCGGATGTCCTCTGTGCAAGGAGGGCTCTTGGAGAGCCTAGGGCCTTGACAGTTCTGCCAGCTGCTTCTTCGGCCATGATCTCCAAGGCATCTTGGAATGAGATAGTCTCTTTCATGAATATCTTTTGTTGCAGCTCTCAACTCCTTAACCCACAAACTAAACTGTCCCTCAGTTTTTCTTCAAGGTCTTTGAATTTGCAAAGTCAGGCTGCTTGACAAAGAGCAGCTATGAAGTCGGCAGCAGACTCGCCAGGGCGTCGGTCTCGCTGTTCGAAGACAGGCCGCCAGGCAATCACCGATAGCTTGGGCTCAAAGTTTTCTTTCAGCATCTTCTTAAGTTCTGAGTACGCGATGAGCGGGGCTGGTACAACCAAGTTCTCAGCGATATCAAAATTCGCCTGACCGCACACACACAGCAGCATCACGGCCTTCAAACCATTGTCTCAAACTTGGTTAACCCACAGGTAGTTTTCAACTCTCGCGATGTAGGAGCTTCACCTCTCTGGATGAGCGACATCAAATTCGGAGAGTTTTCCGATCTTCGCCATGGTGAGTTTTTCATGGGCCTTTCAATGCCTCGTGCTGTGCAGGCTTCAGTGGGACTTTCTGGGCGGATCCTTGGAAGCACTCTCCTCCAGCATTTTTGTACTGGCAGGATAGAGTGAGGGGGGATGCCATTCCGCCAAGTGTCTACTAGGCTTAACCCCCATAGTGATTCAGCTCTTCAGGTCAAGGCAGCATGATCCCACCTTCGTCACCAATGTTTTCTATTCAATGCAGCATTGAAGAGGCAGCAGGTGAAAAACTACTTTCTTTATTGAAGGTCAAAACAGAAACTAACAAGCGCATGCTCCACCCATATTTATATACTCAGCCTAAAGGTGGCAACCAATAGGAACACAGTATTCTCCCAGTTAAATGCATAACAAGTAGTCTGCAGACAGAAAGTCTGGCTTGGTGTCCACGTGGCCTGCTAACCATTATTACATAGTTTTAAGCAACTCAACTCACAGATTTTAACTCAATACATTACACTAAAGTTAAATTCAGTAATATGGAGCATTTCAGGGTGGAACTAAGATACACTTTCAGCAAGCAATCTGGAAATCTTGCTTTCTGACAAGACTTTTTGTGTCTGTCCATTAGAGTTGTGCAATAATTCCATAAAATGTTTTATTTTCCTAGGATCTGCAATAGAAAAGTAGATACAGTCCCTTGAAATTACAATGCAGGCTATTCATTACTAATCAGTCTTGAAGTCAAGCTCACAGGCTATTTCAAACAAACTATGGAGTGTACAGAGCTGCATTAATTTTAATAAAATTAACTAAAATGCATATTATACAATGCTATATGACCATCTAAATTTACAGAGAATATAAAAGAATAATTGGAGAATTAGTGCCATTTGTAAAATTAAATTATTTTATGGGAAGTCAAATAATTCAGACTGTAATGAAATTTGTTTAAAATGCTAAATATTTATAAATGAGAAATTTATAAATTTATCCTGAGAAATTTCAGGATAGAATCCAGGCACTTTTTTTATTTATGATTCTGAATGTCATTTTTTAAAATGATATCTTTTATCTTTAATTCCTTTCAACTAAATAGAGTTTACTTTAGGTAAATCTGCAAAGGTTTATGGTGCTAGTTTCTACTTTGTCTTCTCTGAAAATAAATGCCTTCAAACATGATGTGATTTAGATCTGAATTAATATTGAGATTAATTTACTATAGATGTATCACAGTGAAAGAAAAATGATTAAAATATGCATATTCCTATAGGTTTTCATGAGAAATTTACCTAGAAAATTTTTAATAAGTTTTTTGCAGGAATATTTAACTAATTTCTATCTTTGCCTATGTCTGTGATACCAATTATTAAATTAAAAACTATTAGAAGGAACATATATTCTGAGATATCCAAGAAATATCTTTCTGTTGAGTGTAAATATTGAACAGAAGTGTTGGAATATTCATGAGCAGGAAGAGTCATGTGGTAACTCAGTCAGCCAATGTGAAGAAAGTGCTATCGAGTCTGTTCAAAAGGTATTGAGTTAGGAGCTGGATTTCCAGTCTCGGGTTTGTCTCTGTATCTCTCTGTAAGACGTCTTCATTGAGCTATGTTGCTGTAAAGAAGAATGTATGGTATTGTAAATATTTTGATATGAATATAAAAAGGTTATTTTGAATCAGCTAAATGCAGTCAACTGTGAGAGTTTCCGATTTATTTTTTCACCAACAGAGAAATTAAAATTGTCTAACAGGTTATGGGCCCAGAGCTTACTAAGGACTGCATTATAATTTAAAGCTGGAAGAAATTGCCTGTGCTTAGAAAGTATAAGAACAAGGCAGAATTACCAGAATGGCTGCAATGGAATTTAAGGAAAGCTCTGTGCCTCGTTTAGGCCAGAAGAATTACATTGTGTGGGCTGCTAAAATGAAATGTTTGCTCAAAGCAAAAGAGCTGTGGTATATCACAGAAAATCCACCACAAGTGTTTGTAGCTGCTGATCAGAAAAGTCATGATCAAGCAATGGCTTATCTCATCTTGAATTTAGATGATGAACACTTTCTAAATGTTGCAAATTTAAAGACTGCAAAGGAGATTTAGTTGAAGTTGAGAGCTGTGCACGTGAATGTTTCTGCATGCAATATAGTGCAATTGTCAAGAAAACTTTACAGGGCCTGTTTGCAACCAGGTGAATCTGTGGAACAGCATTTAAATAAAATTCAAAGTTTATTTTTGGACTTAGAACAATGTGGGATTAAATTCCCTGAGTCCCAAAAGGTTTTATTAGTGTTGAACAGTTTAGATAAAACCTGGGACACAGTTTCTGCGATATTTGAGTGTAAAGAAGAGCAAGACTTAAATTTTGAGGCTTTAAAGGCATGTTTGCTTAATGAAGAAGAAAAGCAACATTTTAGGAACAGCCATGAAGAGGTGAAATTCCTGAGGAGGGGGTCCAGACTGCAAGTCTCTGGAGAAGAAACAAGGAGCAGATGGGACCAAGTTGCATCAAAAGACAGATTTTGCAAGCAGAGGGCTCAGCAAGAAAAGAATTGCTACATTTGTGGAGCAAACACACAACTGAAAAGGAATTGTTTGCAGAGGAACAATTTGCAGAGAAGGACATTTGTGCAAGCAAAAAGGACTGATTTGCAAAAGGAACATTTTGGTGTTGCAAAAGTTTGTTGTAGCAACAACAGAGACAAGTGGCTAATAGATAATGGGGCAAGTCAAACAATTGTTAATGACTCTGAATTATTTTGCAGGTTTGTTCCAGTAGTACAAGAAGCTGTGGCTTTGGCAAATGGCCAGAAAGCAAAAGTCATCGGAAGAGGCGATGTAAAAATTCCATATTTGGAATCAAAGTTTACCAATGTGCTTTGTGTACCTGAGATGGAACATAATTTGTTAAGTGTGTCTAATTTAGACAAACAAGGTTTTGAGATCATTTTTGTAAATGGGAAGTGTCTCATCAAGAGGAATGGGAATATTTGTGCAGAAGGCATAAAGGAAGATAATCTATATGTATTGCAGGGACAAAAGGTTCAATGTTCCCATATATTTAAGAATGTTGCAGAGCAGGATTCATGTGTTCATCTTCTACATAGAAGACTTGGCCATGCAAGCTTTAAAGTTTTGCAGCAAATGCAAGAGTTTGCAGAAGGGCTAAATTTGAAGGGATGCAAAACATATTTGGACTGTGCAGTATGCAAAGCATCAAAGTCAAAGGCATTCCCAGTTAGTAAATATAGCACAAGACAAACAAAAAGAGCTCTAGAGCTAGTCCATGCAGATCTGGTGGGACCTATGCAAGCCAGTTTGGGAGGAGCAAAATATGCACTGATAATTGTTGATGATTATAGCAGGTATTCGTTTGCTACTTGCTTAGAGGAAAGATAGGGGCGCTACAACAATTTAAACAGTGGGTAAGTTTTGTAGAGAGAAGGTACAGACAACAAGTGTGTCAGTTGCAAACTGACAGAGATACTGAATTTATGTCAACTAAATTCCAACAAAGGTTGGGGCAGTTTTGGATAAGACACAGACGTACAAATCCTTACACAGCAGCAGAGAACGGTATAGCTGAAAGAAGGAATGATGTTTTGCAAACAATGAAAGATTCATTATTAGAGGATTCTGGTATGAGCAGGTTATATTGGGGAGAAGCCATATTGACTACCAATTATATAGTTAACAGGCTGTGGAGTTCCTCCATTAATAATAATACTCCATATGCCATTCTATATGGGAGAAAGCCATCACTGGCACATTTGAGAATTTTTGGAAGTACTGTATGGGTTCATATTCCAAAAGCAATCAGAAGAAAGGGACAGCAAAAGGCAAGAAAGCTCAGGTTTGTGGGCTATGAGCCAGGGTCAAAAGGATATCGCTTTAGCGATGGAAGTAAAATAATTATAATTTCAAGGTCTGCTAATTTTGCAGAACAAAATTGGGACAGAATTAATGCAAATTCTGGGTATGTCTCACTTAATGACGGTGATCTATTTAATGACAATAACTCATCTAATGAGGAAAAAATGGTTATTGAAGATGTCAATGTTCAGGGAGGAGAGGCTGAACAAGACATGAAGCTAGATAGACTTGAGACACAGGAGCAGTTATTACCACTTAGGTCAGAATGATGTAACAAAGGAATTCCATCTGACAGGTATTCTGCCAGCAAGGTAAAGGTTTGCAATGTGTGGTATGAGCGAAGAAGTTATAAAGAGGTGTTGGCATTACCAAAAGCTGAACAAGAAAGATGGAAGGAGGCCATGGATAAAGAGATGAAATCCATGGGAGACTATGAAGTATTTAAATCAGTGACTTTGCCACAGGGAACCAAAGATGTGGGTTGTAAGTGGGTATATAAGAAAAAGGTATTGCCAAATAATGATGTACAGTATAAGGCCAGGTTAGTGGCAGAAGGTTTTTCACAATTAAAAAAGGTTTTTCACAATTAAAGAATGTGCACTATGATGAAGTATTTGCACTAACTGTGAAAAGTGAGAGTATAAGATTAGCACTGGCGTTGGCAGTGGCATATACGCATAAAATCTGGCACTTTGATATCACAACTGCATTCCTCAATGCTGAGTTAGAGGAAGAAATTTATATGATCCAAGCACCAGGATATAAAATTGCAAAACCTAACATGGTGTATAAATTAAACAAGGCTATTTATGGGCTGAAGCAGTCAGCCAGAAACTGGAATATCTGTTTAGATACTGCTTTAAAGGGTCTTGGATTTAAGAGTTGCAAAGCTGATAATTGTATATATACTGGACAGTTACAAGGAGGGAATTGTCTACTGTTATCATTTGTGGATGATCTTTGCTTCATTGCAAAGGATGCATCACAAGTCAAGGAATTTGCTGATAAATTAGGAAAGAAATTTGAATTAAAGAATTTGGGAGAAATAAAAAATTATCTCAGTGTAGAGATACAGAAAAATGAAAAAGGTGGTTATATTCTCAGTCAAAAGAGAAAAATTGAGCAGTTATTGGAAAAATATAATATGAAAGATTGCAATAATGCTCCCACACCCATGAGTATGGATTTTTATAATAGTTTAAGTGTGGACAAAGGTGAAACCTGTGATCAAGAGATATATCACTCAGCAATAGGGAGTTTGTTATATCTATCATAGTGGTCCAGACCAGACATAGCTTGCGCAGTAAGTATTTTGAGTCGTTTTACTGCTGCACCTACAAAGTTACATTGGATGGGTGTAAAAAGGGTTCTCAGGTATTTAAAGGGAACCATAAATTTGGGTCTTCAAATACAGATTACTGAGGAATTGAAATTAAAGTGTTATGTCGATAGTGACTATGCAAATGACATAAACACAAGGAAATCAAATTCTGGGATTATAATATTCTTTGGAGGGACTCATATTGGATGGAAGTCCAGAAAACAAACAACTGTTGCTATTTCAACAGTGGAAGCAGAGTTTATTGCTTTATCTGAATTGTGTTCTGAAGTAACATGGTATGTACAGTTGTTGCAAGATTTAAATATTAATGTAAAAGAATCTGTAAAGGTATATGAAGACAATGCTGCCTGTATAAAAATGGCAACTGGTGACAGGGTGAAGAACAGAAGTAAACATGTAGACATTAAGTATTGTAATGTCAGGGAAGCTGTAAAAGGAAAATTGATTAGTTTACATCATTGTTCTTCTGAGGATAATTTGGCAGACAGGATGACTAAACCATTGGGTAGTGTTCACTATGGAAAATGTATTAAATCAATAGGTCTGATGTCCCTTCCTGTCATGAAGGGACGAGTGTTGGAATATTCATGAGCAGGAAGAGTCATGTGGTAACTCAGTCAGTCAATGTGAAGAAAGTGCTACTGAGTCTGTGCAAAAGGTATTGAGTTAGGAGCTGGATTTCCAGTCTCGGGTTTTTCTCTGTATCTCTCTGTAAGAAGTCTTCATTGAGCTATGTTGCTGTAAAGAAGAATGTATGGTATTGTAAATATTTTGATATGAATATAAAAAGGTTATTTTGAATCAGTTAAATGCACTCAATTGTGAGAGCTTCTGATTAATTTTTTCACCAACAGAGAAATTAAAATTCTCTAACAAGAAGAATTAAGCCTTAACTGTTTAATGTAATTGGCAAAGGCCCACCTCATTTGGCAAAATCATATCCTTAGTGCATGATGTGAATTATATTTTGAATATTTAATTTTTGTCTGACCATAGAAAACAGTTTTATGATTCATAAAATGCAGCTTATCAATATGAATTTTTCTTATTTTTCATAGTAGTGGAAGTAATGATTGGTTTTTTTTAATATAGCCATGTTGTGATCTATGGACTTACAGTTCATAAGTGAATAACCAAAGACAAATTATTATTATTATTATTATTACTATTATTTCTATGGTAATAGTAATGCTTTGGATATTCTTTCTATTGCTTTGAATAGGATAATTTTATTCATGTATTTTGTATAGTCATTCATTTTTCTATAGAATGAAGACAAAAAAGGAATCATTTAGAATTTATGTATAGATGCATGTATAAAAGCTCCCTAAAGAAAGGTTCAATCATCTTGGTAGATTTGACAATAAAAAAACAAAAAGATGATACTATGCATCATATTAATTTATTTTTATAGCTTCTTTTTGAAATACATTTTCAAATGTGCAAAACAATGCAATTTGTTGTGGCATGCTACTCCCTATGTTGCTATTAAGGTGACATTCTCTTGGGAATCCACTCAGAAAAGAGGCTGAATTCAGGACTGGATCACAACATCTGCACGAGATACAATTTGTCATCCTCTGTTCTGGAGCCCATTGGCTGTTACCTAGCAACCAGTCAATCTTGCGGAGTATTTGTCATGACAAATTAGTAGTGTTGTTTCCATGGTAACCAGCTTTGTTACTTAATTAAATTGATTTGAATCAAAATTGGCTTTCAGAGAAACAAGTGAAGTAGTAAACATGAGCTAGCTATTCATCCTCAACTCAGCAAAGCCAAAAAAAGAAAACCATAACCATGATAGGAACTAGTGGATTTAACATAAATTTTGCTTAAAAATATAATCTGTTAGATATACAAAACAGTGAAAAATGTTACATAATGTCTTTTTTAATTACAAAGAGATTATTCCATTGTTTGGGAGATATGGACCAATGTATAACGTACTTTGGGAGTTACAGGGACTTATTGCAGAACTGCAGTACAAAAACGGAAAGTAAACATTTAGGATTCAAGGGAAGGAAAGAAAAAAGATTACAAATTTCAGATTTAAATGCATTTTCTATAGTCCTTAGGTTTCAGCAATTTCATCTGACATCTCTGAAACACTCTTAGCTCAATTGCAAAGCAAACTTTCTCAAGTTGCCATCAAATTATGTCTCAGACAACATTTTTGGGAAAGCAGGGTTCTGCTTAAGTAGGACATCAGCAAGATTTTAAAAAAATGTTTTAAGTGCTCTTGAAATTGTTTGCTCCAAGTCACCACATTTTTGTCTGGTATGAATATTGCAATGAATAGGAACATAGGGAGCATGTATGTCTTATATCATGGCAAATTAATTGTCCAGTTTATCTACACCATGTATACAAAAGACAGCACCTTTCCAGTTCTTGAGGTGAAACTTTTCTGGTCTTCAACCTGAGGAAGAACACATTCTTTTTCAGTTTCCAACTATTTTTTATCAATTGATTGGTCCTTAAATTGATATTCTCAGTTTTCCATTTTGTTTCTTTTCTTACTACTGTCTTCTTGCCCATAATCTCACTGTGCATAACAGATCCATATTAGACATGACTTAAATCTCACAAATAATAATAGCGTTCACTGAAGAATGATATCTGAAATAGCTTTTTGGAGAACCCATGGCATGTGTCCATGACTATTGAACACAGAGGGCTGCTTCCTACAAATTAGGACTTTTCTCCAATTGATTATAGTACGTCACTTCTACAGACAAGCAACCTAAAAACGTGAAAGGGCTATTCTGTTGACACTGGATTTTGTACATACTTTTTTTGATTAGTGGATTTGATTAATTGTAGCATTTCCTTTCCATCATGGTGTTGTGGAACATTGTGGAGCTTCCTGGCCTGGTTTATTAATGATGAATATTTTCAATAAAAACAAAATATGTGCTAATTGCGTTCTGTTAAAGAAACCATGGTAAATTGAAGGAAAGTTGTAGTTCCTCTTAAAAATTAATAAATTTTAAATTTCTAACTAATAACTCTGTTGCTTCACACTCAATTTTACTGTAAGTCATTTCTCAATATTTTTCTTTAAGTGCATCTTGGAGAAATGATCCAACTGCCATTTCTGAGTTCTAATTTTTTTTAATTTGCACGGAGATTATCTAATGTTTATCCAATAGAAAATATAGTAGGGTATTGTTATCCATATATGACACATTGGATGACAGGCAAATATATGTTCCTCCAGTGTTGTGGGTAACATTATTTGGTTTTATAATAATTTTGGGAAAATAGATATGAAAATAAAATCAGCATCTGGATCTGCCAATAGCTTTATTATTTTAGTTACTGTTGTTGTTCATATTGCTGTGTGATCTATTGTTACTGGTCAATAATTATTTAGGATAAGTTGCTATTTATAAACCTATCATTCAAAAGACTTGTCCATAGCTAATTATTTTAAATGTGAGCTCTTGCTGACGAGTAGCATTCTGTTGTCTTCTCTTCTGGATTTGTCTTCTTGCTGGGAACTGGCATAGTTATAATGATCTGCTTTTTTTTAAACTTCAGTGGGCAGGTACTGTGAAGAATGCTTGATTTAATGCTTTATTTATATACAACTCTTGTGTGTCTATAACTCTTGGATGGATCAGAACAGATGTAGTTGCAGGACCTGCTTAAACGATGAATTTTGCAGCATGTTCTAGATGGGAGCTGAAAACAGGACTAGAAGCCATTTTGTTGCTATATAATATGAAGCTTATAGTTTCATTATTTAATTTTGAATTTGTCCAGAATGTTAAAACTGTGTCATTGTGAAAATTATTAAAATACTGATGACATTTTGTCAAAGACTCTTATTCATGAGACAAGATAATAAAAATATCACCAATCAGTCTTTGCTGATGATTTCCTTCCCAATAACAGCTGTATGAATATATAATACTCTCCTCACTTGACTATGGAGTCTTTGTCTGATGAAGTGGACTGTAATCTACTAAACCTTATGCTATTAAAAATGTTATTCTTTGTGATAAAAACTATTTAAAGAATAGTTTTTATAGCAAAAGACCAACATGGCATAATTCTCTATGGAATCATGGAAAAAGTGTATTTTTAAGATTCTTGTGATCTGCTGGATTTAAAAAAATGAAGTTCAATTTCAGTATTGTTTCCATTGTGACTACCTTTTTCAATCAAAACAACTTAATCAAATGTACTCATGCCTTCAATCTCCCACCTTAAATACAGAGAAAGGAAATTAACATATTTATACTCTGTCCATACTTAATGAAAGGAACATGCCCAGTTCAGCTGTCAAAAGACTTTAGAAATGCAATTCATTGTTTCTGGAATCGCTATTTTACTATCTGGTAACATATGGGCTGTAACTACTCTCCTTCCTGATCTTGCAAATATCGATGCAAATCCAATTTGCACTTTTTATTTATAAAATATTAAATGAAATGCTTGGAATAATTTGAACATTCTTATTAGATATGATTGATTTAAAGCTGATAGCTAAGAGCTAGGTGTACAGGCTTCTAGCTGAATGAGTTGCTATAAACAATAAATAGCACAGTGGTAGATCACATTAAGAAAAGAGTAACGGAGTATTTGAAAAGACACAAAATGCTGACAATCATTAAATTGCAGCATTATTACTATAATTGTCATTTCTATCCATATCCCTCCACTGTTATTACTTATTATAAGTATTATGCTTGTCCTTACAACTGGAGAAATTTTCTGAAATATTTCTACTGGTTCATCTTCAAATAGGAAAAAGAAGAAAAATTTGCTTTTGATATTCTTCCAAAGGAGAAGAACATTTCAGAGAAATTCACATGATTGACATGTTCTTGCACTTATTCTGTTCCAAAATAGTCATGCAATGTATGTGAATTCCTTAGATATGTATAAACATATCTCTAGAGGTCTGTAAGTTTCCTGACTTCCTCAATTTCTGTTGCATATCATGATCCACTTCTGGATAAACAAATGAAAGTGAACAAACCCAAATATGCACAGATGTACTCATCCATACTTCAACTATATTACTATACAGTAAACATATTTGCATCTTAGATTAGGCTTCAAGTCTTCATGCATATTTGCTCTGAGCAGAATATATAATTTACAAATATGAACAGGAAACTATTATGATTTTACTCACTAGAAATTCTTTTTGGCTTCATAGCCATATCAGTGTTCGTATTTGCTTGAAAAAAAATCTGTAGGAATGCTCATAAGTATTTTCAGAATTACATTTTTAGTAATTATTTAACATTGCTTTAAAATGATTAAATTACAAATTTATTACTAAAGTTTATTCTTCTCTTGATTTATACTACAACTGATATAGACCGAAAGTTTGTAATGCTTTGATTAACATGTTCAAGAAATAATGAGCTAAGCACACATTTTTCTGATATTCTAAATCCTTTGCTACTGTCTTTCTGCAATAAAAAATATGATGCACATATTTCCCCATCTATTCAAATTAACTTTGGGTAGTACAAAGAATATTGCAGAATTTATTTATTAATTTAAAACATTTATAAGCTGCCAATCTTTCATCCAATTCTAAGTGGCTCCTAATCTGTACCAATAATGAATTAGTACAGAAATTTGAGTGTTCTTCAGCCAAACACCAATATATGCAAATTAATAATTGTTTCAAGTTGCAACTATATCCATTTTAAAGAATGAACTTTATGGAATTCATTCACATTTACTGCAGAATATGATAACCAGATTTCTAGGTCTGAGGTTAGTATATGTTTCAGACAATGTCTCAGAAGGATATGTAGATTATGTGGAAACAAACCCTCTGCCATGTAACTAGGTAATTTAATAGAATTGATAACACGAAAAAGTAAAGATGTGGCAAAGAATATTCATGTTTAAGGATGACTGAGACATGCTTTATTTGATAATTTTGATATGAGCTTATGTGAGTCATGTTACTTGAGCTAGTTTATAGATCAAAAGTTGATTACCAGTGAATTTTTACTTTCTCAATATTCCAATGCTACTGTTGATTTTTAAAAAATGGATTAGATATATGTTTTCTCACCATTATGGTTACATTATTTCATACTACAACAAAATCTCAGCAAAGACTAGTTGACCTTCTTATCTTAACTTTTCAAGTCATCATTGTGTGAGGAGTTAGTATTTTAGAGGTGGCTTTTACTGCATACATCAGGAATGAAGAGTCAAGTTCTCCTACTCATAACAGCATGCTGCTAAGCTTGCTTGGTAATACTTGCATTGGACATTTCCTCCTCATATAGATTGATGATTTTAATCAGCAAATCAAAAGGAGATCTTGGACATTAATCAGTGTCAGCTTTCTCCCTTTCTAATTTCAGATTCGTTCCTTTTACTTATCAGTGTAAAAAAAGATATTTCAAAGTTCAAATCCTGGGGTATAATACAAGTGCTTTGAGAAATTTGTATGCAGGTTAAACAACTTCTAATAAAGTCAAAAGAATTTGGGAGGAAAATGAAGATACAATGTGATTTTTAAACAAATGACTATGATATATCAGTTAAAGACTGATATGTGAACTAAGAACAGAAAATGGCAACTTCACGAATGGTTGTATGCCAAGCGATATTGCCAGTGATTATAATAATCACACTACTGAAAAAGGCTTCAGAGAGTCTAGAAAACTAAATGTAACATTATTAACTGGTTTCAAGAATATAAAACATCAATCTAAACACATTAAGCAAAACAAACAGGTAGTAGTTTATTGTAGATTATATAACAAAGTACTACCTACCATTTATTAGCATAAATGTCAAATAAAAATCCTGTCTAGAATTAAAATCCAAACAACAGCCATACATTGAGAAAGATTTAAAAAAAAAAAACCACGTCCGACATGTTTTGATCTAAGTTTTCATTAGCAGACATGTGTGGAAGGGTTTTATGAGAATATATTTTGACTCTGCTTTTTCCCCTCAGAAAGTATTTTACTGCTAATTTCAACTGCTGCTCTTTATCTCTCACTATTTGGGGTATTTGGGAAGACATCTTTGGAATAAGAACTTGAAAGAATTGTCTTTTTGGTTTAAAAGCTGGAACAACTACAATACAAAACTTAAGAGCCTTTTCATTTAGAAAATAAACACCAAGTAAGAGGTAAAATGATTGAAATGTATAAAACCATGGCATAGCAAAAGTGAACAGAGAAAAGTGTTTGACCAGAAGCAAAATATAGACTTTTGATCTGATCCAGCAGGGCTTGTCCTATGTTCTCAGGTTCTTATTTCAAAGAGGTTTCAGAATGTTAAGCAAAATGTTGCTTAAAATTTCCTTAACTCTCTTTCCCAGGCAGAAAAATATTCCCCCCCCCCATTTTTTAAATAAACAATAAGCACCTGTTAATTGTTTCAGTTGAATCAAACTTATCTAAAAGATTAAATAATTTCAATAGCACCCATGTTTTTCCCATTTTATCTTAATTCTGCATCTACAATCCGAAACAGAAGTTTGTCTTTGAGTCTGATCAGTGTCCTTTTATATCTCAAGTTCATATGAAGCATCTCTGGCTCAGTTGTCTGAACTGTAAGAGCCTCCTTACAATTAGCTATAATTCAAAAGAGACAGTTGTCCCAGAATCTGACTATGCAGGAGCACCTGATCACACTAATGCAGGAGCCAAGGAGGTCTCTAGAGACCAACATGCTGCTTTCACACCTCTCCGATTAGTGACTGAAGCCAGGCCCTTTTGCTTGTGATAGATTAATCAAACCCTCCTTCAGCCTTTAATTGGATGACAATCTGCATCTCAGGGTCTGCTAAATGGGGGAAGAGAGTTCACTTTCCCATATATTGTACATGTGTCTTTCATTTCTAACCTACCTGTCCTTTGAAAGATTCATTTACTTGGCTACTTTTTCTTTCTTAAATGAATGAAGCTGCATGCTTTCAGCCTGTGTCACTAACTACCATCAGTCTCCCACCTAATAAGACTGGCACAGTCATGAGAGCATTAGGAATAAGATTATGTTAGCTTCCCCAGTTGTTGTATTTAACTGTTTGAGAGAAACTTGTTTGCTTTCTCTCAAAGAAAACTCTCCATAATAAAGCAGATCCACGTATTGTATGCCCAGCATTCTATCTTGGCTGTTCTCACAGACTTCTCCTATGTATTTCTGACATACCTGAATACTGGCACTATTATATACTCTAATGTAACAAATATAACTCTATATGTCACTCCCTAGTACAAGAACACAATGGTCCTTGACCCTACAATAAATGGAAAAGAGCCTTCAAAGGAAAATTCCATGTGCCAATTAAAATATTTTTCCTTAATGGGGCAGCATGGAAATGGCTCATGAAGGTATGTAATTTGGGAAATTTCATTTTCAACACTTCTAGAGGATTTCAAGTTGGGGAAAGCTAAATTCACATCTGATTAATGCATCATACAGCACATAGATGATGTCTACATCAGTTCAGGCATCTCTGTAGCATAGTTTGATTAACGCTCTATATTCAAGTACTCTGTGAATACCAAAAGGTCAATATTTGTGAGAAGCTTCCCCAAATTTTAGCTGAACTATTTTGAGAATTCCAATTTGAATTACTGTATGAATAAATATCATAAATAAATATTATAAACAGTGATGGGATTCAGCAGGTTTGCACCAGTTCAGCAGAAACAATATCTAATTCTTTGTTGAGATTGGTGAGCCAGTTATGATAAATCTGAGTTCTTCTGCGACCGATTGTGGCCACATGCCATGTAGTGCATCATATCCCTGCCACTGCTCAAGGCAGAATGTCGCATTGCTCTTCACATTGATTACGCTGCTGCTTCAGCTCATGGCAGGATGCCACATGGCTCTTCATGCTGATCATGCCGGTGCCACCACTCACTTCAAGAGGCCATGCAGGGCATCATGCCGATTCCACCAGTGCCACTGCTTGCTTCAGAAGGCTGAAAGGTTTGGCGTACCAATCAGCATATCTGCAGCACCAGCGCGATCGATGGGATGCACTGTGCAGCTTCCTGCCGTGAGCAGTAGCACTGGCACAATCGGCGGGAAGTGCTGCATGGCCTCCTGCTGCAACCAGGATCTTACTCCTACAGTGAAAAGATGGTTAAGGATAAATGACATAGCCGATGATGCTCAGATAAAAGTGATGAAAATTGCAAGTGAGGACACCAATCAAGAAGCGGTATGGAAATATCTTAAATAACAATTTTATTGTTTTTGGTCATTAATATTTTTAAACTCTTATAACATAATGTAGTTTTGTGTACCTCTTTTATTGTTCTTATTTAAATATTAAATGCATGAAATAATAAACTACCTTTCAATATATCATTTTTTATACTTAAAACGGTCATTAGGGCAGAGAATTAATTGTTAAATTATTTGAATCCCACCACTGATTATAAAAGGTGCATTACCTAGAAATAAAAGGCAATGCATTATTTTGACCAAACTTCTGCATCTGTTTCCCTTGGTTTCTAAATTTGTTTGTGTATTTAAATCTCGCAAAGTTTGATAGTAAATATATTGTTCATAGCTGGAAATGGAAATAAGAATAATTAATGCTCTTATTTTCACTTTCTTCCTCCTATTCTTAAATCCTATAATCTGACTGTATTTTTTTACCTGATGGAAATCATTGACTCATTATTGCTTATATTTAGCCAAAAATAGTGTTTCTATTCTGAAAGAGACTGAGCTCCCCCAAAAAATTGAAAAAAAGACCCACAGACTATAAATTATTCATTATTCTGAAATCTTATTTGAAGTAGCAATAATTTAAACAATTGTCAGTCATGATACATTGTGGTCAAGTTAGATTATACATGGATCTTTGATTTGTACTGTCAATGTGATACTTTCCTTTAAGAAGTATTAGGAATGTCTAAGTTGGTAAGTTTTGGGGTTTTTTATTCCTATTCCCTTTTTTTAAAGTTCTTTCCAAAATAATTTATGCAGAAATGTGTTGTTTTGGGGTAAATTCTTAAAGAAAAAAGAACTGAAATTCTCATTCATTCTTAAGAACAACACATATTGTTTGTATGCAAATAATGCCTATATTTTTCAAAAGCTGCTGGAAAACGGGCAAATATTTACAAGATGGAAAAAAAGAACTATGAAGTCCGTCTCTACTCTTGTACAGTAACTCTTCTGAAACCTCACCTACAGTAGAAGTAATCTAATAACCACTGACACAACCCATAGTAGAAGTGCATTGTGCTGGAATCCTGGATTACTCTAAAGCTCCATGAATGATATTCAAACCTCTTAATGTCTGCCTGTAAGCATTTTCTGGCAGGACCTATTCTACAAACCTGTGTTAATACTGGCTCTCCCTTTCAACAAATGTTCATCTCTTGGCTAGACGTGTTTTTGCTAATTAGATCACAACAGTGCTGGTGGCTTCTAGTTCAGTTCTCATTTTTCTTTCTTCCTCACACCAGGCATGTAAACATTCCAAGTGCTGGTGGGGAAAAAAATGAAGGGAAGAGACAGGTAGAGCTTTCAGATCAATGTTGCAAGCATTTTGTATCTATGAAGTTGTGTTTACACTCTTTCTTCTACTCAAGAAGAGTGGCCAAAAATGCCAGATTTTAATCACAAAAAGATAGAGAAATCCATTGCGATTATAGGCTCCCAATAAACTGTCATTTCTGATTTCCTTCAGTGAAATTATACGAAGTGAATCAGATATAAACTAAACTGCTTGGCTTGCAAGACGGTGCGAGGTGTTTCTCATTTATGATTGCCGACAATTAAAATGACATTTAAAGTTGAATCACAGATCATACTAACCATGTGGTGGGTCAGTGTCAGAGCTTGGAACTCGCCCATGGTTAGGATAGCTGGATACTTTTTTCAGACGTAGTTGTGGAAAGAATCCGAATGGTGAGGTATGCAACGCCAAAGTTGGAAGGAACAAAGACTGGTTTGAAAGAATATGAAATATAGTATAATCAAAATGTTGGGCAAAGCTGGCCCAGGCCAGGTGCATTCTTAGATGGAAGACCATCTGGGAATCTCATGTAGGCAGCTTGATTATTTAACAAATTATTAAATAAGTTAATCAATATGTTGTTCAAAGTATCATGCTGGCTCTTTTACTATGATATTATCCATCAGTTGGAATACTTTTTTTTTGCTTTTTTCCCTTGTCTGAAACTATATTTTTTATTTATTTATTTATTTATTTATTTATTATCAGTTATCAAATTTGTATGCCTACCCATATCATAAAAAATTAACTGACATACAGCATTTATTTTTTAAAATAAACAACAGCAAAACAATAATTATTAAACACTAAAAGCACAAGAACAAGAGTGGATGATGTTAGACTCAGTAATGTAACCATTGCAAGATCTCCCCAGTCTCTTGCGATCCTTAGGCCTGATGGGCATAAACATAAGGTGGACACCATAGCAGAGAAGGACTACCTCCTGGGCCCTTCAACTGAAGTTCCTTAATATCCCCTCTGCACTGCATGCCCTCTACACTTTTTTACATGATGTAAACACAAATATACCCATGATAGATTCTGCTACAAAGAAGGCACTTTTTATAGAGGTCACATATACATGTAACTTTAAGTATGCCTTTGACACATGCACTAAGACCAGTTACATGTATTTGTATAAACCAAATAGTGAATACACCCCCACAGGAAGAGAGAGTTACCGTAATCTTTCCTGCCTTTACTCTTATTTTCCTACTCAAAATCATTCCCTTATGGAACTTAGTTGTATAATGTTCTATCTCATAAATGTGGCATAGCTGGGGTACCCAAAAGTGGGGCCCTCATTATTTTCTCATACTCAGGAATGAAATCAAGCTGAAGATATCTAATAGGCTAAATAAAGCCCAAAGATCAACCTATGGACTATTTGGTAAGTAAGGCAAAATCCCTTGAGACAATAATTCTGGTGGGGTCATATCTGTTTGCTATTTCCCACGGTCATAAATTCATGCTTTCTATGAAATGGACTGTTGAAAACTCTGCAAGAGGGGCCTTGTGGTCTCTTAATCCCCTCTGGGCCTCTTGTGTGGTTTTTTTCCAAAAGAGGGAGAAACCTAAATTATAATTACTGCTGTCTGTTGCACCTTTGAGAAACTAGCCACATTCAAAGTAAAGAGAGAAAACCACTGTTTATCACCTTTTCCCTCCACCCAACTTGTCTGGATAGTCTATAAAAGTAAACATGAACAAGCTGCTTGTGGGAAAAAACCTCCAAAACAAAACATAATCAGCTTCTGAAAAAGATATTGCCCTGATTTTAACATGTTTGGTTAAGTAGCTGTGAAAAGTAATTACATATTAAAGCAATGACACAAATGATTAAATTTTGACCTTGCCATGTAAATTATCTCACATTTTATCTTGACAGCTCTTCTATCTATGCATTGGTCACATTTCAGAAAGTCTAACGTCCTTTTAGTGGTAAGAAACAGGTGTACAGATCCCCTCTGGGAGTGGATGAGTTCTAAAAGCCCTTTGTCATCTTATTCACTTCCCTCCCCATCCCACTTCAAATGCGGTATGTTTGCATCAAGGTATAAATAATACAACTTGTCTATCTGTCTGGGGGGGGAGATGAATTCATCTAAAATCTTCCTCCCCCCTCACTTTGTCAAGCATGGGGCTTGTTTGAAGTGCACTCTGAAGGCCGTGGTGAAAGTCTTGACTTAGCTTTCCATAAATCATAGCCAACAAATCATTCCAGATTTTGCATTATATACTGTCTGCCTCTGATAGATAAAATTTGTCAAGAACTGTATGCATTTGTAAGCATATATATGCTTTAAGGGAAAATATGTCTACATTTTAACATGAACAAATTCTGGGAAAAAAATCTAATCATGTTCTTATTTTTTGAGTAAGCAAATTCTTTGAAACATCATGAATGTATTCATTCCTCAGCTTGGAATTGAGCTTGGATCTGGAATATTTTCAGATCCTAGCTCACCAAGCTAGAATCCAAAACCAATTATCAAGAGATGTGATACAGACAAAAGCAAGACAGTCATTTGATACTGAATATTTTAATATGCAGGTTATAATTTGGTATCCTCAGAGTGGTCAAGAGAGAGGCCACCACAGTGCGATCCATGTTTTAAAAAGGGTGAAATTTCCAGTAATATGGCCATGGCTTTCATCTCAACTTTTTTGACTTCTTCCACCCCATGGGGACACTGACCAGGGAATTTGACTCAATGGCTTAAAAATCAGTCCTGTATATTTCTGGTGTTGTCCCTATGTATTTGCACTTTTGGATTCTTGTCATATCATGAAATATTTCATTATATTTTTTCAGAAATTCAGATATTTCATGAAAGTGGGAAACAGGGTCAGGACTGCTTTTCCTGGAACTAACTTGTATGCATTTTGCCTTTAGTCTTTTATAGAGCTCTATTGACCCTTGCATTAATATATTAAAACAAGAAACAAGTGCAGGTAAACATATTTGTATAAGTATATACAGTAAAAACCTCTAGTGAGTTTCTTTAAAAAAACATTTAAAAATGCATTCAAATCTGCCAAGAAAAATGATGCATATTTACAAAATTACAAACAAATGAAAATCACTTTACAAATTTGATGCCAATTATTATCTTGTTTGCTTTGAAATCACCATTAAAAACATTTCTATCCATGTACAGTATATCCTGCAAACATTGCAAACCATCTTCAAGGCCTTGCTTTAAATCTCCTTACTTTCTCATTTATGGTAGGAGACAATGCATAGGGCCTTTCTCAGTAGCACTAAAAGCCAGATTTCCAAGATAGAGGTCTGTTCTGACCTCTGGAATCAGCATTGCTTATACTGGCTTAAGACAGAATATACAATACACAATATAAAACTAAGAAACCAGTTTAGATCAAGTTTTGACTGAGACATAGCAGCCAGACTATAACCTTGCATGGATAGCACATATCCTGAAAAATAGGCCCCAGAATGTTTTGTATTATGTAATCATTTAACTGAGACAAATACACAGTGATTCTTCAGCAGACATGTCAGTGTCTTTTAGGCACAAATATTGTAAGCCACTGATGTGCTTCATCTTAAGACTTTCACAAATGCTAAATTTAATGGAATTTTTCGGTGTATTTGGACAGAAAGTTAAAGCATATCAAAGATGTATTAAACTCAACAGTACTATATAGATGCCCACAGAAATCTAATTTTTGATCACAACAATGCAATTTTGATTTGCAAGCATAGCCAACCAAATAGCATAGCACTTAGACTTGCTGTATATATGACTCCATAGTACTTTACAGCACTCTCTGAGTGGTTTACATCGTCAGAATATTGCTCCCAACAATCTAGGTCCTCATTTTACTGACCTTCGAAAGATGAAAGGCTAAGTTAACCTTGAGCTGGCCAGGATCAAAAACCTGGCCGTGGGTGGAGCTACTCTGCAATACTGTGCCACCATGGTTGACAGATAATTGTAAAATTTCTCCCAGTTTGAAATGCCTAAATAGGATTACTGGAAATGGCTTGCTCTTTTCTTCCATGCAGAAATATGTTTTCTTCAAATTTACTTTAAAGTATTCTCACAACATTCCTATTTTAAATATTTAATTTATGTATCCTAAACAAGCACCTCACCAACCTTGCTGAGGCTTGAAAGCAGAATTTGTCAATATGTGGATGGGTATTGCACCCAGAATTCCATGGCTATAAATGATATCATGAAGTTACACCTTCCACTAGAAGGTAATGGTAAAGCATACTATTGATGTAATCATCCTGTGGCTCAGAAAACTGCAGGAAGCCACTTCAGAAAAACATTATGTTTTGGCAGAAGTAATTGTCGTGGTTATTACCTCAAAGTTAAAGATTTCATGTATGTGAGTTACTGAAATGGAATGGGTGCATTTATTTATTTATTTATTTTATATCTTTCCTTTCTTCCGAGGCACACATGAGGCTTACACATATCATCTTTGCAATAGTTGATGAAACTTAACTCATCAGGTCCAGAGTATTCTAGTGGCTGAATCCTTAGGTCTCCCTGGGCTCATCTAATCATAACTCTTCACCATTTCATATCAATTCATAACTTGAAGCTGAATATTACTGCTTCAAACATAGCCTCATCAAAGATCTCCCTTAGCTGCCAACCTTTCTTTGGATTCATGCTCATCTCCATGCATCTATAATAAATGACTAATAATAATATGAAAGGAAGGCTGTTTAAGGATCACTGCGATGATGTGCATAATCTTTGAACCCAGAGGAAAATGGATGAAATATACTTGTAGCAAACTCAGCTCTACTGCAAGCAGGATGGTAGTCAAAAGTGGGCCATTGAGAAAAGACAAGGTAGAGATTAATGTGTTCCAGGAAACCTCAAAATTTTCAGAAAGAAAAGTTATTTTTTTAAAAAATTAGGCAAAGAAACCTTTGACCATCCAATAAAACCAATCATACTCATTCATGGCCTGCAGAATGTCTCATATGTGAAGATGCAAGAGTGAGAAGTCCATTATTATGGCTGTCTACAATCCTGAACAAGAGCGGTTATCTTAAGACACCCTGCAGCCTTTTGCCCCACCCTCTCCTACCAGTGAGGACCAAAGGATGTGGTAGCAGTGATTGGAATCCATTGCACATTTGGGTATTAGAGGGAGAACTTTTTCAGTGTCAGTGCTTTTGTTGAAATCATTTACAAAGGATATTTTTCCCCTATGTTTTTTGCTTAAAAAAAAAAGCTTAAGTAAAAAATCCTGGGTGTTTCAAACAAAGGTCCTAGAAAATAAAGCTCACAATGAAGAAACCTGAAAAAGCCCATCTGTCATATACAGATGTCACATATTGTCCTGAAATGGTTTTCAGGGCGTACCTCTTCCCTTGAACTAGAGGGAGGCACACTCTGTAATTGAGAACAGATGGGAAAAGAGAAAAAAAACACACCCAGATATACTTTTATTTGGGGGGGGGTGTCGTTATTTTTGTGTTTGTAATATTATACAACTTTGTTTGAGGAATGGCATAGGAAGGTATTAACACTGAATTGACTAAATAAAACACTCTTTCAGTACAAATGAAATCAAAGTAATCCAGCCATTCATTTTGCACACACCTATCTACCGGTAACTGTAAAATAAAAAATATTGCCACTTGTTCAGAAAGGTGAGGAAGTTTGAAAAATAGAGATGGATCCTGGGTAGCTTGTCCCTCCTTAATGGACTTTTGTCCTCATTGTGCAAAACCACTAAAACCGCCCTACAACTGAGCCGAGCCGTGTGACAGAAATTTCATAACACCTGGGGTTTGGGTTTCTTCCTCCCCCCCTTCCCACCACACAAAATTCTGCACAAGCACTCAGTGGCTTCCGGCCTTGGCTCAGTCACACAGGAATCCTTCTGATTAACTCTGAGGCAAAGAAGAAATGCATACCACAATGAAGATGCAGGGGTTAAGAGCAGCCTGTGCATGTATGCACACTGACACACTTGCCTTTCCCCCATTGGGACAGAAGTTTTAGTCAGAGGAAAGAAAGAAAGAAAGAAAGAAAGAAAGAAAGAAAGAAAGAAAGAAAGAAAGAAAGAAAGAAAGAAAGAAAGAAAGAAAGAGAGAAAGAAAGAAAGAAAGAAAGAAAGAAAGAAAGAAAGAAAGAAAGAAAGAAAGAAAGAAAGAAAGAAAGAAAGACTGTGTAATAGTATAAATAGTATACATAGTGTAAAATATGAACATGTGATATCCGCACAATATCTAACTCAGTGCAAACAGACACCTCCTTTTCAGAAAGAAGAAACATTTTATATTAAAGAATTTTCTAATGTCCTGTTTTCTTTCATGTCCCTATAATAGATTCTGGAGAAAGGAGAAGGTTGCCGTTTGTGTTTTTGTGTGTGTGTGAATACAGTGTAACTACAGTCTGTATTCCTGAGTTATTGTTTGCCTCTTCCCACTCTTTTCTGTGCAAAAATAATTTCTGAATTTGCAAGAAAACTTCTGGACTTTTGGCTTGAATACCTGCCTCCTGTTTACATGCAACAGACATGAAAAGGGGACATGGCTTTGATCATATACACACAGTTCCTACATGACTCTTTTGACCTTCCTGAAACCCCCCCCCCAAGTTACAAAGAACACAGACCACTATATGATTCTCTCCTTAGATACAACTTTAGAAAGCATTATTGGATACATCTGTAGAATTAATTAAAGACCGATATTGATTTTTTCACAATAACACAAAGATTGGGCCTCATATTCTCATTGATATCCCCTTAGTAAATGCTAATTAGGAGCATGCATGAACTAAGGAAATACTTAGTTGTTTTTTTCTAGTGCCAAAGGAAAATACTGTTTCAAGATTAGCCCAGAAATTCTAATTGAGTCAGAAAAAGGTAGGGGACCATGGATCTTGATCTGCATGTACTGTTTATAGATAGCAAAGATTTATACTTGCAGACTTTAGAAAGCATTGCTTTATCATCAGGATTAACCTTGCAATGCCCAACCATATGGCTCACAGCAGGATACAGAATCCAATATAGAGGAGGTTTTGCGTGTTGTTTTTAAAAATGGATGGAAGAATTTCATTTCTGAGAAAGTTGAGAAGTATTTTATTCATATTATTCAACTGTGTTCTTTTTTCCCTACACAGGAAATCATATGCATATGTGGTTGCTAACATGACACACATAAAAAAATATGCAGTATTGTGCTCACGTGAAATCAATGGATATGTACATTTGATAACATATGCTGTCATGTTGCTCCTTTGAATTCCTCTGCTAAGAACTAACTAAACCCTCAATAGACATTATTCATCATATTAAGGTAGAAATATATGTTATTTAAGTATTGTATATAAATCTTATATGTATATGTAGAGATGAAGAATGGATTGTAAAAAGTGGAATAATCTGATAAGAATGTATATACTGGAATGTCACGTTAAATCCAATGTTTGTTTGTTTTTAACTGTATTATAAATAAAATTTGTAAAAAAAATAGACATTATTCATCTTTCTCAAAAGTAAGCATACTGGGCACAAAGCTTTAACTGTTTCTTTTGCCCATCCAGATGGATGCCACCACATCAGCAATAATGTAGATATACAGCCATCACCACCCCTGTAGTGACATGATTGCATTTTGGGCACTTGGCAACTGGTCTACACTTCTGGCCATTGGCCACAGCCCATAATCACATGACCACAATTCATTACAATTTTATTTATTTTTTTGCCAGAAACTGACATTTACTTCTGGTTTCCAGCAAAAAAAGTCCCATTGGGTACACTGGGTTTGCTTAATGACCATGGTATTCACTTAATGAACATGGCTTCGTGAAGTGACTGTGGTGTATTCTTAACAACCATCAGAAAAAAGGGTTATAAAATTGGGCACTGTCACATGGTGACCCACTTAATGATCAGTTTGACTTATGACTCTGGTTTCAGGCTGAATTATCGTCATGAGTCGAGGACTAGATAGATACAGACATGCAGATATATAGATACAGATAAGACAAACTCCCATTGAGGTAAACAGAACAGAAATTGTTATGCAAATTAGAGAGATGGGGAAAGTTTAATAAATCAAACTGGAATCTTAAATGCTTAGTTTTAAATTAAAAAAAATAACAAATATTTGTAGCTCAGGGTTGACATGAGAGGTCCTTGGTGCTCTCTGAGCTGACTTGTTTTCTTGCAGACATTTCATTACCTAAACCAGGCAACATCGTCAGTGCTCATCACATTTCATTATCCAAACTAGGTAACATCATCAGTGCTATTGATCATGTCACCTACCGGTAGTTTGGGTAATGAAATTTCTACAGGAAATGAAGCCAGCTCAGAGAACACCAAAGATCCCTCCAAAAACAAAACCCAGTTTGTGACTATATGCCATTCATTAAAATGCTAAGAATAATCCTGAGACACAGGCTGTACGTGTATGTGATTAACCATTGCAACTCATATTTATGGTTAAGATATATTACTTTAAAAAAATCACTTGGGTTACAATTTATTCAATTTGTGTTTGTTTAATATTAGAATAACAGTGGTTTCTTTCTTAAATGAAAGGTGTCTGAAGTGAAACCACCTCCCCCCCTCAAAAAAAAACCCCAGAGGCAACTGAATTACATAATGCAGAATTAAAATACCTGTTCAAAATTTTCTGTTTATATGGACTCTCATTTGTGCTGGTTTTGAAAAAAAAAGATTTAATTATTAATTATTAAAAGAGACATAAGCAACAGGAAATCCTCCAGATGAACTTCAGTTCCCATCATTCCTGTCCAATTTAGTCAATGATGAGGGATAATGGGAACTGTAGTCCTCAACAAACAGAGGCCATTCATTCCTCTCTCCCAATTTTAAAGAAATGTATATTTTGACCAGAAACTTTCACATATTCAGAATCTATACATTTGATGGCTATGGTTTGTTATAGTAATAAATTATGTGTAGCAATACTCCTTTTCAATATTGCAGACTTTAAAATATGGGCACTTCTATATACTTGTCATATTCTTTCCTCATCACAAAGATCATTGACTAAGTTTTCACCTTCTCACTTCTGCACACAGCAGAAATCTATTTTCTACCTGCCCTTGTTGATTTATTGGACTATAGCATGTTCTCCACTGTCTTCCAAGACAGAATAATTTGCTGCTATGTACTTATAAAGTGGAAAGTTGGGAAAAACCAAGTGTGGAAAAATGTTATTTAGCACAAAATAACTTGCTGAGTATTTTTCCAATTATCTGTGACCAATCAGAAAGTAAAGATGTATTTCCTTGCTCTGGAAGGTAAACATAAACACTTATGTTATTTGCACTAATACTCCCCCTCCCCAAAATAAACAGTGTTGGTATTTCTATAACCTCTTGTTTTATTTGGCAAATGTTAACTTCTCCAATGTCCTTTTCTCTCTAGTTCTGGATTAAGGTTATTGAAAACAGCCCATCTGTTAGGCTTACTAAACTAAGCAAGCTGCTTTTTCTCTAATGGAATACAAGTAGAGACGTTTATGTATCAAAGATAAAACTCTGAGCTTAAATATTGTTTGAATTATCCTTTCCAATTTAGAAGGAGGTGTTCCACAGATAAATGAATCTAGACAATCCCGTGACCCACTGGATCATCCATAGAAAGAAAAGTAGTTAGACCATTTTCTGGATTCCACTTTATCATCAGTTGTAGAACATATAACAATAAAGTTGGAAGAGACCTCAGAGGTCTTCCAGTCCAACCCCCTGCTCAAGCAGGAGACCCTATATCATTTCAGACAAATAGTTGTCCAGTCTCTTTTTGAAAGCTTCCAGTGATGAAACAGCCACATTTTTTTCTTCTTTCATTATATTTCAAATAGGGTGAAATTTAAAATGTACAGCACTGTATTGCTTGCACAGCATAATATAATAAATAGCTAAACCAGAACCATCAAAGATAAAACAAATAACCACAGAAAACAAAGATAAAACGCATTAAAAAAATCTAGCTAGTCAGCTACAATTAATAAAATGGGAGAGAAAGCGTGTTGTAACCAAACTGTTTTAACTTGTTTGTGGCACTGCCAAAAGAGGGGAGGTTGGACATATTTCTGGGGACAGAATATTCTATAAGGTGGAGGTTGTTAAGGAGAACCTCACAAGAAGAGGCGGTTTTTGGTATACCTTTTTTTGATAACAATATCAAACCAGATCATATGGGCAGATTTGATTCCTGCAAGGTATTACAGTATGTTTCTTTTGAGTTACTGGCACAATGATTTTGCCACTGGTAGTAATATATAGGTTTCAAACTATTAGTTATCCTTTTATCAGTACACTTTATTTGCTCTCAAAAGGCAGTCAGTTACACTGTTTCATCTGCATACAATATTTATGTTAAGATACTGTTGGTTATTGCTTGATATGACCATAACTGTACCATTCATCAAGGATTATGGACAGAATAGTAAGTTCAGGACTCAAATACCATGACACAGATGTAGTGATCCTGATTACTTTTAATGTTTTCACTCAATTGTATTTCTAATTTGATTTTTATGTTATTCTTATTATTATCAGATACCTTTAGCAGCATGTTGTGATGGAAAGATACTGTATGAGCTATTAAGTGATTGATTATATTAACTGGTGAAGAAGCAGCACACTGTCACTTTATCTGCATGTGTTTGTGTTCACGTGCTGGGGAACTGGTGTCACAATGTGGCTGATGTCCCAGTTCTGAAATCTAGGCTAGACTGACTATCCTTATTTATTTAAAACAAACCGATGCTCCCCAAATTTCCAAAATAAACTCAAATTAATAACACACACAGAAATAATCCCATGGAAATGGGACTTACAAATGAGGCTCAGTGTTCAGATATACAGTGTCATGATTTAGGTTATGCTTGTAGAGAAGGTGATGTTTTTAAATGCTGATACAGTTTAGAATGGAGACATTTTATTTTTGCTTTAGCTAGCAGCACTAACTTCTACTATCAAAGGATAATCTCACCACAAAGCATTTTGCTAAGTTTGCAAGTAGTAGCCACACTGTACCTCTCTCACAAACAGACAGAAATTTGTCATATTTCATTCAAACAGGAAATGGCTTGTTGCTGCCCTGGCATGGGGTGTTTCTCTTATCATTGTGATCAACAGCATGACTTGAAACAAATACAGGAAGAGATGCACTGTGTTAGCTACACTGCAAACCATCAGAATGGAGATGAATTAGTTAAAAATAATATAATACAATAAACCCACCTTCTTCCTCCACCTTCCTACCTTCAAATTTAATAAAAGAAGTAAACATAAGCTGCCCTTTTAACACACTACCATTTGTATGTATATAATTCATGATTATATAGGAGAATAAATTCAAGTGCAAATCTAAGTCCTTATGTGAGCAATAGAAGAACCAGAAACATGTATGGAAGTCACAGGACTTATTGTTATCATAGAGGCATCTAAATGCATTTATTGATAAACTTGTAGCTTATCTGCCCAAATATCCTAATTTAAAATAGATTCATACGGTTTAGCTCATTTTTAAAAAAATATTATTTATATCTTAAAGATGGACAACTTATGGAAGTCCAAGATCATCTTTGGTGTTTGAAGGATCGCAAAGAAATGGGTATGCACAAAAAATAAACAGATAAGGATGAACATGGGTGAGTGAGAGAGGAAATCAAGATTTTTATTTTACTTTAATGTGTTTTTTTAACTTTTTCAGTGTTAAACTTGATTTCAGTGAAACAAAATGCTTTCAAAATATTAAACTTTTAAAAGGCTGGCCAGAAAACATCAGAGGCAACTGAGTCAGAGGATCCATAAGATTATTGAAAAGGCCACCTTTTTTATTTGTGTCAGAATGCCACCTGGACTCTCTGTAAGTAATGGCCATTCTTCAAGACATTTTCCATATTTACCATTATCTGATCCTTTGAACTAGAGTGAGACATTCAGAGCAAGACTTCTTTTACTTAGCTAAGATCCCACTTCAGAGTTGATTTCTATTTAGTTTCTGAGATAAGCCAAGGTTAGCTAGCATTAACAGCAAATATTAGTTACTGGCTGTATACTTCTTATGAAAGATTAAAGGCAATAGAAGAATGGGACGACAGAGAATGATGTGGCTGGATGGAGTCACTGAAGCAGTAGGAGTGAACTTAAATGGACTTCAGAAGATGGTAGAGGACAGGAAGACCTGGAGGAACATTGTCCATGGGGTCGCAATGGTTCGGACACAACTTCGCAACTAACAAAATAATGCTTATATCAGAGTTCAAATGGTTAAACACTATACTGCCTCCAATAACTCCAGAACAATTTGATGAAATAGATTGATTGAAAAAATAGTGGATAGACCTGGAACTCCCCATCTTAATGCAACAACTACCCATGTTTCCTCAAAAATAAGACCAGGTCTAATATTTATTTTTGGTTCAAAAGACCCATTAGGACTTATTTTGGGGGGGATGTCTTACTTTTTCATGTACAGAAGACAGCAAGAAATGGGGGCCAGCATGCTCTGGGGCTGTGAAACCCATTTATTTATTTATTTATTTAATTTATATGCCGCCCCTCTCCCAAGACTCGGGGCGGCTCACAACAACAACACAATTTAAAAACACAATTAATTTAAAAATTAAAAATTAATATCATTCACACAACATACAAACACATTCAACTCACAGCCAATGATGGCGGGACACTCTTAGGGCTGAGGGGCAGAGCACAGCTCACATGCCCCAAGCCTGTCAGCATAGATGTGTCTTGAGCGCTTTCCGGAAGGCCAGGAGGGAGGAACCTCTGAGGGAAGCTGGTTCCAGAGGGACTGGGGCAGCAACGAAGAAGGCCCTTGCCTTAGGCCCCACCAGACAACACTATCTAACAGACGGGACCTGGAGGAGGCAAACCCTATGCGCCCTAACCGGTCGCTGGGATTCATGAGGCAGAAGACGGTCCCGCAAGTATCCTGGTCCATTGCCATAAAGGGCTTTATAGGTCATAACCAGCACTTTGAATTGTGTTCAGAGACCAATAGGTAGCCAGTGCAGCTCGCAGAGTGCTGGAGTAATATGAGCATGTCTTGGGACACCCAAGACAGCTTGCGCGGCCGCATTCTGGACTACTTGCAGTCTCCGGACATTCTTCAAAGGCTGCCCTATGTAGAGAGCATCACAGTAGTCGAATCTCAAGGTGACAAGGGCATGGGTGACTGTGAGGAGTGACTCCTGGTCCAAACGGGGCCGCAACTGGCGCACCAGGTGAACCTGGGCGAATGCTCCAAACTTAGCTGTGGATCGAGGAGGACACCCAAGTTGCGAACTCTCTCCGAGGGGGACAAAGCTTCTCCCCCCAGGGTAATGGACGGACAGTTAGAATTGTCCTTGGGAGGCAGAGCCCATAGCCACTCCATCTTGTCAGGATTGAGTCTGAGCCTGTTGGCACACATCCAGACCTCAACAGCCTCCAGGCACCGGTTCATCACTTCCACTGCTTCGCTGTAGTGACACGGGGTAGAGATATAAAGCTGGGTATCATCAGCATATTGATGATAACTTACCCCGTGTCGACGGATGATCTCACCCAACGGCTTCATGTAGATGTTAAAAAGCAGAGGTGAGAGAACGGACCCCTGAGGGACTCCACATGGAAGAGGCCTTGGAGCCGATCTCTGACCTCCTGCAAACACCGACTGTGACCGGCGAGAGAGGTAGGAGGTGAACCATCGCAGAACAGTGCCCCGCACTCCAAGCACCTCCAACCGGCGCAGAAGGATACCATGGTCGATAGTATCGAATGCCGCTGAGAGGTCAAGAAGCACCAGGATAGTGGAATAACCTCTATCCCGAGCCCGCCAGAGATCATCGATCAGCGCGACCAAAGCAGTTTCCGTGCTGTAACCGGACCTGAACCCAGACTGTCAGAGGGCCCAGATAATCAGTTTCATTCAAGGACCGTTGGAGTTGGAGTGCCACCACCTTCTCAACAACCTTCCCCAAAAAGGGAAGGTTGGAGACTGGACGATAATTCTTTAAAACTGCCGGGTCCAGGGAAGGCTTCTTGAGGAGGGGGCGCACAAGTGCCTCCTTTAAAGGAGCCAGAAAGGACCCCTCCCTCAATGAAGTGATAACAACCGCCTGGACCCAGCTCCGTGTCACCTCCCTGCTAGCTGAAATCAGCCAGCAGGGGCACGGGTCCAGTAAACAGGTGGCAGAACTCACAGCTCCAATGGCCTTGTCCACATCATCAGGAGTTACCAGGTCAAACTCATCCCATACAACAGGACTAAGACGGGCCTCTGTCATCTCGAATGACTCATTGTCAGCCAACACTGCATTCCAATTGGAGTCCAAGTCAGTCCGGATCTGAGTGACCTTGTCTGCGAAAAAGGTGTTAAATTCTTCGGCATTGCCCTGCAAAGGTTCCTCCCTCCTCCCCGTATCCAGGAGAGAGCGAGTCACTCTAAACAGGGCAGCCGGACGAGATTCCACAGACGTGATCAATGTGGAAAGATACTGAGATCTTGCCGCAGTGATCGCTTCCAAATAGGCCTTAATACAAGCTCTCAATTTGGTTCGATCAGATTTGGATCTGCTTTTCCTCCATTGCTTCTCTAGACGTCTCTTCTGGCGCTTCATCCTCCTGAGTTCCTCGGTAAACCAAGGAGATCTCCTGGGTCTGCTACCACAGAGAGGTTGCAATAGCGCAATCCGGTCTAGAGCCCCCATAGTGGCCGTATTCCAGGCCATCACTAGGGACTCCGCCGGACTGTGTATGAGCGAGTCCGGCAATTCCCCAAGCGCCCTTTGAAAACCAATAGGGTCCATCAGGCGTCTGGGGCGGAACCATTTAATCGGCTCTGGCTCCCTGTGAGGGAGGATTGGCATCATGAACTCAAGCTGCAGCAGAAAATGATCTGTCCCTGACATGGGCAACACTTCTAAGCCCCTTAGCTTCAGATCATAACTCAACTGCTCCAAGAGGAAAACCAGGTCAGGTGTGTGTCCCCCCTCATGGGTTGGGCCCTCAATTACTTGTGTCAGGTCCATGGTTGCCATGGAGGCCATGAACTCCCATGCCAACCCAGAGGACTCACCGAGTGACGGCACGTTGAAGTCCCCCAAGACAATAAGTCTGGGGAACTCAACTGCCAACCCGGCTACCTCCTCAAGTAGTGCGGGCAGGGCTGTAGAAATGCAGCTGGGAGGCATGTACGTAAGCAACAAGCCCACCTATACACCTAGGTCCAACCTCATAAGGAGCAACTCACAACCTGATATCTCAGTAGCAGCGAGTCTGCGCAGCCTGAGTGTCTCCTTAGCTATAATTGCCACTCCTCCCCCCCTTCCCTGGGGTCGCGGCTGATGCCTTACCTGAAACCCAGCTGGGCACATCTCAGAGAGGGGTACTCCTCCCTCTGGGGTCAGCCAGGTCTCAGTCACACATGCCAGGTCGGCCTCCTCATCCAGAATTAAATCCCGGATGAGGAGAGCTTTATTTACCACCGACCTGGCATTGAGCAGCAGCAGCCTGAGTCCAGGGTCCAGATTTCGCTCATTACCAGTACCCCGGGAGAGGTTCAAGGGGCTGTAACAAGAGACCCATGCAGCACAGGTGAGTTGGATCACTGCTACTGCTGGGCCAGCCCTCCAAGGAGCAGGCAGAGACAGAGACGTGGGGGGAGGCATGCAATTTGGCCCACTGGATGCACCATGCAGCCACCCACCCATTCCATCCCACTGTCTGCTTACCTGCGGCTGCAGTGGAGCAGGCCAGGCAATGAGCGGAGCACTGCAAGCAGCCCTAGCCAGATCGTGTGTGCATGTCCAGAGCCCGGGAGCACCCTTGCCACTGCCACTGCTGTTGGCATCCCCACCAGCCCGGGGGCACCTCTGCCTCCTTACTCTGCCCTGCGCGCATCCCCCTCTGCTTTCTTGGGAGGGGAGGAAGCAAATGTGTGGCAGTTCCAAGGCAGTGTCCATCTCATTTAAGCCTGCCAAACCAGGCGGCTGCACAGTGAGCCAGTACTGCTGCCCCATGGTGAGGCGAGGCAGGTGGCAGGGGTGGGAGTGGACTAGTTGTGGAGGATCCCAAGGTGCACAGGTTTGGGGTTCATGGGGCAGCTCCACTCCCTACCACCTGACTCACCTCACCTCATGGTAGCAGCACCGGCCTGCTGGATGCGCTGCATGGCTGCCTGCCCTATTGCAGCCACAGGCAAGCAGACAGTGGGATGGAGTGGACAGGCAGTTGCGCGGGCTCTTAACTGGGGCTTATTCTGAAAACATAAGAACATAAGAAGAGCCATGCTGAATCAGGCCAAAGCCCATCGAGTCCAGCATTCTGTGTCACACAGTGGCCCACCAATTGTACATGGGGATCTTGAGCAGAAAGAGAAGGCAAAACCCTCCCTTTCCCTTGACCCCCAACAGATGGTACCCAAGGGAATCCTGCCTGCCTCAACCAACATAGAGGCGGCACATGGACATCTGTTTTAATAACCACCGATACACTTTGCATCCATGAATCTATCTAGCCCTGCCTTGAAGCTGTCAAGGCTGACAGCTGTCACGACCCCTTCAGGAAGTGAATTCCATAAATCAATCATGAGGGTAGAGCTTATATTACAAGCACCCTGAAAAATCATGCTAGGGCTTATTTTCTGGTTGGGTCTTATTTTGGGGGAAACACAGTACTATGTCACACTGGCTCATAGAAAACTGATCTGTGGTAAAAACAGTTCTGCATTGGTTAAGTATCTGGTTCACGTGTGAAGTCTCTTATTCAAGCATCTGCCGTTAAAGGGCCTGAGATAATAAGGCTAAGAAAGACATCCATAACTCAAATGAGATGATACATGGCTCATTGGACAAACACCACAGAAAATGGTAATTTTATATTTTCACCTAGATATTTTTAGAACTGCAGAGACCAGTCCAGGATTCAACACTGAATCAAAGGCCCACACAAACCTTTAAAATGCTGTATAAAAGTTTCTTTCTCATGTATTTCCAACATTATAAAACAATCCCACTTTCCCAATTTCACTTTCTTTAGAATATTTTATAAGGATTGCAAAGTGCTTTGATTCCAAAAGTTTTGACAGTCAAAGAGCAACAAAGGATTGTCCCTCCACCCTATTTTAAATATGAACCTGTCTCCAATAGCTGTGTTGGAGAGTAAAGAGATAACATTACAGGCCTCTAAAGATGAAGGAGTGAAGACGTGAATAGGACAGTTATACAATTAAGAAGACCTCATCAGACTGAAAATACGGCACTGGTAGAAAAGGGAGACTGGTAATTTGAGATTCCAGTATTCCATCTGCTCATACCAGAAGGATAAAAAGAAAAAGTAGGGATTATGTGAACTAAAAGGCCAAGCAAAGGTTCATCTTACTTGCATTAAAACATCTGTGATTCAAAAAGCAATTTTATAGTGTACTGGATAGCAATTACTATAAATTTCTATATTTGTTTCTTCCTCTATTTTGTATTATTAAACACACACATTTGACTTTATGTCAGACAGCTTAAGAGGGCAAAAGAACAATATTGTCTACATTTTCATTACATTATATTTCCCAAATAAAATCACAACTAAAATAAGAAAGAACAAAAAAGAATAATGCACACATGCTAATAATTTTAGACAAATGTTAATATTTTGCTCTTTTCTTGAAAAGGTCAAGAATTAACTAATTTGCAAGAAATATGCACATGGTAAAAATCACTTTATGATTGAGAAAATTCTTGCTTAAAATTGGGGGAAAAAAGAGCAATTTAACTTTCAACTTGCCTAAAAAGTCTGCTCAAGATGTATGATTTGATGAACTGATAAATAGAGATTTGCTGTGGATGTTATTCAGTTGTAGGGAACAGACCATCTCTCTTGTCCCACAAAACTTTTCTTGAAAGACATGATGTTGGCGCTGTGTATGGATAAAGACTCAAGGAGGAAAAACTGACATGGAGTGCTCATACTGCTTCTGTTGGAAATTTCTTAAAAATGTTTCTCAGCTTACATAGCAGTCAGTCCCCTTAGTTTATGACTAGGCTCCCTTTCCTAATTTGTAGCACTCTCCCCTCTATTGTTTCAGAGAATTATGTGTGCATGTAGCTACATCAAATGTGGTTATTCAAGCATAAGTAGAGATAAGTGGTCATATAAGCAAGTGTCATCCTTCAGGACAGAAATGGTGATTTGCAGCTTTCTGACTGCTTGCAGGCCCCAAGCTCTGTTTGTATCGTGAGAATCCCCTAAGACTGTGTTATCAGAATTCAAAAGGAAAATGCCGAAAAACAATAGTTCACTTTCCATGTGTGTTTGGCAGAAAATAAAATTAAATAGGTGTTTTAAGGTATGGACCTCAGGAAATAAAAGAGTTCCCAAAGCAAGGAGAAATCGGCTCACTTCCCCCTAGGACAGGGGTGTCAAACTGCTGGCCCACAGGCCGGATGCATCATGCTGAAACTGCACCCACCCCATTGCCAGCAATGGAAAAAAAGTCACGATATGTTGCGACACATCCCGTGACATTGCGAGTTTGACACCCCTGCCCTAGGATGTCATTAGGGATGATTTTTCTGAATGCTAGTATGGCCTGGCTGCAGAAATGTTGGCCTCTCAGGTTTGCTTTTAAGAAGTAGCTTTTATTTATCATCACAGCTGAATACATTCCAAAACTGCTGGTCTGCATTTGTCTTCAGTTGCTAAACCACATGTTTCTAATAAAAGTTAGTTCCCTCAAAGCTGCATTACCCAATTCCTGATATGCACATGCTTTTATTTTTATAATAACCATGTCTGGTAGGCCAGTAGGTAGGTAGCTTGATTTTGAATTTGAAGCACATTTGGATTTGAATCTAAGTTTACCACTCCATGCTTTGCACTGAACTACTTCCAATTATGTCTTACAATCTAAGGCAGACACGTCAAACCCACGATGTCATGTGACATCATGTGACATATCAGAACTTTTCCCCCATTGCCGGCAATGGTGTGGACGCGGTTTTGTCATGATGTGTCTGGCCCACGGGCCGGCAGTTTGACACCCCTGATCTAAGGTAAGGAAAGATAATATAAGAAGGACACGGAAGGAAAGTTTTCCATCCTTTCCACCAACTTTCTACCAACCACAGCATATGCTTTAAAGAAAAAAAATTGGAGAAATGTTTTTTGTTGTTTGGGCTACTTGAATGCAATTTCCTTCTTCATCAGTGGCCTTCCAATTCAATTGGCTTAAGTAAAAAATTATAATGAATGGAACACTCTTTCCATCAACTTCCTTAGATAAAATTACTTTAAGATCTAGAAATATTTGTATCAAAGGCAATATATTTTTATGGCAATATCCCTGCATTCAAGAGAATTCACTCTTTCTCTTTCAATGTATTATTGCATGCAAAAATAATTTGCTGTTTCAGGCAACTTCCATACCTTTTCACTCTGCATTTTCTTGCAAAGCAGATTGAAACATAACAGTGATTTGTTTCTGCAGATCTCAACATTTGAGAACATGCCAGATACAAAGGGAATGCATAAAACATAATTTAGCCAGAGTTCCACCCAAGCAACTGGCAACCTGATGTAACAAAGTTCCCCTAACATTCTCCAAAGAAAAGAGAAATGAAATACAAGGAGTTGCTAGCGTCACTCTCCATCCTTATTTTCAGTGTATATTCTTTCTTGAATTGCAAAAAAGCTCCCAAATCTGAATAGTTAGTATTAGTGGAAGTTCCTCTTCCAAAGGGGCTATTTGTCCTGTATTTAAAGGCCTTGTGCAAGCTATGGCAATGAAATGATAGCATGTTGACATTTTTGCATTTAAGTACTTTTCCCTATAGGCATAAACAAGCCTGAATATTGCAAGAGTAACTGGGGTGTGAGACAGGAGGTGGGGAAATGACACATTTCTGTATTGAAAAATAAACTCAGCTAAAACACAATACCCTAAAATTGGACATAGGCAAGAAAAGGGTCAGGCACCAGAAACCAGGGACTCTGTGGGAATGAGAGAGTAGCAGTTATCTTCAGTATAGGACTTGAGAGGCAAGTTGAGCAAAGAGTTGTCACTAATACAAAACATCTCTCCTACAAGCTTTGTAACACTGAAAAAAAAGAGTTTTGCTCTGGTTTCAAATAATCTGGCTCAGAACCAGAAATATGTTAATTTATTTCTCAAACCAGGCAAGAAATGAAGCAAGGGGTCAGAGTCTACCATAGTTGCTTCTAAATAGCTCCAAAGCCCTGATACTGTATAGAGGTGTTGCCATTATAGCCACCTTCCCCAAACTTATGCCTACTACCGGTAGTAGTAGTAGTAGTGTTGAACTTCCACTCCCATAAGGGTCTAGAACAACTCACCCAGCTGACTCGCCATGGACAATTCAACATGGGACAATTCACCGTAGGAAAAATTGCAGCGAGCCTTGTCTTGCTTTAAGTTTAAACTTTCTCAAGTTATAAGTCCTCAAGATTGGGGTGAGCCAGAGAGTGGAGTCCCAGCAGCCAGCAGCTAAGGCATATGTTCTATTAGCCAAACCATAGAGCAAGCACAGCATGCCCGGATAGTCCCTGTGCAGATCCAAGCCGAAATTCTTCCAAGGTGAGTTATTTATAGTGAGTTGGCCATGAAGAGTTGGCTGCAGTGAGTTGTCCCATTCCATCCCATAATTCCTGCATGGTATATCCAACATCTAGCATTTCTGTGAGTAAAAGTTCAACAATCTAGAGGTTATGAATAACTACTCTAAATCAAACAGTAGGTTTTTTAAAAAATTATTTAGTAGATGATACAGTCTACTTTTTTTTATTCTCAAAAGAAAATTTATAATTACTATTGCCTCATTGAAGCCTAGGGTTTTGTGAAGTTTTGTTTTAGGTTTTTCATTTTTTCCTCATTGCTAATCACTATTGGCTGCAAACCATTCAATAAAACTCAAGGGATGTGGGGGAAAAAGTTTTAAAGTGCCTCATATATGCCCCTCAGATTTTTTTTTTTTTTGCCTTATGCCAGGATCCATACAGCTCTGAAACACATGTAGAAATCTTGCTTGCATTATTATTTTTTTAAAAAAACAAATGCATGTTTTGTCTCAATGACTGAATCTCATTCTAATAGTTGGGAACATCCCCAGATTTCTCTTCAAATGTGTTGCAAATAATTTCCGGCATGTGCAAAATATATACAATTGCTAGTGAGGTCATTATTGTTTACAGGCTAGTAAAAAGGAGATAGTTATTTAACAATTTACCCTTTCTTTAAACGATATCTATTGTTAAATAGTGATAGTTTTAAGTTAATAAAACTTTTACTTCTGAATGGGGCTATGCCAGAAAGCCCCAAATCCCGAGTGGAATGGGATAGTTTTGGATTGCTCCAGGATGGAAGGCCATCCTGCCTCTTTCCGATTCAAAACTTTCTATGAAGTCCATTCTCAGCATGTTAGGAAGTGAAGGGTTAAATAGTAAAAATGGTTATTCAAAGCTTCCTTTTGGTATTGTCACCTGTTCCTCAAATTCCTTGCTAGGGAGTAGAAGACAGAGGAAGTCAGTATGAGGTATATTCTCAGAGTAACCCTTTTTGGGGAGTTTTGCTCGTGTGTGTGTGTGTGTGTGTGTGTGTGTGTGTGTGTGTGTGTGTGTGTGTGTGTGTGTGTGTGTGTGAGAGAGAGAGAGAGAGAGAGAGAGAGAGAGAGAGAGAGAGAGAGAGAGAGAGAGAGAGAGAGAGAGAGACAGAGACAGAGACAGAGACAGAGACAGAGACAGAGACAGAGACAGACAGAGACAGAGAAAGAGAAAGAGAAAGAGAGACAAAGAGGCAGAGACAGAGACAGAGACAGAGAGAGTTGCCATTGCTGCTATCATATTCCCTTGGCATCCAAACTCTATTTATTGAATGGTGTGTATAGCAAGACATTTCTTGACTCTAATCCTTGTGGATGACCAAATGATTTTTGTTTTAACTACTTTAATTAGCTTGTTATTTTTTTCCACTCTTTTTCTTTTCCAGGCTTTCCATTTTCCTTGTTTTTTTTTACCCTAGTAGCATATTGCAATCATTAATTTTATTGAAATATAATGATTTTTCAATAATACTAGTTTAACAAAATGCTTCACTGCTTATCCCTCCACATGGAAAAAAAAGTTACTTATACCATCAAAACTGTTCCCATTGTTGATGTCCATGCCCCAAATGGAGAAACAGGTGGAAATCTCACAAGCAAATCATGCAGGAAAAAGAAATATCCTGCTAATGTTCTCCAGGAATGGCAAGTTACCTTTGAGGATTCCTGTCTTGAACATGGGTTTGACTAGAAAATATGCAAGATCTCTTCCAATCCTGTGATTCTATGATTCTTTATTGCTGGGGATAATCTAGACATCAAGCCTAATGCTAATCTGCTTTTAAAATTATTCAGATACATGCCTTTGACTTGAAGAAGACCTCCCCATTTTGAAGAAAATAATATTTTTCTCTCTAACAGACTCCTGGACCCTAAATGCATTAACCATGCTGGTAGTATTTTTCTCAATCTGTGGCATATATTTAAGGAAAATTTTAATTCCTCTACTGTATCTTCCTTTGTCATAGAAATAACTCTGCTCTTACCGTATTAAATCCTGAGCTTTATTTTGTCTGCTATAGTTATATTTACCTCTACAAAAAAAATTCTTCAGCTCCCCCCCTCCCACAAAACCACCATTTCCAGAACAGGTGTCTGTTTTCCCTTAGAGTTCATTGCAACTGTTTTTCCATAATATTCTTCATGCTAAAGGTATTACATCCGCTTATAATTAGGTGATTCCCCTATTAACATTTGAGTTTTCAGGAAGTATCAAATTATTTACATATCTGTATGACTTAAACTTATTTAATTTGAAGGAAAGAGAAGAAAAGGACAACCAACAGTAAGGGGGATGGATGGAATCAGTTAAGTGGCAATAAGTGCATATTGAAAATCTGAACAAGCAGGTTAGGGACAGATTACCATGGCAAAACCTTTCTGTTGTGATCCACTACGAATTGAAATCAACTTGATGACACATAATTAACCAATGTATTAAATTTGTACTACAATAATATAATTTGTTGCTAATCAAATGAAAATTATAGATAGGAACATCAGAGAATGATGTTACCTACCAGGTATGTTATATTGTCAATTTACTAGTTTTTTGTTTATTGGTTAGGCTATTTGAAGTCCAAAATAAACAGAAAAAGCAAGAGGGGTCTCCTCTTTCCAGAGTCCTTAGATATCATATTAGCTTTTCTGATTCAAAGGCCAGTGTTATATTCAGTATGGGAGAAAAATACACTGGTAATTTAATTTTTAGTAGTGATCTATAAAGCATTAATATTTATTTTATTTATGGGTTTTAAAATATTGTAAACTTACCCTGAGGCTTTGTAATAATGAGGGCCAGAAAGGTAAATGAATAAATAATAAGGTACAAATCCTGATTGCTAAGAGGGATGGAAATTATTGACCAAATTTAGATTTTCTATTTCTGGGGTGATTACATCTGTTCTGCTTCATGCCCTCTTCTCTTTTGTGTTGAGTTTCTAGGCATTTCTCAAGACATAAGAGAAAAAGCTTACAGTTTTCAGGATTTTCACTTTACATTTAATTGTTAAAGCTGTAAATATGCATTAAAATAAAATGTAGTTGCTAAGAGTCCTGCACTGCATTCAGAGCTTGATGGAACTGATAGTCCAACAAAGAATGAGTGAGTGAGTGAGTGAGTGAGTGAGTCAGTGAGTGAATGAATGGATGGATGGATGGATGGATGGATGGATGAAATGTTTCTGTTGATGTTGATATTGAGCATTTGGGTCTTCATTGTGTTTTAAAATTATACCGAATGCTTTTAAGCTTTTAATCAACTATTCATCTCCTAATTTGATTTTAAAAATAAAGAATAGGAGTAACCTGAGGAAGAGGGGACATTTATGCCATCTTTTCTTGTTTGTTTTATAGTTTAAATTCTGCAGTGGAAAAAGTGTTCCAATGTGCTGGTGAAATTTTCCCACTAAAAGTTTGAATCAGGGATGTTTGCATCAGTCCCAATTTGTTTGTATATGTGTTGTGTATATCTTCCTGTGTTATCCTATTCTGTAAGAAGAAATTATTAGCTCTCTATAGCCATTTTTGGAACAGATACATTTTTTTCTCACATTATTTCAATTTTCCTAGAGAGTTCTATGTAATTTTATCACTTTTCAACCTCATATTCCATAAACTACTTTTATTTTATATCAACCATTCCTAGTATGTGTTGTTTTTAATGTATTTTTCTTTTAAAATATTATATATTTTGATGTAATTTTCTCAAAATTCTACCAAGCATGGATTTTCTGTTGAAGACTGACCGGTGACAGTAAAACTATGTGGTAGTATAATCCACTTTTGCAGATTATAGAACTGTGGTAGATTTTTTTTTATCTTCCTAGTTTGAATTTTCACTGTATGGGCTCATGCAAACCAGCATCAAATGAGGTGAGTTTTTTTAAAAAAATAATAATAATCTTTGAATATTTCTTTAATTTTCACAGGGTTCCGACATGATTATTTTCTGTCTGAAGAGGAACCAAATTGGCACCATATATGCTAGAACCACAGTTCTGAAAATTTGGTTCGCTGACATATATTTGTTCCATCCACCTACCCTTAAATAAGTGTGAGTGGCTTAAGGCAGTATTTCTTTACCTCGCCAACATTTAGATGTGTGGACCTTAATGCTGGCTAGAGAATTCTGGGAGTTGTGGGAAGTTTTATATCAAAATATATTTTATTCTTTATACTGTTCCCATTTTCCCTTAAAACATTAAAAGAATCCACAATGGAATGAGAATCAGCGCTCCACTAGATAATTGACAGTCAAGCTGAAACTAAATTAATCAAGTAAAAATAGCAAATGAGGAAAAATCTTCTATCTAAACTTCCTCAAACCTCCAAATAAGTTACCCAGACCTAATCCACTTATCAAAGGATAATGTCTGCAAACACAATAGAGTTGATTAAATTAGGTCTCACAGCAGAACTGCAAGTTCACAAGAATAAACATCATAAGTGATCTATCTACACACACACACACACACACACACACACACACACCTCAAGTGTCACCCTAGAATCAGCATGTAGATGCATGAGGACAAACTACCTTATAAAGGTCTGTTGCTGTATCCCATTTTTCTGCAACTGTCCCTAAAGGCAAACTGTTTTGCTTTTAGGAATATTTTTTTCTTTCTTCACAGTTGTCTGGATATCATTTTTATTTATGCTTGTACAATCAGGGCTTGAGGTGGAACCCCAAATTTTTCTTCTGACAGAGTTGAAATCCACACCCCTTGAAGCTGCTAAGGTTGAGAAACACTGGCTTTCCAGCACTAATAAAATAATTAATTTGAGACTGGATCCATTCTCAACCATCCAAGCCTTGGGTGAGTTCTCTTTCTCTCTGTCCATTTTATCTCACAGGATGGTAGTTGTAGGGATAAAATAAAGGGAGATCCCAGTATAAGCTGCCTTGAACTCCTGGTGAGCTATAAATAAAAACAAATAAAGAAATAAAATACTCCCTTTCTATATGTGATTGTGACCTGGGCAATTGATCCCTGCTGCTTCCACATTTCTCCATGCTAACAAATCTTCCACAAATGAGGCCGAACATATCCAGAGCTTGGGCTTGTTCAGTGTTTATTTTCTCTCCCAGTTGATTGAGAATTCCTGCTTTTCACAACAACATGCTACTGCCATCCCTTTCAGCTCGCCCACTATCATCTGAGTAGGAGGAATTAGGCTATAAAAATCACTTCCTCCTCCTCTCTTCCATCACAATTCCTGGCCACATGCCCCACTGTCCCACGTTGCTGGGAGTGAGCAGAGTGCAGGTTCACACAGGTTCTATTTAATCACCACTGGAATGTATCCGATGACCTCAGTGGGAAAAAAGAGGGTCACCACTGCAACAGCAGCATTTTTCTTTGCTTACTGCTACATTGGCACTTGCCTGCTAGGCTTTTCTTGCCCAGTAGATACTAGTTGATTTTCTGTCAAAAATACATTGTGTGTGTTTTAGAAAAGTATCCTGCCATAATTAAATGAGGGCAATAGCTTTGTGATATGCAGATGTCTCTCTAGGACCAGATGAATAACTACTTTCAGTGGAATTTATTTAGAATTAGGCAATATGAAGGAGTAATCTTTCTCATTGGCAATTGCATTGATGCATTTACATCATAGGAATAAAAATTATGCAAATATCAAGAAGGAAGCATAGTTAGAACATGCTGATTGTCTTCTATAAGAGTTTTAATATTTAATAACTTACTTCCAGTTGTCCCAGAATCTAGGTCAGAAAGAAACAGTAAGACAATGCAGATCAAAAACGAAAAAGAAGAAAAAGAAGTCAGGATCACAATACAAGTAAGAAAAGTTAAATTTTCTCTTCTGCCCATTGTAGTATTGTTAAGTATCAATCTCTTTTCTCTCAACAAAAGTACATTTAACACTGTCTAGTTTGATCTGTTCTGCACTGTGAAAGCTTAAAATGACATCAGTAATCAGCAGTCATTCCTCTCCTTCAACCATCTGACCTATTTGCATGCACAAAATCCTGATCTTTCAGTCACAAGCTGTGCAAAACTACTGTACTCAAAATCTCCCATCATTTGATGAACCATTTTGCAACCATTTTGCAAAACTTCTAGTGCTGTGCTTCAGGCCCCAGTTCAAGACCTATATCCCAACATTTTTTTTTATGCTAGCGTAGGAGTTGGATTCCTGCAGCTATAATTATTTCTTTTATGCTTTATTTCACAGTCTTAGTTACCTGTCATGTGTTTTTAAATTAGAGACAGCCTTTGAGCACTGGGTGTAGTCACAGAAAGTTTAATAATAATGCAGGAGCACAAAAAAGGACCTCAGGATGAAACAGGAGTGGAGGAAAAATGTTAGCTAGCATTGGTCAAGAAACTGCAGGTGCATCGGTCCCCCTTAAAATGAGGGATTCTCTCCATGCAAGAGCCTGAAAAGTCCTTCCATAAGGCAAAGAACTAACCAATCATGAGCCTAAGATAAGATAAGCAAAAAAAAAAAAAAAAGGATGGGGGGCTGCATTTCTGACATTCCTGCAAGATCCCCATCAGTCATTTCTTCTCACCCATTCCAGAAGGAATCTAAATGATTTATAACCAAAAGATAATCTACATCTCATCTATATCCTCTCCTGTTGTAGAATCCAGAGATTTGGGGTATTAGGTATAAGGAAATAATAGAGCACAAAATATTAGGCTGCCATTTTAGCAACCCAGATCCACTTCCTGGAAATTTGTTTTGTTTTTTAACATTACAATAAATATTTCAAGTACTAGAGAATGAAAAGTTTGCAATAGTGGTGAATAGAATGAAAAGTCACCAGTCAGTAATGAAGGAGGGGTGGAGGGGGCAAAGGATGAACTTAGAGTAAGTTTTGTAGAACAATAGAATTGATCTTCTAATTTTTAATCTGAAGGTTTAGGAGGTACCCCCTCCCCTTTTAAATTGATTTTATTTTTACTCAGTTCCAATGCTAGTGATTGTTTCAAAAATTGCATATATTTAAATTGGAACTGCACTAATAGGCTTTTATATATATGTTTTTAAAATTGTTAACAAAGAAATAAGGGATTTCTGAGATAGCTATTTCGAGTTATTTAACTCTCTTCAGTCAGAACTCACCCTTTCCGGGATTCGAACCTGGGCAGTCTGCATGCTAGGCAGAAGCTTTAGTCTCAAGCCACAGGCTCTCTCCCGCTTTGTTAATATTCAGGGAGTGAATATGTGTGTCAAGTGGTTATTTTTTTTTAGATTGCACCCTGTAAACCCAAATATGGGAGGAAGAAATCATTCTTTCCTTTGCTTGTTTCAGCTCAACCCAGAGCCATCTGCAAGCACAAATATATATATATGTTTTTAAAATTGTTAACAAAGAAATAAGGGATTTCTGAGATAGCTATTTCGAGTTATTTAACTCTCTTCAGTCAGAACTCACCCTTTCCGGGATTCGAACCTGGGCAGTCTGCATGCTAGGCAGAAGCTTTAGTCTCAAGCCACAGGCTCTCTCCCGCTTTGTTAATATTCAGGGAGTGAATATGTGTGTCAAGTGGTTATTTTTTTTTAGATTGCACCCTGTAAACCCAAATATGGGAGGAAGAAATCATTCTTTCCTTTGCTTGTTTCAGCTCAACCCAGAGCCATCTGCAAGCACAAATATATATATGTTTTAAAAATTGTTAACAAAGAAATAAGGGATTTCTGAGATAGCTATTTCGAGTTATTTAACTCTCTTCAGTCAGAACTCACCCTTTCCAGGATTCGAACCTGGGCAGTCTGCATGCTAGGCAGAAGCTTTAGTCTCAAGCCACAGGCTCTCTCCCGCTTTGTTAATATTCAGGGAGTGAATATGTGTGTCAAGTGGTTATTTTTTTAGATTGCAACCACTCTCTGAAGAGAGTTAAATAACTCGAAATAGCTATCTCAGAAATCCCTTATTTCTTTGTTAACAATTTTAAAAACATATATATATTTGTGCTTGCAGATGGCTCTGGGTTGAGCTGAACAAGCAAAGGAAAGAATGATTTCTTCCTCCCATATTTGGGTTTACAGGGTGCAATCTAAAAAAATAACCACTTGACACACATATTCACTCCCTGAATATTAACAAAGCGGGAGAGAGCCTGTGGCTTGAGACTAAAGCTTCTGCCTAGCATGCAGACTGCCCAGGTTCGAATCCCGGAAAGGGTGAGTTCTGACTGAAGAGAGTTAAATAACTCGAAATAGCTATCTCAGAAATCCCTTATTTCTTTGTTAACAATTTTAAAAACATATATATATTTGTGCTTGCAGATGGCTCTGGGTTGAGCTGAAACAAGCAAAGGAAAGAATGATTTCTTCCTCCCATATTTGGGTTTACAGGGTGCAATCTAAAAAAAAATAACCACTTGACACACACACACACACACACACACACATATATATATAATATATATAATATATAATATATGTATGTATGTATGTATGTATGTATATATATAATATAATATATATATATAGATATAGATATATATATATGTATATATATATATATATAATATACATACATACATACATACATACACATACATACATACATACATACATACATACATACATACATACATACATACATACATACATACATACATACATACATACATATATATATATATATATATATATATATATATATATATATATATATATATATATGTCTTTGGTTCTTCGGGTTTTCTCCCACGTAGAATTTGAAGTGTCTGGGTGACGTTTCGATGAAGTCTCATTCATCATCGCCCAGACACTTCAAATTCTACGTAGGAGAAAACCCGAAGAACCAAAGATCTACATACAAACACCCGCGAAAACCTCAGAAAACATATATATATTAACCAACCTACTCCAAGACTCCACATACAGACCCCTAAACACAGATCCCACCACCTACCTGGAAAAAACCACTAGATCCAAAATAAAAGCCTCTCCCATCAGCGAAGAGATCCAACAAAGAATCATTCCAAGAGAGAAATCATCCAGATGCCCTAAGCTCTATGGTCTCCCCAAGATACACAAAGAAGGAACCCCACTTAGACCCATAGTCAGCTCCATAGGCTCACCTCTACAAAATCTAGCCAAATTTCTCGCCAAACAACTACAGCCCTATGCAGAATCCATCACCTCACATGTAACAAACTCATTCCAGTTCATAGAGATCATAAAGAAACAAAACTTACAGCCCAGCGACCTACTCGTGAGCTTCGATGTCATATCCCTCTTCACCCAAGTGCCAATCAAAGAAGCCTTAACAGCTATCCAAAACAAATATAACCCCCCCAAACACATCCTAGATATGACCAACCACTGTCTATCCAACACATACTTCATCTATAACGGACAAAAATACAAACAAATAGAAGGAGCACCCATGGGATCACCTCTCTCACCTGTCATTGCAAACCTCTACATGGAACACTTTGAAACCCAAGCTCTAGAAAAATCTGATCACAAACCCAAACTCTGGCTCAGATACGTAGATGACACCTTCGTAATCTGGCCACATGGGAAAGGAAAACTGGACAACTTCCTTACACACCTCAACAGCCTACACCCCAAAATACAGTTCACCATGGAAACAGAAGCTAATAACCAACTTCCCTTCCTGGATGTCTTAGTCTACAAGAAATCCAATGGCTCCCTAGGACACACCATCTACCAGAAGAAAACACACACAAACCGCTATCTGCACGCACTCTCACACCACCACCCAGCACAGATCAACTCCATAGCCAAGACACTCATCTCCAGAACCAAATGCCTAGCTGACGAACAACACCTAAAAACCGAACTACACACTCTCACTAATGTACTAACATCCAACGGATTCCCAAGAAATAAGATTGCCAACTTAATCCAAAAAGAAACTCCCACTAAAATCCATGACAGAGAACAAGAAAATGGCAAAGCCCTCCTCCCATACATTAAAGGCACCACAGACAAAATCAGCAAAATCCTGCACAAATATAATGTCAAGACAGCATTCTACACAAACAGAAAAATATCCACCATCCTAAGAAACCCTAAAGACAAAATTGAGTTAGAAAATCAAGGAGTATATGAAATCCCATGTGCTGCTTGCTCCACTACATACATTGGACAAACCAACAGAAGGATAAGTGCACGCATTGAAGAACACAAAAACTCAGTCAAAAGAGAGGAACCAACTTCTTCCCTGGTCCAACACCTTAAAGCCACAGGACATGAAATTGATTTCAAAAAGACCAGAACTATTGCCAAAACTGAACACTTTAATAACAGAATAATCAGAGAAGCCATCGAGATAGAAAAACGCCCCCACAGCATGAACAAACGAGATGATACCTCCCGCCTACCAGCCATTTGGAAACCCGCCCTTATTGACAAACGAATTCCTAACACAAAGATCGACACCAGAACCACACAGGATGCCACCTCCACACATCCACGCAAAGAGCAAACCCAAACCCACACCGGTGATGAGGCAAGACCACAGACCAGGAGCCAGACCAGAGCTGCATCATTGACCACTTTGAACCCCTCCAGCACTACAAAGCCCCCATCCAACCATATATATATAACAGTAAGAAAATGGTTACCCATTGGAGGGGGGAGGAATACATCTTTCAAGATGGTTATTACTTTTGTTCACAGAGATGTATAAATAATAACTGTGCACTCCTCATTTTGTTCCTTCCCGTTAATCCTCAGTGACATCATTATTTATAGTGCATGACAACATTGCATGTCTTCATTTCTTCATTTAGAAATTATTTCCATTCTGTTCTCAAAATCTGCAGTTTAAACATTGCTATGAAATACATACAGGTAGTCCTCGACTTATGACCACAATTGAGAACAGAACAGAACAGAGCTGGAAGGGAACTTGGAGGTTTTCTAGTCCAGCCCCCCACTCAAGCAAAAGAACCTATACCATCTCAGACAAATGACTGTCTAGTCCAGGGGTGTCAAACTGCTGGCCCGCAAGCTGGATGCATCATAGTGAAACCGTGCCTACCCCATTGCTGGCAATGGCACGTCACGTGCTGGCAATGACGCGTCACATGATATTGCGAGTTTGACACCCCAGTCTAGTCTCTTCTTTAAAACCTCCAGTGATGGAGCACCCACAATTTCTGAAGGCAAGCTGTTCCACTGGTTAATTGACATCTCAGCTCAAAATTAATTAATTTTAAGACCTTTTTTGTCACACTTGTTAAAGAAATAACTTCAGCTGTTGTGAATCCTATAGTCATTAAGTGACTCTGCCTCCCCTATTGACTTGTTGGAAGCCAGCTGGGAAAGTTACAAATGGTGATCACATGATTCAAGATAGTGCAGCTGTCATAAATATATGCCAGTTGCCAAGTGCTCAAATTTTGACGATGTGATGCTGCATTGGTCGTAAGTGTGAAAACCCATCCTGAGTCACCTTTTTCAGTACCGTTGTAACTTTGAATGGTATTCGCTTATTAGCTGAGCAGGGGGGGGGAGGAATATATTATTTTTGCAAAAAAATATGCATTTTAAAATATATGTTATCCTGATTCTAATTTTAACATCCATTTGGATTCAGAGAAAAATAAAATGAGAAAGATGCCTGTATTTCAGTTCTCAGGATATGTGGATAAGAAGAGAATTTTTACCTTTCCTTGAAAAATTGTAATTGAAATTCAGTGCAAACATAATTTTAAATAAGTGAACATACATAAATTAGCAACAGCCATAAAAGTGAAGCTCAACTGCAGTTCCATCTATAATATAAAATTTATTTTCAAAAATAAGTACACGCAAAGTTGATTTGAAGTCACATGGGCTGTCTTGCTCTCAAGTCTCAAACACTTAACAGAATAATAACAGAATAACAGAGTTGGAAGGGATCTTGGAGATCTTCTATTCCAACCCTTTGGTCAGGCAGGAAACCCTATACATTTCAGACAAATGGCTGTCCAGTCTCTTCTTTAAAAACTCCAGTGATGGAGCATGTACAACTTCTGAAGGCAAGCCATTCCACTGATTAATTGTTCTCACTGATAAAAAAATTAACACTAACAGGAAATATAGCACTGCTGAAGTTTATTAAATAGTTTGTACCTGCAAAGCTGTGGAAGGATTTGATGGATCTTATGGACTCTCTGTTTTTTTTTGTTTTTTTTAAACTTTTATTAAAACAATCAACATTGAACATAAAATCATATTATGCAGCAATCATCATAGCGCCTGATATACAACACTAAGTATTAGTCTTTGTAAACTTCTGATTTGGTAAACATTTTTCACTCCTCACGTCAAGCCTCAACTATACGCCTGTTACACTTTATTTGATTGGTGTTTCTCTCTCTTTTTTTTTATAAATTTTTTTTTTATTAAAACAATCAACATTGAACATAAAAACATATTATGCAGTAATCATCATGGCACCTGATATACAATGCTATGCATTAGTCTTTGAAAACGTCTGAGTTAGTAATAGGAGTATAGTTGAGGCTAGATTGGTGTTTCTCTTGATCAGTAACCATGACGTAGTTTTATCACCTTTGCAAACTCGCCTATAGACCCTTGGTGGAGTGTTGATCTGCTGCCCCCTAGAATTTGTTTAGAGAGATGCAGCAAGAAAAAGACTCTATTCTAGCCTATTTTTCCCATTTAGCTTTCATTAGTTCCCAACCTATTTGTCAGACATGTAATATAGTCTCTCAGTAACTAGTCTATCTACTGCTTTTCAGATTTTCTTTTGTCCTTTTCAGGGTGGTGGGGGCTTTCACTTTCTTCACTCTTCACAATGTTAAAATAAAAGAAATTCTGTTGTCTTTTACTTTTTGTCTGCTTTGTCTTGTCTTGTCCTAAGTGAGTGAATCTTTACTTTGTGGTTCTGAGATAATTTGCTTCCTTTTCGGTTTCACTGCAGAGTAGCACATTTTCAACATTGCTTCAAGCCGTAACTTCTCCATAGGCTTTTCACTGGACAACTAGAGGCTACTGTGCTGGCCTTTTGCCTCCAGCAAAGAGCCTTATCCTTAGATATATTTATAATGTCCTAAGTATTCACAACTAGAATGCATACCAAAGTCTGCTGTCATACAGTTGGTTATACTTAAGATGCTGTAAACTGCTTTGTTGGTTTCGTCTCCACCTAGAAAGTGTGATTTGCAAAACTCCCTATGGGCAAGATGTTTATGATGGTTTCCAAAACACTGATCCAAAGTGGAGAGTTCTGAATAGCAATGGTAATTTATGCAAGAAATATCTCACATGGAAATATAAAGGAAATAATATTATCACGTTTCCATGAAAGCAAGACCTGCCACAAAAATAAGCCCTAGATTGATTTTTGGGGATAGGCCTAATATAGGCCCTACCTCCAAAATAAGCCTTGGTTGGGTGGGGCACATACCTAAAAATCAAGCGAGGGTGGACCTGCCTCAACGCACCCTACACCCACTTACCAGGCCTCCCATGAATCAACACCTGCCTCTCCTTGCCGGTCCACTTCTTCTACGACATCTCCCTGCCTGCATTTCATCATCAGAAGCCTTTCTGGAAAGGCCTCTGATGGCAAAATGTAGGCCGGAGCTCCATTCTCAGCTGCAGAGGCATTTCCTTCAGCCACAGAAGTGGGCCGGCTGGGTGGGGTTGTCAGTGCTGCCACTGCGAGGTGAGACCATGGAAAAGACACTCCCCTGGTGCCTCTTTTGGAGGAAAAAAAAATAAGATCAGGTCTTGTTTTTGAAGAAACACGGTACATATTTAGAAAACAAAAGTAATGTTTAATTACAGCAGTGTGACTCTTAGTACATAACTTCCTTGTGCCCTGGCTTTATTGCCCTCTACTTACAGCTGTGTGTCATCAATGCCACTTTCTTCAAGGTTATCATATCTCCATTAACAGAGAAAGAAGAATCTGCCCATTCCCTACCAAGGAAAAGCTGTTGTGCAGACAAAAAAACAAAACAAAAACAAAACCACTCATTGTACCCCTTGGGAATAAATCACCACCTCTAAAATCACAATTTAGCACAACTGAAGAAACTTAAATTCTTTATTAAAACACAGTTTTGAGAGTGCAGCTCCTCTATTGGATACTGTCCAAAATATTTTTCCCTCCAGAAAAGGGATCCCTTTAAGGCCAGTAGAGTTCACCAGTAGACAGGTTGTAAAGGAACTGTCCCTGGGAAGAAGAGTTCATCTCAAGGAAAATAAATCTTCTGAGCTCTGTAGGGAGCCCAGGTGCCATGGGATATTTTATCATCCCTCTGTAAACCTAGCACGGTGTCCCTGCCTGTTTATAATGAGCACAAGGACACGAAGACAGAGCGGCTGGCTGCATATGCATCATGTAAATCTATCAATTTCATTGCCAAATTTGAACAATTCCAGAAAGGTCAGTTTGTGCGACACAGGCGCAGCCTGTTCTATTGACAGACATGGAGAGCTACCCATATTCTGTTTGTCTGTCGTGTGATGTATTGAAAGAGGATTTTGCTGCATATTGCCAAATGTATTTAAACATGGAGCCACTCCACAGTACATGCAAAAGGCTTATCTGACATTATTTCTAAGCTTAGAGGAAATGAGATGGCAAGTAATGGGGGAAAGGTCTGAAAATAATCTCTCTCTTCCTCCCCTTTTTCTTGTTCTTGTGAATATACCTCCACACCTAAGACAACATGGTGTGAATTTATAGGTTTTTTTCTCATTTTTTTTTAAAAAGAAGTTATGCTTTCAGCACATTCAAAGGATAATTTTTCCCTGGATGATGTCATTGTGTATTCCAAATATAAACTGCCTGATTGCTTCCCCCATGCCAAATAACAACAAATACAATAATATTCCTCTCTATGTATAGAAAAGCAGCATGTCAGGTAGCTGTTATGAGAGAACCCTTTCCCCCAATATACTTGCTTATATGTGATGCAGTTTCCTTTGTCTTCTCTTTTCACATTTAAACAGACTTGATTTTTGAATGGTACCATACAGAACAGCATACCTTGCATTGTACTACATTATTTTTTTTTAAAGGTAATTTTGTCAAATCACTGCATTTCACTATATAATTCACAGAAAATATGAAATACAAGTTCTCATTAACATGTTGGACAAGCAATTTTTCCACATCCTTACTTAACATTTTAAGAGTAGAATATATAACATTCTGGTGGCCAGGGATGATGTTAATATTTTGGGAGCAGAATGAGTTACATATATAATAAGGGACTGATAAGGCAAAGAGGGTTGTACGGCATCATACATGGGTCAGGGTTTTCTATTTTTTTTCTGTACTTTCTTAGAAGATACTTATTTTTTTGTTTGGTTTGTTTAGAGTATGCTGCCTCTATTTTAGGGCTTTTCCTACAGTATTCAGGTATTTCTTACAATGGTGCAGTCAAAATTCTGTTGTAAAGGATCAATGTTGGACCATTGTATACCTGGAGAAAGAAATGGTTTGGCCCAAGTCATTTTATGGCGGTACATTGCTTATCACCTCTCTAAAAACTACAATACAGAGAAAATATACAGAAAAAAGGACATCCAAATCTGAACAATATTAAACAATCGTCAGTATTGCATAAGAGATAGAAAATAGATTGAAGGTTTTAAAAATTGTATTCTTTCCATTGATAATGTCAGGTTATAGAATGTCAAACAGATTTTAAAATGTACCATGTTTTGCTCATTCTGTGTATGCTAGTATTTCTTTGCCAAGTTACTATTCCAAGCTAATTTATGTATTTATTAATAATTTAAGATTTTTATCCTGCCTTTATTTTTGATCAGCTCAAGAACTAATAGAATAGTAGTACTGTGACCTTGGGTCTGAGAATAAAAGGCTGCACTTCCACCTGAGAGTTGTTGACTTGCTGATGTACAAATTTTAACTTCCTGATGTTCAAAAGATGTAGAAGGAAGAAAGAGAAATTTGAAATAAGGAATAATTTAGAATAGATGGCAGCCTCAGTACTAGGCTTCTTTTGCTGATTATAATGAGCTTTTGAAATATATGTTGCCAAAATTTGAGTATGCTCCAATTTATATAATTTGTTTAATTTGTTTTGTATGACATCCATGTCTGATTTGATGTGTGTTTTACATGGTCAGTTAGCCAGCTACAGGCAGAACAAACAGCTGGTCAAAATAGGAGAACTTGACTCCCATTGGGTCCAAATACTGAAATGTATTCCCCAATGAAGTTTAGAGTAATATTATTCTGATAAAAATAGGATGGCTGTTACACAAAAAAGCTATTCCAAAAATGCATTTTAGATATATATGCAGAATGTGCAGAATTATATGCATATTCTATGTGGCTATGCAGAAAAGCTATTCCAAAAATACATTTTACATATCCAATATTACAATCATTTACTGAGTTTATATAAACAAAATTCTTAAGCTATGATTCTGCACTTTAAACATAAGGAAATTGTACAATTATGTTTTGCATATCACTTTCAATATCACATTTAAAATGAACATCCAGATTAAAACTGAAACTCTGAACATAAGATAACATTCTAAGACCATAATAGTCATGCACCAATTAGTCAATAATGTTAGCTTCATTAACTTGAGCAAGAAAATGGTTCCCAGTGGTCTGTACAGGGTCACAAGAATGATTTGACTCAGGAAGGAGAAAACAGACCTAGCTGTTGTTTCTTAAAGTTGTATGCTAAGCAATTATTTCTTTTAAGACATATGTAGTGGCTCTTTCCGTGGGTGGAAGTTCAGTTTTCTAGATGGGGAAAAGGTTAACTATGATTAGCCTCTATTACTCTGTGGCCAGCTGGTGGTACTGATCCCCATCATTTGTGGCTGGTTTAAACAGGACTCTATGATAGGCCTGCCTAAAGCCTTATCATTGTGGTTTGTGGTCAAAGAGACCAGCTGAAACCCCAACCATAACCAAGTCACATCATTTTAAGACTACTATAGATGAGTTTTCATCCAAACCCACAAAATAGAGAGCAAGAGAGAGAAAAAAGTAAACCACATGCCAACTGTTACACAAATTATTGAACAAGAGTTAAATTATATGGTCAGCTATTGGCACATTTCATTATAAAGATTGTGCATCTTCTATAAAACTAATGCATTTAATTGTCTGTTTAGACAAAATAATTATTTTAGTACTCCGTATGAGGTTCATAAAATGCAAGAATGTTACTTTACTTTCCATTTAATGTAATCCAATCCTTAGGCTGTTGAAATATCTACATATTTAAGAATCAAGCAGACCGAATACCACAAATCAAACTGGGGTATTATAAAACTACTACAAAAGCAAATAATTAAAATATCCCTATTGACATTCCTGATTATCCCAGGAACATAATGTACTTAAATTCTTACAGCTATACTTCATTTTCAGAAGATATCCAAATGTCCAGCCATCAGCAGGATCTCACTCCAATGAAGAGGTACCATTGAGAACAAATCTCTAATGTGTTCTTGCTGTTTGTGTTTGATGGAGCTGTCAGAAACAGCAAGGATGTACTTAGGGCAGCTGCATTGTTCCCAAATCAGATCCAGGTCCCAGTGTCCCATGTCATTCCCTTCATTGGGTAACTAAACCAATTTATTTCAGCTCAGCTGTATCAATCTGTGATGCAACAGAAATTGCTGTGAGTTCTGCTTGAAATGCTGGATATCTGTGGTGGTCTAAATTGTGGAAACTTTTCCTTCATATAGGTCTCGCTATGGTAAATTCATCCTACAATGTTATTCACTATGGTTCATTATATTGACAGCAGCATTTTTTTTTCACATCACCAAATAAAATAGTGCAATCCAAAAAAATTAAAAATCACATGGTGGGTGGAACTGCAATATTGTTTTAATGCTTTTTTGTGGCTTAGTTGGAGAGAACACTGGCTGGATCATTCTCAGGAGTTCAAGACTGAACTGTAGTATGCTAACAAGAAAACCATTTGGGGCTATTAAAGCTAGCCTGCAACAAACTGGATGACCACTAGATGGTAGCAAAGAGCTATAAAAACCCATTTGCTCCCATTTAGCTGTTGAATGAATTTTTGCAACCCAGATGTGGTAAAGTTAAAGATTTCTTCTGTCCAATTATGTCTGACTCTAGGGGGACAGCCCTCATCTCCATTTCTTAGCCAAGGGAACCAGCGTTGTCCAAAGACACTTTATATGGCCAAAATGACTGTATGCCAAGGCACGTGGAATGCTCTAACATTCCCACCAAAGTGGTATCTAATTATCTATTCATATTTGCATGCTTTCAAACTGCTAAGTGGGCAGGAGCTGGGCCAAGTAATGGGATCTCACCCCATCACATGGTGCTCAGCTCTCAAACACAGAATGTTAGCTTTCCAGCTGACAAGCTCCGTGTATTTAACAACTGAGCCATCACACCTGATGATACCCCTAGATGTGATAGCTCTAACAAATATTGAGAGTTAATTTGATTTAGTGGTTAAGACCCAGGCTAGAAACTAGGACAGAGGTCCCCAACTTTTTGGGCACCATGGACCAGTTACGTGGAGAAAGGTTTTTCTGCAGACTGGAGGGGGCATGGTTTTGTGTGCTGCCTGCATCCTGTGGATGGGGCTTTCCTTGTTTGTGCGGACTGGTTGCTGGCATGCCATGGCCCAGTACTGGTCCAAGGACTGGGAGTTGGGGACCCCTGAACTAGGAGACTGTGATTTCTAGTCCCATCTGAGGCATGAAAGCCAGCTGAGCTTCTTGGATGAGAAGTGAAACATCTTCAAAGAGAAAAAAGAAAGTCCAGTTGCCTTGTGAAAAAGGACCTTTGGAACAACCATGACCTGTATGACTGAGAATCTACATAGATATTTGAAATGACCTAAAAAAAACTATTTTGTACCTGGTACTTCCCTCCCATACCCATAACATAAGCCTTTCAGTGCCATTTGAAACTGAAAATGTTGAGATTTTTTAGGGCTAAGGAGAGAAATTCAGAATAAGGTGGAATTCACTATCATGGAGTTCTCTCAGTTTTTTATTGCCAGCTTCACCTCACAGAGTTATTGTAGGAAAAATAGGAGAAGGAAGGTTTGTTGGATATGTTCACTGCCTTGAGTTATTTGTAAAAAATAATAATGGTGGGATATAAATAAAAATAAATTACCTCAATCTCACTGAGATCAATGAGATAAATACACCCATATACCATTTCCATAAATTAGTTCAGCTTATTTCTTTTAGTAAGGAAGTGGATGCAGATGACATTTGTGTAGCCGAGGTGAGGTAGACAGTCACAGGTAATGAAAGAATGTTTTGGTAACCAAGTTCCATGGTAGCAATAAAATGTTACCATGGGTAAGTGGCAGGATTTTCATTTCATTACACACAAACACACAGTTCACTTGAATGGCTTTAAATGTTGCAGTATGTTTTACATACCTACTTGATTTCACTCTACTGGGAAATAGGCAATTCTCTTAACCCAGTTTCCTGGGGTTTGTGAGGATTCCCAAAAAAAGGTGCTAACAACCTCATGTGACTCCAAAGCTATGAGTTGCCCATTTCTACTTCAGTGTTATTCCGATAAGGGGAGTCAAATGGAAATATAAGCAATAGTATGGTTTATACATCCCTAAGTAAATAATCATAGAATAATAGAGTTGGAAGGGCCCTTTAGGTCATTGGGATCAATTTTCTGGAACAATATCCAACATTTTTAATATGATTACATATGAATACCCACCTCATTTGGAATCTTCAGCAAATTAGATAAGTTGATGAAGTCCTTCCTGACCTTTAGGTGATTAAACTTCTGCAGCTGTTTGAGAGCTTAATATATTTGATGTCTGAAGGGCAGTATTCGTGTTTGATCATGCAGATCTGTGTACAAAGGTATAAGGAATGTAACTTCAGTGTTTTCATGTACAAAAGCTAGACCTACTTCAGTGCACATGACATTTAGGATGTCAAATCTTGATCTTTTCTATATATCATTGCAGTTGTCAAGCTGGCTATCTTACCATTCCTGTCCACAAATTTAAAGCATCTGATTTTCTCACTGTGAAATCAATCAAGCCTCCATGTCATTGTTTGAAGCTCATCTTTCTCCAAGAATCTTGACAAATACTTGTCATGTTTGATATTATTCATTAAACCCAAAGTTTTCATTCAAATGGCTATTTCAAATTTGGATGTCTGGTATATAGATGAATACTTACTCTCAGGAATTCAGTGACATATCTTGATGAAGTTTAATTTCAACTCCTTTTATTTTGCTTTAAAAACTTTAGAGTATCAGACAGAATACTGGTGCCTGAGAAGAACTGATGACTTGGTGCTTAGTTATAGTTGTGCTATCAGTGTGCAGGCTATACTAATGTCTCTGATATGACATTTGCAATGAAAATTGTAGTACCAAAGGGTTAGCAATTACAGGCAAAGAATCTGAGATGTAGACATTTCATATTTTGATTTTTGTTATGCTCTTCTTCCAGTTCAGAGGAAAGGGCTTTGCTACTATGCCATCATCTTAGTTAATGTGATTGGCTACAAGAAAAGAGGTTTCCAGCCATGGAAAGCTCTTCCTGGAGAAGATTGTCAAACTGTTTACTCACATATTACTTGCTACTGTTTAGGCTGTTACAAATGTACATTTAGGTAGTTACAAATCTTGTACACTCAGGGCAACTCTAAAGATTGTTGATACAATTGGTTTCCTCATTTAAACCCAGCTACCTCATCTCCTCAGGCAGGGGGGTTCGACTAGAAGACCTCCAAGATCCCTTCCAACCCAATGATTCTATGATTCTGTTATCTCATCATCACCTGCAACATAGTTTGTACAATCTATTTTTTCAATCTATATGGAATATGATCATGTAATGCTGTTGTTCTTTTTGTCTAAATTTTGTAATATACCTATTATTCAATTGACAATCTTTCTTGATTAAAATTTTGACTCTTTAGCTTGCTCATGTTCCATTTTCTTCTTAAACACACAAACACAAACACACAAATTCTCATTAGCTTCCCTTTCTCATGCAAAATAAACAACCAGGAAGAACTTCTTACTGGAAGATCAGAACTTATAATATAAAATGTTCTGATAGTTCCACATTGCTTTGACTCAATAGCAAGATATTGTGTTCTAGTGAAGTATCTTTCAAAAATCCCTTCACTTAAGAAGTCTTGGATTCAGAACAGAATTTAGGGTAGGATATCTTCAGAATCTAAAATCTTCAGGCTCTTTCCCTGAGTTGTCCATTGCTTCTGTCCCATTAATAACAGTGCCATTTGTTCAAAGTCATCCACACTAGCCTGGGAAACAGAAGAAATCTTATCTGTTACTATATAGGCCAAGGTCAGCCAAGTTCTACCACCACAGATATTGCATATTTACAATTTGCAACATGTTTTATTATTGACTTCTGTTGATCATGATAATTCAAGTTACCAAGACTATAATTCTGCAATATTTGAAGTGCTATAAGTTGTTTAATATAGAACATGACAGAAATTCAGGATGTTGACTTCTGGTGCTGCTGAAGCAAAGTGGTTTTGATGGAGGATTAGGGTTGTTCATCTAATATGCATTGGTCTGTCCTACAATAGAAGAAATGATGAACCATTAGGAATGATTGGGAGGCTCAAAGGAATGCTCTGTTGCTGTTTATTCCCAGCATGTGATCCCTAAGATAGGGCCATTCAGATTCCAGCTCATACTGTTGAAGTCATGCTCAAGTGTTAAATGGATAAGGTTGAAAGAAGAGTAAATGGATGGAGCAAATGGAAGACTGTTGTTGCCCCAGGAATAAAAATAAATAAATTCAGTGCTTTAATTGGAGAAAAGGGGTGGGTGGGTATAAATGTAATTCTAATTGTTTTAACATATTGGTCTTGTTGCCCCCATGCCATCCTCCTGCCTTTCATAAAATACTTCAATAGAAAAGATTATTTGTAGCTCAGGGTTGAACTATGGGGTCCTTGGTGCTTTCTGAATTGTATGGTTTTCTTGCTGATGTTTCATTAGCCAACCGGGTAACATCATTAGTGATGTTGGGTAATGAAATATTTGCAAGAAAACAACCAAACTCTGAGAGCACTAAGGATCCCACATAAAATACTTCTCAGGTATCCTTTTTTGTTTCAACTTTATTAATCAAATGATAAGCCATTGCTAGTTTGCAAACCCTTTTGCTTAATTTGGATGTTTTGAGACTGTTAATCTTCTGGATTTCAAAAGGGCTAAACTCTTAGTTAAGAAAAAAATAAAAACAAAACAATTGTAGTAATGTCTATATCCAAAATTACTGTTGATAATCTCAGCAGATAAAGGTTGTAGCCAAACATAATATTCCAAGGATCCAATACAGCAGTGGTTCTCAACCTTTTCCGGGGCTTGACCCGGATGGGGCGCATGCGCGGTGCGACGGCCCGCATCGCGCATGCGTGGTGCGACGACCCGCATCACAAAGGGGGAAAAATGTCTGACCAAAAAAAATGGCGGGCCCGCATCGCTCATGTGCGGCACGACAGCCTGCATCGCAAAGGGGAAAAAAATGGCTGACCCAAAAAAATGGCCGACCAAAAAAAATAAATAAATGGAGGACTGCGGTGTTTGGCGACCCCCGTGAAATGGTTGTTCGACCCCAAACGGGGTCGCGACCCACAGGTTGAGAACCGCTGCAATACGGAAACATAAGAACACCAAATTCATAATACGAAAATAACCAATTTGTGTCCTGTCCAAATAGCCCTCCTAGACCTAAGAAGAACCTTTCATATCTGGAGAAATTTTGTAGATACCTCATTCCTTGACAATCCCTAGGGAATGTCTGAATGAATAAATGAAGCAATTCCTGGATATTACTTGCTAAATTTCTATCAATTTCTATCAATCACATCAATCAATTCAGTTACTTGTAACTTCAAAAGTGATGGATTACTACTTCTTTCAAGCTTAACTTTTCTTTTATCTGTCACACTTATTCCAATCTTCCAAGTAAATCCAACTGTTCAGATTATGGATGATGATAAAGACAGGTATGCAGTAGAGACATCTTCATATTTCAGGAATGTCAAGCAGAGAATGAGCATGGGGTGCATTTGGATATTAGTTACAACAGGTCTTTCTAACACTTCACTATGTTCCCGTAGATTCACACAATTGGTCCCTATAATCATTATTTCAATGCTATAAGATAGGCTGTGTTTATTATCTCCATCTTGCAAACATGGTGATTTCAGTATCACCTTCCCTTCCAATTGCCATCCGAATAAAGGATTAATGGTATTAGCCTATTTGCACAGTTGTCAAAGTTTAAAAAACTGTGCTGTAAATTGAAGTGATTAGTGTGTTGTTATAAAATTGGGGAGCTACCGGTTCAAATCTCCACTAAACCATGAAACCTACTGAATGGCCTAGGTCAATTTAGTGTTTTCAGCAAAACAATCTATCATGTTTTTGAGGAATTAAGAAGTAAAGAGTGAACTACCTTTGTTAATCTCCTTGGAGGTAAGGCAAAATATAATATAAGCAGTCCATGTGAGTTTTTTTAAGCCTTCAAAAAGTGCTGTGTAAATATTTATAATTAGAAAACCTGCTCATACCTAAAACTCCATCCATCTAAATGCTTCATCTAGTTGCTAGGTGAAGCTTACTCTCACACAGATACATATATACGCTGTTTCTCACCCTATCCTTTAAGAAGCTTTGTAGCAATTTGGATCCTGAAAAATATCAGAGCAAAGAATAAATCCTTGATCTCAAGGTCTGACATAATCAGACAAATTGTATTTAATAATAAATAATGACAATGTAATGACTCTGGGGTGATAGCTTCAAGGGCAGGATCCCACAATACCCGAGTGATGGCAAAGAAAGGAGATAGTGTTTTTATGGTGAACGTTTAGTTTTCAAATTAGCACAGTCAGGGTTAGAGAGAGGAAAGAGAATCTACCATTTGAGGAAATAATTTATGAAATGTAGATGGGCCTTCAGTTGGGAATAGGGCTGGGCAAAATGTTAGTGGCTCTTTGTTCTTGCAGCTGGCCTGTCGAATTACACACAGCTAGCGTAGTAAATAATACTGCTATTGTCTGCCTATGTCAGAGACAGACAGAAGGTATATTTGGACTTGATCCAAACACCACAAGGGCCACTCATAGTCACAGTGTCCAATTACTGCTTGCTTGACTATAAAATGCACTTTTAAAAAAAGCTAATTTAAGAATGGCAATATTTCATAGAGACTGTGTTAAAGGGAAGTGGAGAGGTGGAAACCAGCACTCCCATCCTCCAATTTTGAAGGAAAATAATGTTAGGATCTGCATGTGTAGAATCAGACTTATGTATATGAAAATACTCAGGATATGCTCCAATGAGGGTGAAGATTCATTCTCCGAGTTTGTGGGTTGGTTTCCAAATGAACACATGCTCCACTTTTAAGGTAACCATAAGATGAGAAAGAAGCTTACTGGTGCCTCTCAGCATAGTACATTGCATATTATATATGTAGTGAAAAGCTTACCCAAAGAAATGCATGGTTTGTATTTCACTAATTGGGTTGTGAGAAAAATGCCTTTTCTCACCTATGTTCACACTTAATCTAAACATCTATTTGGGGGGGGCACATTTTTTAACTTCTCCATGATTTTATTGTGTGACACTAATGGTATGATTATCTCCTACCTAAAGTCAAGCTGTGATGGTGTTGAAGCTTCACCAGTTTCTGTGCTATGACTCAACTTGGTCTGTTAGGTAAGCCACTGTGAGTGAACCTTCATTTCCTCATCTATACCTTGCAGGATTGCCGCTCTGAAAAAATAACGCCTTAGAAAAGACAATATTGAATGTATCTATGTTTAAAATGAAAGGAAAAGTAAAGATTTTTTTAAAAAATGAGGGTTTTTTTAAAAAAAAATGAAGGTAAGAGAAACAGTTATATCAAGCAAGCTTAATGGTTATTTGAACTTACTGCAATACAAATCCAACATGGATCACAAATTAAAAAGAGAAATGAACACTCTCAAGGAAGTCATACAATTTAAGTTAAGCATTCTTCCTTTAAAAATGGACACTTGCTAAAGGAAGGAGGGAAGAAATAGTTAACTATGAGTAGATGCCCATATTCAAGCCATGATTAAATGAGATAATCTGAGGAAATTATGTCAGAGAAGACAATTTTAATATGTTACATTTTAGGAAAGGAGTGGGACTAGACATTAGAATTAATATCTAACTACACAATGAGTAGATCCTGCAAGTCTAAACACACAATAATTCCATTGAAAGTTGGATGTTAAATGTGTTTATCAATTTCACTGTCCTCCCATTTTTACTGTAAAGTGATTGCATGTTTCTAAGAGTAAAATGGTGGAAAAATACTTCTAATGTCAAAAAGGAGTAATCCATGGATATTTATCAGTAGTTTGAAAGTATATAATGATTTCTTAATAATGTATCTAAATATTGACTCATAGCAGTGAGTGGTATCTAGATCTATATTACAGGTAGTCTTTGATTTACAACAATTCATTTAGTAACCGTTCAAAATTACAATGGCATTGAAAAATGACCATTTTTCACACTTACAACTGTTGCAGTGTCCCTGTGGCCACATGATCAAAATTTGGATGCTTGGCAACTGACTCATATTTATGACGGTTTCAGTATCCCAGGGTCATGTGATCATCTTTTGTGATCTTCTTACAAGCAATGGGGAAACCAAATTTGTTTAACAACAATATCACTAACTTAACAAATGTAGTGATTCACTTAACAACTGTGGCAAAAAGGTCATAAAATGGGGCAAAATTCACTTAACACATATTTCACTTAGCAACAAAAAAATTGGGCTCAATTGTGGTCGTAAGTCGAAGACTACCTGTACACTGTGGTTAATTTTTTTCTTTGCTAACAGCCAAGTACTAAAGAATGAAATTTAGATTTTGTTTTAAAGAAGGAACTGAGGCTTTCATTGTCCGCTCCATCCACTCCATCCTGTATACTCTGCACTAGAGTCAATGTGGTGAAGGTATTTCCTCTTTCTTTTTCTCTTTTTAGCTTGATAATTTTGTCCCTTTACAGTTTAGATTAGGAAAGAAACATTGTGCATCTATGAGATACATTGACACATTATCAATCACAGTGTTAAATCCTGGACATGGGGGTGAGTTTATCCTCCATCTCTTTCATCTCTAGAAGTCTTGCTGAGTACTTCATTTGGAGAAAGTCCTAAAAGCCATGTTTGGTAACAAGAAGGGATAAAAGTGTAAACCTGACTGTTCATATTTGCCAGTCCTCAATGTGGAGAGCACAACAAGCCTTCTGTCAAGAAAAATGAGGATTTTCTCTTTTTCTCCTTTGAATCCTCAAACAATGCATCTTCTTTGTAAAAAAAAAAGAAGAAGAAGAATTATTTCAATATTTAAGTCAAAATGGCAAACTTTTCAAAGGCAGAAACTTGGAGCCAGTTGTGAGACTTGTGAGTCATTGACTGTTGGATTGTTTGATTTGCCATAAAAAAAGATACTAAAAAAACCTTTTATCTTTAAAATGATGGATAAGGATAGTGTTTTCTCCACAAAAGCAACCTTCAATTATTAATAGCAGGGCTTGTGTTCAGCAGAGAGAGGGACAGAGAAGGAAATCAAGCTCTTTAATACCTAGATATCTGAGTGAAATCTCTCCTTGCAGTTCATGCCAATTTTCTCTCTCTCTCTCTCTCTCTCTCTCTCTCTCTCTCTCTCTCTCTCTCTCTCTCTCTCTCTCTCTCTCTCTCTCTCTCTCTCTCTCTCTCTCTCTCTCTCTCTCTCTCTCTCTCTCATATTCAGTCATAGTAAAGTTTCTCTGACACAAAAATCTGCTAATTGTCTGGAAAATATGCAAAAATACTCTACTTTTGAAGGATTACCTTTTTAAAAAAACAAAACTGCTATAACATTTGCTTTTTTTGCTGTCTTGTATGGTGATTCTTGAAGATATGTTGAGAATCTATGCAACGTAAAAAAGAAATACTTGTTAGATAGTTGTTCTGTTTATTTGCAACATTCATCAGAAAACCTTCATTTTTAGCTATACTGGTCTAATAACATAAGCATTTCATTTAAGCAAATATTTACTTACTTATTTGTTCAATTTATACAGCTGCCCTCTTCTAAATATATGACAATTAAAACAAACTCATATAAAAGTCATTCACAAAATTCATAGACATGTTTATCACATGTAGCAATAACACTCAATACAACAATAACACCAAAAACACTCAATATATTTTCCACATTGCCTGGTCCCTGTGCCCATTGGCAAAACCTTTCAGGGTCTTTCAAAAGGCCAGTAGAGTTGGGAATCTAATCTCTGGGGAGATTTTTAAACAAAAAAAAATCTGCTTTTTTGCTGTATTATATGGTGAATGAGATTTTACTTGAAGATGGTGTTGAGAATCCATGCAATATAAAAACACACACTTGTGAAATACTTCTTTCCAAATAGTTTTCTTCTCCTGATTTTCAACCTTTATTGATGCCATATATTACTATGAATATTTTTCATAGAAGCACTGATAAAGCTGCTAACTGCAAGTAAGAGACATTCAGTCTGTCCTCTCCCATATGGTTCAGCTTACTTCCCTAAATACAAACATCTTCTAGGCATATATACCTAATGTACAAATGAATTTTAATTCATAGCAATAAATTCTATCAGGCGGCAATTAGATGGTTGCCCATTATTTTTTTAAAAAAAATATTCCATCATTTTTCCAAGGCTCTTATCCTCAGAGGGAGAGATAGTGAGAAATACTGATTTGCTCTAGATAATCCATAAAATGTATTGTCACATAGAAATTTGATCTTGACTTTACCCAGTCCTAATTGCTATAAAATACTGGCTCCTTAACAGAGAATTGTTCCAATAAAACTGTGTCATGATCTGATGTAATTGGCACTCTTTTTTCTCAAACATCATCCACATTGTTTCTCAAATGCACTGGATTAATGGAGGCTTCAGAGAATGCACATTTTTGGAGAATTAGGCCATTGTAGGTCCTTTGCAATCTTACAGTTTTATTACATCAAGGGCTATTTAATCTGAAATGTCTTTAGGTGATAAAACGGTTTGGTCTCTTTGGAGCAATATATCTTTTGTTTATTGTGGACTACCTGTACAAACATTAACACATAACAAGGATTATTAACAGAAAGGTAATGACTCTTGTAGCCCTTATGAGACTCACTTAGTATCCTATTGTGCCTATTATGGTTTATTTAAGCTTTTCTGTCACTGTGGTACATAGCACTATCCAGATGTTGTCAATATTAAGAAGTTAAACAAGAGAGAGCCACAGACTGTTCCAGTTACCCAAAACACCAACGTTTTTAGTATTACAAATGTAACAGCAAACATTTAAACTGATGTATATTTCATGTTTGGAGATGCCCCAGCAAATCTACTTTATATGTAATCTTCACTCATTTTTTTCTTTAAAATTGCAGTTAATTCCCCCTTTTTTCCTTTCTTACTTATGGCAACTTCCTCTTTTCTACTCGAAGAGTACTTCCGGTATAAGTTGGAATAAATTGAAACACTTTTCTATCCTTAAGTTCCTCTTGTGCAGAATTAGAAATCTCTGAATGAGATGGAATTATAATTTACTCATGCAATAGAAGGAATTATTTTAGGTGATGTTTATTTAATTTAAAAAAATACAGAGCAGACCAACAAAGATGATTAGGAACTGGAGATAAAACATACTAAGAATGGTTGCAGAAGTTGGTTATGTCTAGTTTAATGAAGAGAAGGATGAGGGGTAAGCACCTGAAGGCAAGACAAGAAGTAATGGATGGAAACTAATCAAAGAAGGAACAACCTAGAGCTAAGTAGAAATTTCCTGACAGTTAGAACAATTAATCAGTGGAATGACTTGCTTCCAGAAGTTGTGGGTGCTCCAACACTGGAGGTTTTTAAGAAGAGATTGGACAATGATTTGTCTGAAACAGTATATAGTTTCTTGCTTGAACAGTAAAGTGTTTTGGTATGAAGAGTGCTGTCAACTCTCCCAGTTAAACCAGTTAGAAAACACAACTAGACCGTCTGCTGCCCCATGAATCCCAGCAGCCAGTTAGGGCCCACAGAGTCGACCTTCTCCAGGTCCCGTCAGCCAGACAGTGTTGCCTGGCAGGGCCTAGGGGAAGAGCCTTCTCTGTTGCGGCCCCAGCCCTCTGGAACCAACTTCCCACGGAGATCCGTGTCGCCCCCACCCTCTCCGCCTTTCGTAAATTACTCAAAACACACCTCTGCCGGCAGGCCTGGGGTAGTTAACATCTTGCCCCAGGCCAGTGTATGTCTGTGTGTATGCTGAATGATTGGGTTTTTTTAAAAAAAAATTAAGAGGTTTTATATTTATATGTATTTTTATGTTGATTTCTACTGTGTTGTGAGCCGCCCTGAGTTCTCCGGAATAGGGCGGCATAGAAATCGAATAAATAAATAAATAAATAAATAAATAGATAGATAAGCTAATTCCACTTTAATGTAGAATTAATAGAATCTTGGAAGTCTGAAGGTGCAGACTTTATGAAACTACTTTTATCTGCTCAATCAATTAGGGCAAGTCCTTCCTAATTTCCTTTTCTGATCATTAAGACCTTGGGAGAATCCTTCCTCTCTTGTTTGATTGTTTTCTAGGCAGCATCTCTTCCCCTCATTACCTTAAGTCATCCAGATATACCATTACAAGTACAAAAGTTATATTGTTAAGTGTTTCACTATAGCACTCCAGCTATAAGAATAGTTTATGAATCAGCCAGAGAGATAAATGTTTTTCATGTATTGTCTGAAATATAAATTTGAGAAGTGAATCAAAATCCCCGTATCCTCTTAATGTCAAACATGTCAAACACAAGTCCTGGGGGCCGGATGCGGCCTGCGAAGTGGTTTCATGTGGCCCGCGAAGCCATCCTGGAAACAGTGAGGGAAAGGCCCCTGCTGCCTTGGCCCTGGCCTGGGCCGGCTGGGAGCCAATGTACAGTTTTGTGGTGGCCATCTATGCTGAAATGCATTCAGTCTTAGCTCCAAAAGACTGTCCAGAAATAGCGAGGAAACAGCCCCTGCCGCGTTGGTCCCACCCCCTGGGTGCATGCTGGGGAGATGTCACCCTTTGTGAGGAATGAAGAAATGCACCATGCCTTGGCACTTGCCCCGGTCCCATCCCCTTCTGCCAGAGACCCTCAGATATGTCCCACTCCTGCCCAGGCCCCCACAGGCACCCTTGACATGAACAATGTAGAGCTGGCCATGCCCACCCAGTAGGTCATTCCCACTCCATCCATGCCCACCCAGTAGGCTGCACTCACCCTGGCCACACCCACCTGGCCCCCCAAGGAAAACTGCAATGCTGATGCAGCCCTCAGTGAAATTGAGTTTGACACCCCTGTCTTAAATGATATCCTGATAGAACTGATTTAGCATCAGCATTATCTGTACAGCAACTATATAACAAAATCCACAACTCAATATAACCCAATTTTTAGGATGATTTCCAAACTCAGTATTTTATAATATTCATGACAATGTTGAACTATTGTTTTTCTTTCAAAAACTATACATCACATCAGGATCACCCAAAACAATTTTAGTTATTTTTAGGGACCTTATAGAACAGTGGTTCTCAACCTTTCTAATGCCGCGACCCCTTAATATAGTTCCAACCATAAAATTATTTTCATTGCTACTTCATAACTGTAATTTTGCTACTGTTTGGAATCGCAATGTAAATATCTGATATGCAGGGTGTATTTTCATTGTTACGAATTGAACATAATTTTAAAGCATAGTAATGAATTACAAATACAATATAGCAGTGCTCACTGGAGAAGCTTACTCTTCCTTGCTCAAAAATGTTGGAAGCGAGGGAAGGGGAAGGAAGGAAGGAAGATTGAAGGGGAAAGGAAGGAGATGGAGAAGGAAGGAGATTGAAGGGGAAAGGAAGGAAGGAAGGAAGGAAGGAAGGAAGGAGAAAGAGATTGAAGTGGAAGTGATGGAGATGGAAGGAAGGAAGGAAGGAAGATTGAAGGGGAAAGGAGGAAGGAAGGAAGGAAGGAGAGGGAGATTGAAGGGGAAGGGATGGAGTTGGAGATGGAGATGGAAGGAAGGAAGACTGAAGGGGAAAGGAAGGAGATGGAGAAGGAAGGAGATTGAAGGGGAAGGAAGGAAGGAAAGAAGGAAGGAAGATTGAAGGGGAAAGGAAGGAGATGGAGAAGGAAGGAGATTGAAGGGGAAGGAAGGAAGGAAAGAAGGAAGGAAGATTGAAGGGGAAAGGAAGGAGATGGAGAAGGAAGGAGATTGAAAGGGGAAGGAAGGAAGGAGAGAGAGATTGAAGGGGAAAGGAAGGAGATGGAGAAGGAAGGAGATTGAAGGGGGAAGGAAGGAAGGAAGGAACGAAGGAAGGAAGGAGGGAGAGAGAGATTGAAGGGGAAGGGATGAAGATGATGGAGATGGAAGGAAGGAAGGAAGGAAGGAGAAATTGAAGGGGAAGGGAAGGAGATGGATGGATGGATGGATGGAAGGAAGGAAGGAAGGAAGGATTTTTTTCCAGATGGTGATGAACTGCAACTCCCAGCATTCCACACTCTCCCACAGTGCTTTTTAGGGCTGCTGGGGGCGGAGCACGTCTGGGCAACCAGGAGGTGTAGGGATCGGATCGGCATCCCAGCTCAGCTCAGCCAGCAGCAGCAGCAGCACATTGCCCGAGCAGGGCGGGAAGAGAGGGGGTGGTGGTGGCATGTTATGAAAGCAGCGTCCACACATTCAGGGTGCCTTGGACGGTTTGGCTCCCCCACCCCTTTATTTACTGATCTGCCACAAGCTCGTGCAAACAAGCCCCGAGGAGTTCTGAACGAGCGGTCGTTTTAAAAAAAAGCTTTCAGAAACAAGGCAGAAAGGGAAACTTGCTCACGGCTTTTTTCCCATTTCTCAGTGACTGGGAAGGCAGCAGCCAGAGACGCCGCTGCACAAAGGGAGGCAGAGAGAGGGGTGAGGGGGAAAACCTCACTCAACTTTTGCCCTTATCAGACCCGGTTCCCTTCTGGTCGACCCCCTCCCACCCACCCGCCCCCTTCATCTCCCACTTTGGAGAAGGAAGGAGAGGAAGGAGAGATTGAAGGGGAAGGGAAGGAGATGGATGGATGGATGGATGGAAGGAAGGAAGGAAGGAAGGAAGGATGGATTTTTTTCCCAAATGGTGATGAACTGCAACTCCCAGCATTCCCCACTCTTCCACAGTGCTTTTTACGGCTGCTGGGGATGGTAGTCTGGAGCCCCCATCCTCATGCTGGCACCTCTTGCCTTCTCCCAGCCGCCCCCCAGGGACCTGCCCGCCCCTCCAGCCTCCTGAGAGCCATCGCAGCAGCAGGATCGTGGGAGCCCCTTTCCACGCTGCGCAGCCCTTCACCGCCAAACCCTTCCCTGACTCGTCACACATGGGAGGGGCACGGCCGGAGTGCCAGCTCCTACTCGGAAGGTGCCACTTCTCCCCTCCTGGCCTGTCCGGCTGGCCTCCGATGCACATGCGGGCATCACCCTCTTCCCTGCCACCTGGCTGCTTCCAAGGCCCAGAGCCCGGCAAGCCGGGAAGGAGCCACTCCTGCCCGCCAGCCCCAGGGCCATGCCAGATGCCAGAGGGCCAAGGCAGCCTCCGACAGTGAGGGAGGTGGGCCGGGCAGTGTGGGGGGAAGCTGTGGTGTGGCGTGGAGGCAGTGGCCCAGACCTGGCTTGGCTTGGACCGGCTGCCCATGTGGCTGAATCGGCCTGGGGTGGCGTCAAGGGCGCATTTCAAGCCCAGGGCTTGCCATGAGCTGGGAGATGGGGAGGACGCAGCCAGCAACCGGCCGACGTCCACATGGCCCCCAGGAGCACAGCCCAACTCCCAACTGGGAGTTGGGTCGGAGTCCGGACATCGGTGGGGAACTGGCGGGGCTGCTACACACAGCCTGGCTCCTGACAGCCAGCTGAGAGTCAGCCCCACGCGCATCAGCTGCCCTCCCAGTGCCCGCTGCTGCCCTGCTAGCCTTATCTTGGCCACCACCCATTCGGGGCAGCGGCAGGCAGGCCCAGGCGCTCCTGGGCAGCCATGGCAAGCAGCAGCAACGATGCAGGCTGACCACCAGCTGGGCCACCAGCTGGCCCAGCCCAATGAAGGTAAGCCACCCACCGGGCCCCATGCGTGCAAGCTGCCCTCCCTGCACCCACTGGCCTCCCATCTCCCACCCATGGCCCTCTTTTACTTACATTTAGTAGTTTCTCAGCAGGGAGGGGTGGAAACTTCCAGACAGCTCGCCTTCGCTGCAGACAACTTGCAGCACCGTTTGCAGACTGGGACTTTTGGCGGGCTCAGCAGGGCGGAGACAGCCTGGACAATTCCTATTGGCTTTTGAAAGCCAATAGAATTAGACTCTATTCAAGAGAGTCTATTCTATTGGCTTTCAAAAGCCAATAGAATTAGAGGGAGTAGCACAGCTAAAGAAAAGGGGAAAAAATGGCGGACTGCGTTCTTTGGCGACCCCCGTGAAATGGTCATTCGATCCCAAAAGGGGTCACGACCCACAGGTTGAGAACCGCTGTTATAGATTGCTTTGGGATTACCAATCTGCATAAACTCTTTTATCAATGTTAGTTCGCAGATCTTGGGGTTTGGGGGCTTGGCATAAATAAAACAAATTCCCTTTAAGCATCTCAGCCTTTAAACTAGCTGTTCTATATGAAACCTGTTCATCAGTGTTCACAAATAGCCAATTCAATGATTCAAAGCTTGGATGGAATGTAGTACAATAGTTTTTATTTTGCTGTTATGACTTTCTTTTGTCTTTTTTACACAATGGTCTTCCATGATGTTATTCACCCTAATAAAAGAACAGGTATATCATGGGAAATTTCTTTATTTCTTCTTTTATTTTTCATAAAGGAATATGTGACAAGAGGCAATAAAGAATATAAGATTTCAGAGACTTTCCAAGAAATTATTTCCTCAACCTCATCAGCCCCTGAGAATACTATTTTAATTCCTTTTTCTAAAGACTAGCCTTGCTTCAGTAATGTTTCTACATCAGTCAGACACATAAGAACACTAGGATATCTTGCTGGATCAGTCAAATTCTTCACCATTCTGTTTCTTATAATAGCCAACTGAGGGCCTATATAGGAAGTCCACAAACAAGGCTAAAGAGAAATAACTTTAAATCTTATTTCAGGTTAAATATCATATTTCCTATTTAAATAATGAGCCATGTATCTGGCTGTAAGAACTATATGGGCAACTTCATCGTAGGAATTGTTTAAGTAAACCTTGGCAAGTTTAAGACTTGTGGACTTCAACTCCCAGCAAAGCTGGTTGAGGAATCCTGGGAGTTGAAGTCCACAAGTCTTAAAGTTGCCAAAGTTGAGGACCCCTGGTATAATAGTACAAATGTGGCATCAGCATAACTAATGATCAGAGATGAGAAAGTGAAACCTTAATGCTTAAAAAACCAATTTCCCCCAATAAATCTGAAAACCTTCGTCTCAAAAGAAGCTCAACAATTGGTTGACATAGGGATAAATAATGGCAATAGTGTTTCTTGATCTACATAGCAGAACAATAAGATGGCAAAATTAGAATATATAAAAAAGGATTATTCACTTCAAGTCACCAAAATTTTTCTGAATATAAATTATAAATTTTTATACTTCTGAAAGCTGAACTATTAATTTTTTCTGCTACTTAACATAACCATAGTATTTGTACTTTTAGGAAGGATTTAAGGAAGAAAATTTATAATCAGGATCCTTTATCTCTCATCTGTAGTGGTATAGTTAGGGAACTCTAGATCTGTCTCTTATGAACTCTGGAATCTCACAAAATGTACAGCTACAATGAAGACAAAATCTTAAGTCATGGATATACAACTTGCAGCTCTAAGGATTTTGATGTCTCCTAGTTTGCTCCTTGGGCTGTGAAAGTTTATGGGAAGACTGAGAAAGGAAAGGAGGAGATATCACTGAGTGAGTCAGTTGACAGATTATCTTCTAAATAGTGACTCAGTTGAGATGTGGGAAACTGCCTTTCAAAGTATTCAAAAGATTCCATCTTAAATCCATTTGGGAAATTCCCATTCATTTCCAAGAGTTTAGTATTTAATTCAGAGTAGCATTCAAGGTACTTACTGAAATCTGTGTAGTTCTTGCTTACTTGGTCTTACAAAGGGCTTCATACCAACTACATTTTGATTAGCTAAAATGAAATGTACTGGATTTAGGACTAAATAAAGCAGGAATGATAGAGGAAAATCAATTCATAAAAAAAAAAAGATGGAGCTTAAGAAAAATAACCTTTTACTTTGGAAGTCTAGACCCAAACACTTTTTATTTTGATTTCACTCTCCTTGATTTGCCAACATGAGTTTCAAAAATGTATTTGTGTACCTTACATGGCTTTCAAATAAAACAAATACAATGATAAAATAAAGTGTACAAATCCTGATTGACTGATTGGTTAAATTTATATGCTGCCCATTTCACTCTGCAAAGCATCTCTGAGTGGCTTATACATAAATATGATTCCATAGGCAAACAAACTAAGGTCCATACAGAACAACATGTGGCCATTCGTGAATATTGTGATGGCAATGGACATCCTTGTCATTTTTCTCTGCTGCTAATTTGCTGATGGGGACTTAATCACCTCCTCCCAATTACTAATAATAGGAGCCCTGATTATTTTGAGAGATTTACCTATATACAAGTAAACAAGTCAAACTTGGTCAGAGGTCAGGTTGTTGACTGAACTATCCATTTAACAGACATCCATTAACAGATACAAAACAAAAGACTCATGTATAACCCATCTTCCTTACACATCTTTAAATAGCCTGTTTGGGCTGCATATTTAAAAATGGTATATACCCTCTGCAATTCTTGCCTTTTAAAAACAAAACATTCAATTCTGACCTGCAGCCATTTATTCTTTTCATACAATTAACTTACACCATGTGCTTTAACAGAAATCTAGTTCCAATAAACATTATTATATCATTTGTCTGAAATGGTATAGGGTTTCCTGCTTGAGCAGGGGGTTGGACTAGATGACATCCAAAGTTCCTTCCATCATCATCATCATCATCATCATCCAAATTAATAACAGTGCTCCCTTTAAGATAGCTAACGTATCCTCTCTGGAAGAGGTGAAACAAGATAACTTTTATTTTCGTTGCAAAGATAGATTTTTGTTAGATTCAGTGTACTATTCTGCAGACCTTATATTGACAATAACTGCTTGTCCATCTTGACTACAGAAATGCACTATTGATGAAGTGTCACTTGGAATAAGATTTCCATATTCCCTTACTATCAGAATGAAGCTTTACTCAAGTAACAAACATTCTTTTTCACTTTCAGTTTGAAAGTTCATATAGTTCAAATATAAAACTATGGTAAAGTTCCTCACCCATTCCTCAGAATAACATTTGAATCCTTAGATTTCAGTGTTATGTTCTCCACACAACCCAATTCAGGAATTCAAGTTAAAGCATCCTGAACAATGGCTATCCAGGCTCTGCTCAAATATATGCAGGGAGGGAAATATACCATCTCCCTTAAAATTGGTTCCACTGTTCCATTGATATTTCTGGGAACTTTTTCCTAACATTTCACTAGGATTTGGCTTTATTTATCTTAAATCCATAATTCCATGTCTTATTCATTGGCAAGATGAAGAACAGGTCTTGTTGGCCTTCAGGCTATTTTCTTCTTCAGGAAAATAAACCATGCTGGCTCTCAATAGTAGGAATTGTAATTGAACATCACTACAGGGCACCAGATTGCAATGAAGGCTATTCTATTTCCATCTCATTAGCCTTTTGAGAAAAGTAGCAAAATACAATTCATAAGGATTTGGAGCTATAATCTGCTGGGAAAGCAGTTAATGTCATCACCTGTCATTAAATTGCCTGATACTACGGTTTTATTCAGTTTTAGCCTTGATCTAAATTTAAGAATAAATACGACTATCTGTACAAATCTATTCTCATTCTTGATTTTCCTCAGTTTCATTGTTGCTTTTATGGCCAATAAATTAAATGCTGATTCAATAGTTCATATTGTCTCTTTTTTCATAAATGTTTCCACTTTAATTTAAATGTGTGTGTATGTGTTTATGTGTGTGCACATATATTCAAATCATTTGTGACTCCAGATTAGATTACTTGGGTCATCATGTTTCTGCAGGAGGCATAGAAATGGATCAAGGGAAAGTAAAGGCAATATTGGAATGGGAAGCTCCCCTGACTAGAAAGCAATTGCAGAGCTTTTTGGGATTTCCAATTTTTGATAGAACTAGATAGATAGATAGATAGATAGATAGATAGATAGATAGATAGATAGATAGATAGATAGATAGATAGATAGATAGATAGATAGATAGATAGATAGATAGATAGATAGATAGATGGATGGATGGATGGATGGATGGATGGATGGATGGATGGATGGATGGATGGATGGATGGATGGATGGATGGATAGATAGATGGATAGATAGATATAGGTAACCTTTCTTGTCATTTTTTTTACTGTGGGCACAATGGCAGCATTAAAAATGAAATTTAGTTCCTTGCTCTCGAAGGGTACACATACATAACACACATTTAAACATACTGTATACAACATATGTATAGACCCTTACATATAAGCAACATATAAATATTAAGCACTGTCCATCTTGAATACCTAAAAGAAGGATGAAACTTTAGAGCTCACAAGGTTAATACTGTGTGGAACAAAATCGTGACTGAATATGGATGTTCTGCCTCGGATACAATGGAGCCTCCTCCCAGAAGATAACAAGGAAAACAGATCATGAAGAGGATGTGTAGTGTTCCAGACAAACTTACGGACCCTGCTCAAGCAGCGCTTCTGTGCTATGTCCTGGATGGGAGGGAGGGAACTGCCAATAATCTTTTCAGCCCTACTCACCACTCTCTGCACTGCCTTCCTGTCTGAAGCACTGATGCTTCTAAAACAGACTGTGATGCTGTGTGACAGGATGCTCTCGATCGTCCCTTTGGAGAAGATGGTAAGGATAGGGGAAGGAAGATGTTCTTTTCTCATGCAATGCAGAAAATGCAGGCGCTGGATAAATGCAAGATAGGAGTCACTTCCACTGACTTCTTAGGTTTCAGGATTGATGCCCAAGGAATTCACCCTGCTGATTCCAAATTGCCAAATCCAAGCCCCAAATCCAAGAGTGAGCTGCAAGCCTTCTTGGGGCTCTTAAATTTTTACCATGCATTTCTCCCACATAAGGCTGCAGTGGCAGAGCCGTTATACAGGGTCTTAGACAAGCAGGCTCCATGGCAGTGGACCAAAGTCTATGACAGGAGTTTCAATGTGGTTAAGGCCTTGCTCACTTCAAATGCTGTTTTAGTGCATTTCAATGAGCAATTGCCTGTTTGCATCACATGTGATGCATCTCCTTATGGGGTGGGAGCAGTACTTAGCCATCTGAAGGCTGATGGGACACAAGTCCCTGTGGTCTATTACTCAAGGACTCTGTCATCTGCAGAGCAAAATTATGCTCAGATTGACAGAGAAGCCTTGGCTATAGTGGCTGGCATAAAGAAATTCCATGATTTCTTATATGGCCGCCACTTCACGGTCTATACAGACCATAAGCCTCTGCTGGGCTTGTTTACCACTAACAAACAGGCACCACATATCATTTCCCCTCGTACGCTGAGAAGGTCCAATTTCCTGTCAGTGTATGACTACACTCTAGTTCACAAACCTGGAAAAAAGATGTGTCATGCAAATGGCCTAAGCAGATTACCTCTGAAACAGGTAGAGGCAGACCCTGCTCCTGCCATAAATATTCTCTCCATTCAGAAGTTGCCTGAAACTCCCCTAAATGCTAGGGATGTGGCTGCAGAAACTGCCACTGATCACACGCTTACACGCGTGCTGACCTGGGTGTTGTCCGGATGGCCTGACAAGTGCCCAGATACTGAGTTCCAAAGCTTCTGGCACAAGAAGCATGAGTTTTCCACTTTCAAGGGTTGCCTGTTATGGGGTATCAGGGTAGTAATACCAGCCTCATTGAGGTCTAGAATCTTGCTCTCTGTGCATGAGGGACATCCTGTATAATGAGGATAAAAGCGCTTGCGCACAGCCATCTTTGGTGGCCTGGGATTGATAAAGCCATCGAGGCTCAGGTGCACGGGTGCCAACTGTGTCAACAGTCACGGCCTGAAATGCCTCAGGCCCCAGTACATAGGTGGGAGGAAACTCAAACCCCATGGTCAAGGGTGCATATAGATTATGCTGGGCCCTTTCAGGGGCAATTCTTCCTGATCATTATTGACAGCCATTCCAATTGGCTAGAGGTTGTTCCTGTTTCCTCCACTACTACTGCCAGGACCATCCAGGTGTTGAGAGGAATTTTTGCATCGCACGGGCTTCCAGATCTCCTGGTTTCAGATAATGGCCCTCAATTTACCTCTTCTGAGTTCCAGGTTTTTCTTCAGGCCAACTTGATCCAGCATGTGACTTCTGCTCCCTTCCACCCATACCTTCAATGGACAGGCAGAGAGACTAGTGCGCACTACCAAAGATGCTCTCAAGAAACTGACTTACGGTAACTGGCATCACAGGTTAGTAGATTTCCTTCTTGCACACCGCACCACACCATGCACTGCCACAGGGAAGAGCCCTGCAGAACTCCGCTGGGGTCGCGGCCTCATCACCAAACTGGACAGGTTGCACCCAGACTGGGTGGCTTCCCAGGTGTCACAACCGTGGGCACCTAGGAGACTTCAGGTGGGCGATCTGGTTTGGGCAAGGAATTATGGGCCTGGACTTCTCTGGGTCACAGCTGTGGTCTGCAAGGTCTCAGGGCCGTTGTCACATGAAGTTGCCTTGGAAGATGGCCGCGTTCTTCGCAGACACATAGACCAACTGCATTGGAGGCTGGACAGCCACGTTTCTGCTCTTGGCTCTGCTCTGGGGGAGGGAGGACCATAACATGGGTTCTGAGTCACTGGTTCCTAGGCCTAACAGGGCCTCACAAGCTGCTGAGGCTGTTTGGTGGTCATCCCAAGATTCCGCAACTGCTCCAAACAGGAATTCACAGGATAGGGGGTCATCCTGCACATCCGTTATTGCTCCAGACAGGGAGTCACACCAGGGGTATCCACATTATTCAAACATGTCAGATTGTGCTCCAGACAGGGAGACTGACTGGGGGGTATCCACATAAATCACATACATCAATAGAAAGGGAATTCTACCAGGGGCACTCTCACAATTCAGCTATTGCTCCGAAAAGGAAGTCAGTAGCAAGGGGGTTTGCCATGGAGGCGGCTCCTGACTCTGGCACCTCTGGCACATGCTCGGGGGCTACGGAGTACTGGGGCACTTCCGTCACTCAGGCGTCTCCAACTGCTGGCCTTGGGCTCGAGGGACAGTGTTCCCAAGAGGAGTCCATTGTGGACTTGGGGACTTCCACCCCTCCAAGGTACACTGGCCTGGACTCAGAGGGTCCAGCCAGTCAGCAGCTGGGTGGGTCACCTGGGTGTTTGGGGCAACAAAGTCCTGGCCTGCCTAGCCTGGCAGGTGAGTAGGTAGGTCAGGCACCCTCACCGGCCCTTAGAAGGTCACAGCGGGCTAAGGGCCCACCTAAACATCTTGAGGACTATGTCAATTCTAAGGGAACCTTACTGGTCCTTAAACAAGATGTAGAGTAAGCACTCAGTGGAGGAGTGTTACCTTCAAATTATTATTTGTTGTATTTCTTTTATAAGAAGTATTAACATAAAGTGTTCTGCCTGTATGCAGACTATTGTAATGTTCACTAAACCCCAGTCCCTTGAACAGTTGTAGCTGTGCTGTTACATCATAAGGTATATTGTTTTATCTAGGGGGGAGGGGTGTTGTGTCCTGAGCCTGCTGAAGCATTCAGCAGGCTCAGAAATGTTGCAAATGGTCCCAGACAGACCAAAAGCTGCCCAGGACCAGACTGGCTGTTGCCAGTCTTGTGCACATGCGCAAGGTGCGAAAACAGCCAGCTTCTATTGATTAACATTGTCTGGGTTCAGAGCCCTATAAAAGGCCTGCATGCCTTTTACTGCTTGCTTGAGTGTTGGAGAAAGAGAATAAAGTGTTTGTTACTTGTCACCATGTGTCTTCATCATTTGCAGGCGAACGAAGAACTCAACAGTCACCATTTGCTGAAATAGCATACAATAATGCAGTACATAGTAGTATCGGATTTTCCCCTGTTAAAGTGGTTACAGGGATCGAATATGTAACTATGCCTGAGATCTCTCAAGACACAATTTCTTCAACAACATTAACAGAATGGATATTAACTAGCCAAGTGACTATCCAACAACAATTTCAGAAGTGGTTTGCCACTGCATTCTCCCTAATGCTGAGAGAAAGTCACTGGTCCAAAGTCATCCAGTTGGATTTGTGCCTAAGCCAGAAATAGAACTCACAGTCTCCTGATTTCTAGGTTGGTTCCTTGAATGACTACACCAGGCATGTCAAACTGCCGGCCCATGTGCCAGATGCGTCACGCCAAAACCGTGCCCATCCCACTGCTGGCAATGGGGAAAAAGTTGCAATACATCGCGTGATGTCATGTGATGTCGCGAGTTTGACATGCCTGCACTAAACCAAACTACTCTCAGAAACTATTTCTTAGTTATCATTTATTCAATTAAACACTGGCTTCTGTTCTCTTTTTTAGAAATAAAATATTATGTTTAATCACTGGAAAACTACTTTAGGAGAGCCCCAGCAGGTAACAACATGTAGCTGATCCAGCAGAAACTAAGCAGGGCTATCTTGGGTTAGTAGATGAATGGGGAATTACCCATTAAAAAGAAAATCCAAATTATGGCAATGCAAACTATTTCTGTAATTTTGCCATCCATCCACTGTATCCATTAATATGAACATCCTTTTACTTTTATTTCTGTATTGGAAGGATTTCTGTGGGGCATTGGCATTCTCTCACCCCTTTCTACAATCAGGATTAACTTTCCTCTAAGTTCAAGCAAACTAGGAAAACATTTCAACAATAATCAAAATAAAAGTCTTGCCAGATACTACAGTGGACTCACCATGAAAAGTCTACTGAATATTTTTTTTAAACGTCAGAAGAGGGCTCCCTGTACTTCTAGGCAAGTTCAAGAATATCCAAAACATCTCCAGAATGGATAAAATCAAACTTTTCAGCATTTCAACTTTCTTTTTGTAGTTGAAAGAGGGACTTAGAGTCAAAGTGAGTCCTTTAAACCTTAGACAGGTTAAATACCAATCCTTCCAATTATGCCTGCAGCCATCCCAACTGCATAATGACATCACTGACTCCACAGTCTGTAACTCTTAGAAGACATTTTACAAAAAAAAAAAAAAAAGTGTATTCCCTGTCCACCAGCAAATTGTTCATACAGGCCTAATTATTTACCGGGTAAGTTGTTCTATAAAACCACAAGTATAAAAGCAAAGGGTAAACTGGAATGAAAGAATAAGAAGAGTTCCAACATTTTGGAACGAGCTCCCCCCCGAACTCCGTACGATGACGGACTTACGCACCTTCCGTCGGGAACTGAAAACTTTCCTTTTTCAACAGGCCGGCCTGGCATAGAAGCTCCGGCTCCAACCGGGTGAAAATGTTTTAGGGGGATTGTCTAATTTTTAGGATTTTTGTAATTTTTAGGATTTTAGGATTTGTATATATTGGGTTTTATAGATTTTATAGCCTAATTTGTTTAATTTATTTTTAAATATTTTAATTTTGTACATTTATATGTTTTTTAAAATTTTAAGGCTGTAAACCGCCCTGAGTCCTTCGGGAGAGGGGCGGTATAGAAATTTAATAAATAAAAAATAAAAAATAAAAAAAAATAAAAGTTCAGGGATGCATTGGGAATCCTGAAGAAACAGTAGAGCACTGAAGAGCCGCTATGGAGACCTGTTTTCTACAGATAATTTTTATTTTTAATTTGAACTAGTTCTAAGCAGCACATCCAACGTGTTGAGTTCATTACAGGTAATTATTGGAAAAGTAGGTGGTTTCATCTTTCTCTGTAGCAGCCTCTCATTCTCAATAGCATCTTATTTTCTTGCATTATCCCTGTATCCTGTATTCAGGATTCAACATCTGTGTACTTTTTAGGAAATCAAACTTAGGAAAATTTGTTGTATCAAGTTGGACACTATATCCATCTTACCCAATATTTTCCTCAGTAACTGATAGAAATTCCCCAGTTTTACCTATCCAAGTGCTGGGATATTAAGACCACAATCTTCTTCAAGACTTTGTAAAATATCAGACCTAAAATATGTCTTCCCATTCTTCAGGTCTTCCCTTTTCTTCAGCTATAATTGCCTCTTCTTTATTTTAGTCACAAGTTCTTAAGGTTCCTCTGCATTCTTGCACGTATTGATGCCTAGAGAAGGAGCCATAGAAATACAATTATTTAATTATTTTAAAGTTTTATATGCCATCCATTTCCATGTGCAGTTCACATGAGACAAAAATAAAATTATTACATTTTGGCTTTAAAAAAAACTGCTTAAAATGTTTTAAGCACTCTACTAAACTGTAGAAAGGCCAGCCCCAGTTTCAGCTCTAAATTGTTCTGTACATCACAGTAGACCTCACTGTGGAAAAGGTCATTCTGATTTTTATTGTGAAATTATCTACAAAGGTGTGCTGTTGAAACTTAAGAAGATGGAGGACAACTTAACGTGAGAGGAAAAGAGTTAAAATATACATCTCATGCATCCCACTCAAAATTCTCCTAAAGCTTTTTGATTTATTTATAAACCAAATGTTTTTTTAAACCCTCCAATCTATGGCTACATTATATGTTGGGGCATCAAATGCAGGTTATATTAGTGTGAGCTACAGCATAGCATAGTTTTGGTCCTTAAAAGCTGTGGAAATATGATAACTAGTAACAAGGATATAGTTTACTTATTGAATACATTTAGGTATTATAAATTCATAAAACTAAACATTTGTCTTCTCTAAGAGATTTTCTTATAAATATAACTTAAAATAAATGATTTCAAGGATATGAAATCAGCATGTGGAGGTCTCTTCTTCTTACATTTTTCATCTCTTTTTATATGCCCCAAATTGCCTTACCTTGTTTTGGCAAGTTTAATGTCATGCTCTTAATATTCAAAACCTTGCTCTAGGCCTTTGCTGTGAAGAACTACCTACCATTTCTTTGAGGCAATAATAAAAAACAATGCAAATATAAATCCACAAAACTATATTAAGGTCATGTTAAGGATATGGCTAATACCACAACAGTCAGAAGTTGCAGAACTAAGGCTAAAGCTTTGCACACTGCTCTTTGATGCATGTTCAAAGCTGTTTTATTTTTCATTACTTATTTTCGTCTGTACTGATATAAGCTGAAGAGTCCACTGAGCCTTTTATAAATGGCTGATCTCACAATATTAGATATTATTTATAGTTCTTACAAGCTGTAAGGCAACATCCTTATACTAAGCTGAACGGAGGTGTGTTGCAAAATAATTGGCAATAACTTTTTCCTCATTTATCTTGGCCTTGATTCTAAGTTAACATGCATAGGATTGTATATAAAAAGCTCTTATAGTGAATACTGTAAATAACAAAACAGATTTTAATTTTAGTATTTATGGTACATCTGCTACCACAATTGCTTCCAAAAGGTACATTCACACAACACATTCATTGCCAATCATGGTTTGGTCATGAATGCCTCTATAACTTCTTTCCCAGTGCTATAATTACAGTTTATCATCTATTATTTTTCAGTGGCTGTATGTATGATCCTGACTCTACTTTAGAAGTACTTTCAGGCAAAATAAGCCATAGAGAGAACAAGGCTAGAAGTAGTCATTGTTTCAGCTTGGCATGATACGTCTATTAGAAAGCAGACAGATAGTTTGCAGAGTAACTCAAAGAAAAGCATCCATTGAGTCTATTTCCAGCTAACTTATGGCTAATGGTTGCTATCACTTGTGAACATATAAATAGTAAACATATTTAAAATACAACAAGTATGAATATAACTTAATGATATTTATTAATACTGGAAATGTATATATTTCTATATATATTTCTATATTTCTATATATATTTCTCTATATTTTTTTCTCTCTCTAATCAGATAGTAGCAAACACCTTGGAATCAAAGAATCATAAAGTTGGAAATCATCAAGTATATGAAGTATATGAAACCATCAACCATGAAGTCCAGCTTCCTGGCCAGTATAACAGTTCATATTAAAACATTACTCACAATTTATCATACTACAGCTACATTGATATCTAATTAAGGGGAGTCCTTTGTTAAATATTTTGGTAGACCAAAATGTGCCCTATGGACTAAATTCAGTATCTGGCTTCTTTCTATATTGAGTCTGATTTCACAACATTTCCTATAGCTTGATTGTTGTTTTGTCAGTCGTGTCCAACCCATCATGACCCCATGGACAATGTTCCTCCAGGCCTTCCTGTCCTCTACCATCTTCTGGAGTCCATTTAAGTTCACACCTACTGCTTCAGTGACTCCATCCAGCCACCTCATTCTCTGTCGTCCCTTTCTTCTATTGATTAACATTTGGAAATCTGTTCTCAAGGGGACAATTGAAATGAAATATATCTGCTTGGTCTGCTGATTACTACTATGCAGTCTTGAGCTTGCACAAATAATTTATCTTTTATATTCATCCATCAAAATCTACCACTTGCCATGTACATTGAAATCAGGTATAATATAGAAAGAACATTAGATAGACAATTTCACTTCAAAAATGTTGACTCCTTGAACAGAATTATGAGATAAAAATGTAAAGGCTGTGTATATGATTCAGACATAAGGCAAGAAAAAATATTTTGTTTCAGACTGAGGCAAAATACTTTCCACAAAACTGTCATTTTGATTTTCCAAGAAAGTCTTCTGGAAGAGTTTTCAAAACTTTTGGAAATTCAAAATGGCTATCATTATAAGAGCTACTATTATAGTGGAAAGCAGAAGATTATTTCTAAAGCAAAGAGCTAGTAGATCAGAGAGATCATGAATTCAAGAATAAGTTTCACCATGTATCAATTATTTCCTAGGCTTAGTCTCAGCACTTTGTACCATAAAGGCAACACAATTTGTCTGGTGAAGTCACAGAAATTATGGAATTCTCCATTCTGAGGCCTCATCAAATAGTCCAGTAGCTGATTAGAAGAGTAGTGGAGCTTCACTGCATATCATAGATGCATACTAAATAAAACTACTACTGTTCTGCTATGATTACATATCATTCTGGACTTTAATACTGGAACTGCCAGATTAGGCCCAAGAACAATGGAATGCAGAGGAATGGCAGGTAAAATCCATTCTGAATCAATAAAGATGACTATTTCTAGCAATTGTCTTTACTAACCTGCATGTTTTTATAAAAAAATAATCAGCCCACTATTTATAAATTAATATGCATAGTCATTGACTTACAAACATTTATTTAGCAACTGATCAGTTACAATGGCACTGAAAAAAAGTGACTTACGACTTGTCCTCACATTTACAACATTGCAGCATCCTCATATTCATGTGATCGAAATTTAGGCACTTGGCAACCAGCATGTATTTACGATGGTTGCAGCATCCTGGGTCATGTGATCACCATATAGGCAACCTTCCCAGCCAGCATCTAACAAGCAGTCAATGGGGGAAACCAGATTTGGTTAATGACCACATGATTCATTTAATAATTGCAGCAATTCACTTAACAGCTATAGAGAAAAGATGGTAAAATCAGGTGTGACTGACTTAATAACCACCTTGCTTAGCAATGGAAATTCTTGTCCCAACTGTGACCAAAATTCAAGGACTACCTGCACACAGTTCCCACATTTCCTCAGTGAAATTTAAGGTTACTTGAAGGATGATTCAGATGTCATATGAAAAAGTAACATGTTAAGGTATCTAAACTTTGATACAGACAGGTAGCTTTGTCCTAAAAAAATAGGATTTTTTTTCTGACCCACTTGTAAAAAGGAAAGCGGACAAAATTTAAATTTTTATATATGGGTATCATGATTGATATAGATATCTTGATTTTCATACTGTATTTTTAAAAAGTATGTATCAGTTGTATTCTTTTTAGAAAAAGCAAACAGCCATGTTCTGTGAGGCCCATCTACTAGACCTTGCTTAATGACTGCCCTATTCAGGAACCATTCAAAGTTAGGACAACATAGGAAAAGTAACTTTATGACCACTCCTTGAATTTAGGACCACTGTTAAGTGATCAAGACTAAGGTGCTTTGTAACTGGGGGTGTTTATAGTCATTGCAATGTCGTACAGTCACATGATCAACCTTTGCATGTTTCACAACTGGCTTCCAACAAGCAGAATCAATGGAGAAGCTGGAAGTAAAATTGCAAGTCAGGGTCAAGTGATATATCTCATTTATTGATCCATGATGACTTGCTTAATGACCAAATCGGAAGTGATATAAATCTATTACAATCTAGCGATGTTTCACTTAGCAATTGCCTCACTTAGTAAGAGAATTGCTGGTTGCGATTGCTAAATGAGAACTATCTTTATACCATTTCTTAAAAAAGAAAAAAAATGGATCAAAGTCCACTTTTGCTTTTTTACCTCTTTTGATTCACTTTAAGATGTGTAAGACAACCTAACACAAAGTAGCAAATGTCTTGTGATAAACAGCCAAATATTTAACAATACCATACTAGTCTAAAATTGGTTATTTGCATACCTAAAGAGATGGACCCCTGAAAAAGTAATAAGTGTTCATTTATATATCACAGCTAGCAAAGCGATCTACAACACAAGATACACAACACAAAATCCAAAATATGTTCATGACAGCATGGTAATTACATAATAATCACATCTTCATACTGTGATCTCACATTTAAAGAGATGAAACAATAAACAGGGTCTGTATAGATTATTTGTAAATAAATTTGTAACTACCTGGAATACTGCATCCAGTTTTGGTCACCACATTACAAAAAAGATGTTGAGACTTTGGAAAAAGTGCAAAGAAGAGAGACTGAAGTGATTAAGGGCCTGGAAACAAAAACATATGAAGAACAGTTGCAGAAATTGGGTATGGACAGTCTAGAAAAAAGAAGGGCTAGGAGTGACATGATAGTAGTATTCCAATATTTGAGGGGCTGCCACAAAGAAGAGGGGGGGGTCAGCCTATTTTCCAAAGCACCTGAAGACAAGACAAGAAACAATGGATGGAAACTAATCAAGGAGAGAAGCAACCTGGAATTAAGGAGAAACTTTCTAAGTTTCTAAGGACAATTAACCAGTGGAACAGCTTGCCTCCAGAAGTTGTGGTTGCTTCATCACTGGAGGTTTTTAGGAAATAACTGAACAGCCACCTATCTGAAAGGGTATAGGATCCCCTATTTGAGATTAGAAGACCTCCAAGTTCTGATTGAACTTCATTTTTCCCCCTGAAGAGTGATTTGAAATTGGGATTTTTATACAACACTTATTTTCTGAATTCTAAAAGAAATTATTTGATCCACATCACTTAGACTTAGCTTCCCACCAGATTTCACACTTCTCCAAATGTTACTATGAATTGTCAGGATCTAAAACATTCCAAAATACATTTAAAAAGAATTTTTTTTAGTGAAAAAGCATTTAGCAAACCATGACAATATTTAGTAACATAGTATGTAGCTTTCCTGAACCAGCGTCCTTCAGATGTGTTGGATTTCAGCTATAATATTATGATTCCTGGTCGGTACTCACAAACCAGTAATGAAAACCAAGAGAGACACTACTTAATTCATCAACAATTAAAAACATTTTATTTTTGATAAAATTCAATACCACCTTAAATTCAGTATTTATTCGAAATTGCTTGAAATTCAGCCTTTAATCTGACACTACTCCTCAAGTGTAGAATAATGGAGCCTGATTTTATGACCTTTTGTGCTGCAGTCATTAAGTGAATCCATGGCTATTAAGCGAATGCTGTAGTTGTTAATAGTTTACTGTGAGCATGGTTTTGACGAAAAATGTTTTCAATAGTCTTCAATAAAACCATCAGAAAATGGGGTCATGACTGCAAGACTCTGCAAATGGCCACAAATGCCATTTTAAGATCAAAAGCAGTAGAAGAAGATGCTAGCAGTGAAATACATGATTGTCATTTCTACTGAAAGCAAAATCATAGGGAATGCACTAGTGCAGGATTCATCAATTACTATAGTTCAGTTGCACATTGTGGCTTCCTCTTGAGCTTTTTTTTTTTTTTAAAAAAATAGAAATCTTTTAAAATCACATACCATATATATTATCGGATTGTTTCTGCACAGGTATTTTCTGTGCCAATATGGTTTCATCCTACTGCAGCACTTTTTAAATAATAATAAAACTTAGTGACAGTCAAGGAATGCTTTGCCTCTTCTGGGTGAGAAGGAAGAAAATTATATAGACAAGATTGTTTAGAAATTAACAGAATTAAAAATAAGTGAAATAATTTTTATGTTTCAGCAATTATGCCACATACTTTCCAAAGTACCCTGAAATTACTCCAATAAAATTATTTGGCTGGCATTCCATATAAAACAGGGGTTCCTATAGCTTCTAATGTTGTATCCAATATATATATATAAGGATGCAGGATCTATTTCCGCCTCCAGAAAGAAGGAAATTTTGGGAAAAGATCATGTTTCCTAAGCAACTATCTGTATCTCCCCAAGCAGGGCCACCTCACACATTGAAAATCATTAGCCTATCACAAAGATGCCATTGGTAACACCAGACCACGTGGATGTTGTTTTGTGTTTTGTTTTCTTTTAATTCCTGTTCTTATTTTTGGGCCACCACTGTGATATATGTAGCAGGTGGTGGGAAGCCATATATCTGACATGTTTAGATTCAGGCTAATCTCATTTGATCTCCAGAGAAAGAAAGACATTTTATTTACTTTATGTTTTAAAGATGCCTTGTGTGTTCAATGTTCAAATATGCAAAAGAGAAGCAGTGTGACCAGAATTTGCCAAAAAGGAGAAAAGAAAGAAAAAAAAGAACAGAAACTTTTTTTTTTTAAAAAAGAAAAGACTATTATTTTAGTTGCCTAATCAGCTCAACCTTTGTAAAGAATAAACCCAACCCTTGGATCCATGCCAACAGCAGCCATTTAGATATTTGCATCTGTTTATCCTTTCAGTCAAAATGCCTTTTGTCTTAGTTTTGACAAGGGAGTGCAAATGTTCTGATCCCAACAAGCAGTTCTGGGGCATTGGATAAAAAGCGTCTATTCCCCCTTTTCTAAGAGGATGGACACATACTTTTACCCTTCTTTCTTTCTTTTTACCAGCTCTACTCTTTTGAAGGGAATTGTTGACAAGACCTGCATAATTCAGCTTCCATGTGTGTGGAAAATCTCTTGAACACTCTTTGGCTTGCCTTTTCAGAACTCTTCTCAAGAGCTAGGCCCCTATATCACTTTGAACATGAAAACACATCTTACTTTTGTGAAAGCATCTCTACTTTCTTCAGCCATTTTTAACCCTTGACCAAGCTGACTGCAGTAGGGAAGCATGCTATTTTATTTTAATGTCAGGTCTATAAACTAAGGCAGAATTAAAGCAACATTCTAGGAATAGGACGTATGATTTTTTTTAAAAAAATATAAAAATAAATCTAACTCATTTTCATATACATACATACATACACATACACACACACACACACACACACAAACACACACACACACACACATATATACATATATACATATATACATATATACATATATACATATATACATATATACATATATACATATATACATATATACATATATACATATATACATATATACATATATACATATATACATATATACATATATACATATATACATATATACATATATACATATATACATATATATATATATATATATATATATATATATATATATATATATATATATATATATATATATATATATATATATATATATATATATATATATATATATATATATAATAAAAGCAAACAAACACGAACACCAGGAAAGATTTAAAACTAAAAATGTTTAATCTAGTGCCAAGCTTTTGTCGGCCAACTGCCGACATCATCAGAGCTTAAAACCAGTCGATGGGAGTCTCCTTTATAGTGCTAGTCAGTCTATGCACACGGCTCCTCTATCTCGTCATAGGTCCTACTTGATTGGGCTGCATGTTGATTATATTCTTGATGTTAATTGATGCTGCCGCTCCATTACTTGCTCTGTTTCCTCCACTCTCCTTCTTTGTGCGTGTATTGCTATCCATCTCCTTACTACAGGCTCCTGAGTTCGGCATGCTCCTTCCCCCCCTTTTTTTGGCTGTTCGTTTCCTCCATGTTTTCCCAGTTGCTCCTTCTCACTCCATTGGCCATGCACTAGATACTCTCCTCTCATCTCCCCCCCCCCCGCTGTCCTTCCCATACGTTCATGGCCATGTCCTACACACACCTCACCTCCTATGTTCTCTACCCCTTTCTTCTCATCTCCGATGCCCATTACATTCACGTCACCCCAATCATCACATTGCAGTCTCCATTTCGATCTGTTGTCTCCATCTAACGTGGTTCGTGCGTATTCGCTCTTCACGGGGGTATTGCTGCATTGTGTATTTAAGCCTGCACCCCTCTTTCTCATAGCCCTATGCTTGTATATGGGCTTAGTTGGTGGGGTGGCCATTCGTTCCTCCTCCCCTTTTTTATGTTTGTTACAAACCTATCATTGTGATCCTCATATTGTCTATGATGTTCTGGATTGTCCTCTTCTATCAATCGCGACCAAGTTTTTATTATGGGACTGTTAATATACCGTCCAATTAGTTCCACTCCATTGTCTTTATGTCTTGTTGTTACTGCACATGCATGAGTATCTTTAATGTCATCTGTTGGGCAGCCTGGTATCTCTGGTGTGAGGACTTTTTGCCGGTGTGTTCTGGCCTTTGTTCTTTCATTGGGGGGGGTGTTGTTATTTCTCTTAGGTATCCTAAGGGATCTGGGGGACCTCCTGCTGTGTTGGCTTTTATTCTTCTGTTTAACAGCTCTCTTGCTCTTTTGGAACATGTGCATACCCCAGGGAAAGAGCTTCTGTTGGTTGTTTACTGGCAACCACTATCTGATCGTCCGTGGATTGCAATGGCATTTTCACTTCCCCTATAGTTATGTTTCCTTGGTCTTGTGGCACACAGTTAAATTGTCTTTGTTGGGATGCATGATTTTGTTTGTCCCATGCTCTCAGTGCCTGATGTGCTGGGCAGAGTTCTATGTGCTGGTTAATCGAATTTTTATCTGAGAGCCAAGCCTCTTTAAGCAGGTGGCCTCCAGTGTCACTGGATAGGGTATGCACATCATCAAAGTTGAACTGGTGGCCAAGGTCAGCCAAATGCATCCACACTTGTAAGTGCTGTTCACACCTTTTGATGGCTAGCTTGTGTTCATGTATCCGGGTTTTTAGTCTCTTGGAGGTCTCCCCAACATAGTTGCTAGGACAATCTTTGCAGTTGATCTTATACACCACCGTGTATTTCTCTGCATTGGGGAGCGGATCCTTGGGGCGCATGATCTTAGAGCGCAGTGTCTGGTTCGGTTTATGGGCTACTTTTATGTTATGGGGGACTAGTAGCCTAGCTGTTGCTTCAGACACATTGTTGATGTAAGAGAGGGAAATACATGTCATCTGTGGTGGTGTCTTGTTAATCTGCACATTCTCCCCGAGTTTGGGTGATGCGCCATGGCGTTTGATAAACCTCACTGGATAGCCATTGTGTTTGCAAATATGGAAAAGATGGTTCCTTTCCTCTGTTTTTGCTTCAGCTGTGTTGCAGTGAGAGTCTATCCATTTGAATAATGTTCTGATGCAGCTTGCTTTATGGGCCACCGGATGATTATTCTTGTAGTGGAGGATTCTATCAGTGTGAGTCAGTTTTTGGTATACCCTTTATGTAGGGTTCCATCTGGTTGGCAGTTGAGTAGCACATCCAGGAAGGATAACAAGCCCTGATTCTCCTCCTCTGCTGAGAATTTGATGTCTGGGTATACCGAATTTAGTGTGTCCATAAAGTTTGCTACTTGGCATCTTTTGATAACCACAAACATGTCATCCATGTAGCGGACCCAACATTTGGGTTGGTATTTAGTCATCGCTATAAGTTCTAACCATTGGAGAACTGCTTCTGCTATTACACTTGAGATAGGGGATCCCATAGGTGTCCCTTTAACTTGCTCAAACATGGTACCATGAAAGGTGAAGTAGGTTTTCAAACATGCCTCTATTAATTTCACCAAATCCTCAGTTTGCAGGAAGTCCTGGTGTTGTTCCCTATCCCCTTCATTCAGGCGGTCTCTTAGAACTGTGATTGCCAAGTCTTGTGGAATGGAGGTGAAGAGTGAGGTGACATCAAAAGACACCATCATCTCATCCTTCTCCACTCTTAGGGCTTTAATCCTTTCCAGAAACTCCTCTGCCGATTTTATAGTAGTTTCACTATTGCTGACAAGATGGTTGATCCGGTTACTCAGCCATCTGGCCAGTTCCAAGGTTGGAGTGCCTCTGAACGAGACAATAGGGCGGAGGGGGACACCTTCCTTATGGATCTTAGGTAATCCATAAAACCTAGCAATTGCTGAATCACTCGGGCATATCCTCCTCAAGGTGTCATCATCTATCTTTATATCTATATATATACATATATATGTGTGTATGTGTGTGTGTGTATATATATATATACGTGAAGGACTTTTGGCAAGGGAAGGGCTGCATCTCATGAAAACAGGAAAATGTACTCAGAAAAAGACTGGCCCAACTCATCAGGAGGATTTTAAACTAAAATTGAGGGGAAAGGGTGATCAATCTTTAAAATCCCTAGAACACAAAACCAGCCATAAATCCCAAGAAGACAAATCAAACAATGAGGGAATGATGAGAAAAAAGAAAAACTCCAACTATCAGGAGATGCAAGAAACATACCCACAGACAGGCATAAAGGTCTTAAATGCTTATATACAAATGCTCAAAGCTTAGGGAACAAATAGGGTGAACTAGAAGCAATAAGGAGGGTATGACATAGTTGGCATTACAGAAACCTGGTGGGACAAAACCCATGACTGGAATGTACTGATGAATGGATCCAAACTGTTCAAAAGAAATAGATCTACAAAAAGAGGAGGGGAACTTGCACTACATGTAAGAGAATAGTACATATCTACAGAAATGCATGTGATCAAAGATAAAATCTTTCCAGAATGTATGTGGGTCCATATAAAAGGGGGGAAAAGTGACATTGCCATAGCTGTATATTATAGGCCACCCAACCAATCAGAAGAAATAAGTCTTTTTTCTCATACAAGCCATCCCAACACTTTTACATTTCTCATATCTTAAAAAAAGAAAAAAAAAACAAAGAAAACATTTCTTTTATATAAACCATCCCAACATTTTTATATTTCTCATATCAAAAAACAAAACACAAAAGAAAAAAGGAAGGAAAAAAACTGTATTAACTGAGGGGTTCATCCCTCTTAAACTAATCTTCATTTATATCCAAAATCTTTCTATTTGTTTAACCATATTCAAACAGATGTTTAATTTTTAAATATTCCAAGCAGCTGATTGGTTCTCTTGTTGATTGGCACTTTGAATAGTCTCCAACAAGCTTGGAGAACAAACCACAGTCAAAATCTAAAACTCCAGCTACAAATATTTCCTATTATTTCAAAGTTATATGGGCATAAACTTACTGAGACCTGATTTTCCATCAAAGGAACAGTTAACAAAAATATTGACTTAGATCCAACATATAAGAAACCAGACCATTCAAAGTGCCAATCAACAAGAAAACCAATCAGCTGCTCAGAATTCAAATATAGCTCCAAACAACTGACCACACTGGCACACAAGATACTTATGAGCTAAAGAAAATAGGACAACAAAATCCTGCTGATCATGTTACCTAGTTTGGTAACAAAATGTTCAGGAATTATATTAAAACAAGCTTGGAGAACAAGCCACAGACAAAAATTGTAGAACATGTTTTCTGTGAGGATATCCCTGTACTTTGATCCATTCATCTTTCCTTCAACTCTGACCAGTCTCCCAGTTCCTGCTGCTGAAGAATTCTACCACATGATGCTGCCACCACCATGCTTCACTGTTGGGATGATATTGGGCAGGTGATGAGCAGTGCCTGGTTCCTCCAGACATAACTATAATGTGTTGAGGTAAAGTATTTGGAATTGTTGAAAAAACAGTCATAAGACTCTGTCAGTTAAGAGCCAGACTTGCTCTCTACATGCTAATTATCTTGTGTTAAAGCAGGAACTAATATTTGAATCCTATTGGCTGCCATCTAGTTGTTGAGTGTATAAATAGGGATGAAGCTGCAGGCTTTTGTTTAAATCTGCAATAAAGAGCTGTTTGTTCACCTATTGCCTCGTCAATGCCTCACCGAACACCAAACATAACAATATTTAGAATTAAGGCCAGTCTTGGTTTCATCAGACCAGGGAATCTTGTTCTTCACAGTCTGACAGTCCTGGTGCTTTTTTTGCAAGTCCAAGCAGGCTTTCATGTATTTGCACTGAGGAGAGGCTTCTGTCTAGCCACTCTGCCATAAAGCCCAGATTGGTGAAGGGATGCAGTGATGATTGTCCTTCTGGAACTCTGTCCCATCTCCACACAAGATCTCTGGAACTCAGTCAGAATGATCATTACATTCTTGGTCACATCTCTTACTACAGAGGTCCCCAACCTTTTGGGCACCAGGGACCGGTTCCATGGAGAGAGGTTTTTCCACAGAGCAGAGGGGGCATGGTTTCATGTACTGCCTGCATACCAAGGATGGGGCTTTGCTTGTTTGCATGGACCGGTTTCTGGTATGCCACGGCCCAGTGCCAGTTCATGGATCAGGTGTTGGGGACCCTTGTTTTACTAAGGCCTTTCTCCCCTGATTGTTAAGTTTGACCGGGCAATCAGCTCTTGGAAGAGTCCTGGATGTGCCAAATATTTTCCATTTGAGAATTATGGAGGCCACTGTGCACTTAGGAATCTTCAGTGAAGCAGAAATTTTACTGTAGCCTTCCCCAGATCTGTGCCTTGCAATAATTATGTCTCTCTGCAGGCAGTTCCTTTGACATCATGGCTTTTGCTGTGCTACAGTATGCATTGTCAATTGTTAGGCATTCTATAGAGAGGTGTGTGGCTTTCCAAATCATGTCCAATCAACTTAATTTACCAAAGGTCAACTCCAGTCAAGAATCATGTCAGCAACGATCAAGAGAAATGGGAGCGACCGGAGCTAAATTTCAAGTGTTGTTGCAAAGGTCTGAATACTTATGCCAATGTGATATTTCAGTTTTTTCTTTTTAATAAATTTATAGACATGTCTAAAATTCTGTTTTCATTTTATCATTGTGGGGTACTGAGTGTAGATTAATGAGGAAAAAATGAATTTCAACAACTGTAAAATCAGGCTGCAGCATAAACAAAATTGATAAAAGTGAAGGGAGTCTGAATACTTTCTAAATGCACAATATATATATATATGACAAAGTGACCCTTGCATTTCACCAGATATTGGTCAGCTATCAAAATTAAGTATTTTCATGCTGCCTCTAAAAGTTATATTCCTTCATCTTATCCATTGAAGTGTATTTATTTCATGTATGATAAAGATTTTTTATGCCACACACATGTAATTAGAGGAAACGGATAGACTTTAAGAAAAAATATTGGAAATGTTGCACATTGTGGACATATTTTGCATAAGATTTACAACTGGATTTAAAGTCTGAGCTCTGTACCATGAGATCCATTATTTACATAAACATAAGTTCATGATTAAAATCATCTTTCTTGGACAATAGAAATATAGGAGAAATGTTTTGTGTGAAACTGAACATGGTGCAAAAAGGCAGTATTTTCTAGTTTCAACTTTGCCTTTTTAAACGACACTCTATCCTCTCACATTTCCTAACCCCCCAGGGAAAAAAAATCCAGCTATGTCTAAAACATTTGGCAAGCCTCCTTTGAGATCAAACACAAATATAAAAGTATTCAGAGGAAGTCCAAATTGAGCCTCTGGCTAGATTTGTGACACAAATTTAAGATCCAAGCTTAACTGGTCTGGTAAGCCAGATAAACTCCATGCTGAGAAAGAAGCCTTTAAGACTGCTTACCAAAAGCAAGGTTAAAAATTAATTCTTAACCCCTAGTGAGGAGTAGTGTGCAATTCTAAGGGCATGTTCTCATAAACATGCAAATTATATACCCAAAAGAACATTCAGATACACACATTCAGGATTTGCTAAATCTTGTGTACACTAGAAATGGCAGATCCCCTTAAACTAAGACACTTAGTGTCATGCCTCATAGTAAATTGAACTTTTTATTTCATCCAGGTTTTTCATAATTCTGTGCAAACATGAACAATACTGGCAGGTTTGTAACTATCTATCAGGTGTTATTTTCAGCTCCAAACAATAAGCAAAGGAAGAATATATGAATCTGGACTATGCAGTTTCAGCTTGCTAATGGACATGCATAAATGAATATTTCTTATTTAAAAAAAAAAATCCATGGAGAAAATAAGATGTTGAATTGCAATGCATTTTGTTTCCTAAATTATGGTGACAAGATATATCCATGATATTCCAGGGAAAACTAAGCCAATGATGTCTCTTCAAGGGCAAAATAGAAGGCAATCTATGTAAAAGTAGGCTGCAGTCTTATGGGTAAAGAGTAAGTGAAATATCCTCTTTTTGTTGTTGTTTTGGATTCTAGGTCTATAAAAAGGTTTATATTAGAAGTGACAGATTTAAACTTCAGTTCAAGACACTAACTTCCTTGGTTATGAGTGTTATATAAAGATATAGCTAGGCAGCATTCCAGAAAAAATATCTTTTAAAAAAATGATATGAGTCCAGTCCTGAAGAAAATCAGTTTTTGCCTTACCTCTGTAACAGTTTTGTTACTGAAAAGTATTCTGCTTTCTGCCTAGAGTGTATCAAAATGGGACAACTCACCCCATCAAGTTGAGTGTGGCCAGTTGGGTATGGCCAGTTGCCATTAACCCAAGTGTATTGCCATGTTGGAAGTTGGGGAGCAGAACTAAATACTACTGAAAAAGAATATAGTGTATCACCTAGCTAAGCTTCATTTGCAGATGAGAGGTTGGTTCAAATCCCCATTCATTGAAAAGTACATCAAATGATCGTAAACTAGTCCTTATCTATCAGACAATCCTACATTACAAACCTATAAGAGTAAAAGGAAGAGCCACCAGAAGAACATATTATAGAGCTGGGAAAGATATAAAAAGTGGCAATTAAAATTATTGCAGGGGTGGGAAAAAATGTGAATCAACGTGCTAATATTGCATTTTTTATACTAATAACCACATCATGCTTGAAAAATATCAGGCACTATGACTAATGAAATCACTAGTGTGTTTGAACTCAGAAAAACAATAGAGGTCTAAAACAATGGGGAAACCTGTGATTTTTATCAGTAACATAAGTATAGTATATATTAAAACTGGGGATTTGCATCATCCAAGGCTAAGAGCTGGAAAGAGATTAGGGATGGTCAGAAAGTGAAAAAGGAGGCATTTACATTACAATAGCCACTTGTTTCAGCAAGATGAAATAGTAGCCCCTAAACTATTGTGGGAGCTGCCAAGATTTGAATTGGCTGCTAATAGAAAAGAATATATGTTCCTAAGGATTGATTAGTTAGTTTCTTGACTGGAAACCTTGCTAAAACAATGCAGAAAACAATACCCCAATCAAAGAAATACCAAGGAGAAAACCCCCACCAACTCTGGCAGGGCAAGCTACTGTATATAAACAGGGAACAAACCCATCCACATTAGCACTGATGATGTTACCTAGTTGGGTAATGAAATGGTTGCAAGCAATAAACCAAGCTCAGAGAGCAACAAGGACTCCACAGAATTGTCTACTATTGCGTACCTTGCGTTCTTGACTTTAGTTTACTATGCAGCATGGTGTTGTAACGATGATGCTATCATTGTTACTATTATTTGTATTAATACACTTTTTTCAAAGAGCTCACATTTTCACAGAAATAAACCTATAAGCTTATGTTGGATTTAATGGGTCCAAAATCATGCAATGAGATCTATGGTCAAGTGGAAACTTGAATATTCAACACTGAATTGAATACCATTATCATTACTATACTGGTTCCCATAATGCTTTGGAAACATATTAATGATGAAGGTCTGAAAATATCAAAATTATATTAATATTAAGCATATTAATGCTGAGAGAGAGAGAGAGAGAGAGAGAGAGAGAGAGAGAGAGAGAGGAGAGAGAGAGAGAGAGAGAGAGAGAGAGAGAGAGAGAGAGAGAGAGAGAGAGAGAGAGATAGAGAGAGAGAGAGAGAGAGAGAGAGAGAGAGTTGGTATTTTTCAATGATGGACAGATTTGATAGACAGTGGACACTTCTGTTATTTACCCTCTCCCTGCCCCATGGCTAATGGAGTTCTTGTCAAAAGATTTTTTTAATCAGTTTTCTTAAAAAAGAAATAACCTGAGTACTTGGTATCATAAATATTCATCCATTCACACTTCTGAAAATTTCATAAACATGTGAAACACATCTAATAGATGTGTCAAAGGATGTGGAAATGGGATAAATCTACTCACTTTGAGAACGATCTGGTACATGGCATATCCTCTGCCCAGGTGCTATGATAGCAAATGGTTACACTGTATGGTGGCAAAGAAGAAAATGTTATTGTTTTATGTGTATATGTGTTTTATGTGTGAAAGTGCTGGTATATTTTATGTCTACAATATTTTATACTAGCAGTACTTTATTAATTAGAAATTGAAGAGAACAATCCCTATTAGATATTATGTGGGCCTCCAGTTTGGCATTTTACCCTGGAGGATAAGTATGGAATGGTTGAGCTAAAGAAGATGAAACTGGAAATTTGGGAAGCAGAAAGTCTTATTTTGCTAGATGAAAAATGCCAAACTAAGAGTATTAATGCAGAGATAAATCCAGAGTCTTTACAATGTCTTTCATTAAGGGATTGCATATTCCATTCTTTTCTTCAACTGAAGACAGCTCTAAGAACACGTTCAATGATATCTTACAAAGCTGGTTTAAGATCATTAAATACTCATTTTTCAGTCCATTCAAATTCATTCAAAAGGGAAATTCATAGTTCCCTGGACTGAAGGAAACAACTGAAACAACCAGGAATAATTTGATATATCCATTGAATGACTGCTTTAATCATAGAATAAACTACCTTGCTTAACTGATGTATTGTTTCCTTCATGCATACATCACTAACTGTATCGGTTGTAACATGTACCAAATTGCTGAGGTTTACAGAAAAAGAAAAGAAACTTTGGAAGGAGTTAAGACATCTCGTTAGGCTCCAGGCCAGAATGTTTAAGGGCTTCTACTATACTATGAATGGCAATATCTCACAGTATCATCACACCCTGGGGTGGCAGCAGGCTATTTTCATATAGTTTGTTTAGAATGGAGATGGGCAAGAGATAAAAAAAAATAGTTTCACATGTGTTTAAATCCTGCCAAATTAAATATGAGGTTAGTGTTGGACCGAAACCCTTTTCATATATTTTTGACCATTCTTGATCAATTTGATGGAAAGGGAATTGCCTTTATCTTTTTTTTTCTTCAAAGGAAAATTAATCTTGTGAGTAAGGTGTGGGGTTCATGTCCTGACTTTAATTATCAGATGGTTAAGTAATATTTATGTGAGCATCCTGTTTCTTATTTTACACTCTTCTATTCATAGTTATTAGGAGTCCGAGGGGAAGAGAAGAACCGGGCTGCTGTATAGCCACTCCCCCCAGCCCAGCCACCCCAAACGTGAGCAGCTGAACTTTGGGAGTCCGAGGGGAAGAGAAGAACCGGGCTGCTGTATAGCCACTCCCCCAGCCCAGCCACCCCAAACGTGAGCAGCTGAACTTTGGGAGTCCGAGGGGAAGAGAAGAACCGGGCTGCTGTATAGCCACTCCCCCAGCCCAGCCACCCCAAACGTGAGCAGCTGAACTTTGGGAGTCCGAGGGGAAGAGAAGAACCGGGCTGCTGTATAGCCACTCCCCCAGCCCAGCCACCCCAAACGTGAGCAGCTGAACTTTGGGAGTCCGAGGGGAAGAGAAGAACCGGGCTGCTGTATAGCCACTCCCCCCAGCCCAGCCACCCCAAACGTGAGCAGCTGAACTTTGGGAGTCCGAGGGGAAGAGAAGAACCGGGCTGCTGTATAGCCACTCCCCCAGCCCAGCCACCCCAAACGTGAGCAGCTGAACTTGGGAGTCCGAGGGGAAGAGAAGAACCGGGCTGTTGTATAGCCACTCCCCCAGCCCAGCCACCCCAAACGTGAGCAGCTGAACTTGGGAGTCCGAGGGGAAGAGAAGAACCGGGCTGCTGTATAGCCACTCCCCCAGCCCAGCCGCCCCAAACGTGAGCAGCTGAACTTGGGAGTCCGAGGGGAAGAGAACAATTGAGCCGCTGAGCAGCCATTGCTCTAATCAGCCGACTCTGTTTGTCACTATGTTTTTCAAGTTTTTTTTATATACTGTTTGTCTAAATTTTAAATATTTATATCTATTTAATACAATTTTAATTGACTTGTTAGAAGTTATGAAAGATTGGGGGGGGATTGACTGTTTGTGGAATGAATCGGGTTGAATGGATGAATGGATGGTTAGCTCGTTTTTAAATTGTTAGTTTATAGGGTGGTTTTTGGGAGGGGTAAATTAAATGATATGGATGGAGTTGTGGTTGAGTGGAATGAATGGGATGGACTGGCTAGCCTGCCTGGCACGGCAGAGGCGGAGGGGGAGGGGGGCGCTGGCTCTGGGGTGATAGAGGGCCAAAGTATACCGGTCTTGCTGGGGAGAGGCAGATATGGCGGGGGCCACAGGGTAGGCCATTCCCGGGGAACAAGAGCTCGCTGTTTAAAAGTGATCCCTTGCTCCGACCCTGTGAGTTCAGCCCGAAGTACTGGTGATGGGGGAAATCCGGACCCTGGGCTCAGGCTGTTGCTGCTCAATGCCAGGTCGGTTGTAAATAAAGCTCCCCTCATCCGTGATCTTCTCCTGGATGAGGAGGCCGACCTCACATGTGTGACTGAGACCTGGCTGGGCCCGGAGGGAGGAGTTCCTCTCTCTGAGATGTGTCCAGCCGGGTTTCAGGTATGGCATCAGCCACGACCCCAGGGAAGGGGGGGAGGAGTGGCTATTATAGCCAAGAAGACCTTTAGTCTACGCAGGCTTGCTGTTTCTGAGATTGCGGGTTGTGAGTTGCTTCTTGTGAAGTTGGACCTAGGGGTTCAGGTGGGCTTGTTGCTTACGTACCTGCCTCCCAGCTGCGTGTCAACAGCCCTGCCTGCGCTACTTGAGGAGGTTGCTGGGCTGGCGGTTGAGTTCCCCAGGCTTATTGTCTTGGGGGACTTAAATCTGCCGTCGCTCGGCGAATCCTCTGGGTTGGCGCAGGAGTTCATGGCCACCATGGCAACCATGAACCTGACTCAGGTAGTTCAGGGTCCGACTCACGAGAGGGGACACACTCCCGACATGGTATTCCTCTCAGAACAGTTGAGCAATGATCTGAATTTAAGGGGCTTAGATATTTTGCCTATGTCATGGTCAGATCATTCTCTGCTGCGGCTTGTTTTTAAGCCTCCACTCCTCCCCTGCAGGGAGGCGGAACCGATTAGGTGGTTCCGCCCCAGACGTCTGATGGATCCAGAGAGTTTTCAGAGGACGCTTGGGGAAATACCGGACTCTCTCATTCACAGTTCGGCAGAGTCCCTGGTTACGGCCTGGAATATGGCTGCGAAGGGGGCTCTTGACCGGATTGCGCCGCTGCGACCTCTCTGTGGTAGCAGACCCAGGAGATCTCCTTGGTTTACTGAGGAACTCAGGGGGATGAAGCGCCAGAAGAGACGCCTAGAGAAGCGATGGAGGAAAAGTAAATCCGTATCTGACCGAACACTTGTAAGATCTTATATCAAGACTTATCAGGTGGCGCTCAAGGCGGCAAGATGCGCGTATCATTCCGCCTTGATTGCATCTGCGGAATCCCGCCCAGCCGCCCTGTTCAGGGTAACTCGCTCCCTCCTTAATCAGGGGGGGGTTGATGCACCCTTGCAGGGTAGTGCTGAGGACTTTAATAAGTTTTTTGCGGATAAAATCGCCCAGATTCGGATGGACCTTGACTCCAATTGGAATGCAGTATCGGCTGATAATGATTCAGTCGAGATGACAGGGACTCGTCTTGATCCTGTTGTGTGGGAGGAGTTTGACCCGGTGGCACCTGATGAAGTCGACAAGGCCATTGGAGCTGTGAGCTCCGCCACCTGTTTATTGGACCCGTGCCCCTCCTGGCTGGTTTCGGCCAGCAGGGAGGTGACGCGGGGCTGGGTTCAGGAGATTGTCAACGCTTCTTTGAGGGAGGGGTCCTTTCTGGCTCCCTGCAAGGAGGCAATTGTGCGCCCCCTCCTCAAGAAGCCTTCCCTGGACCCAGCTGTTTTAAACAACTACCGTCCTGTCTCCAATCTTCCCTTTATAGGGAAGGTTGTTGAGAAGGTGGTGTCACTCCAGCTCCAGCGGTCCTTGGATGAGGCCGATTATCTGGGCCCTCAACAGTCAGGATTCAGGCTCGGCTACTCCACGGAAACTGCTTTGGTCGCGCTGACGGATGATCTCTGGCGGGCCCGGGATAGGGGATTTTCCACTATCCTGGTGCTACTTGACCTCTCAGCGGCTTTCGATACCATTGACCATGGTATCCTTCTGCACCGACTGGGGGGGTTGGGGGTTGGGGGCACTGTTTTGCAGTGGTTCACCTCCTACCTCACTGGTCGGTCACAGTCGGTGTTGGCGGGGGGTCAGAGGTCGACCCCTAGGTTCCTCCCTTGTGGGGTCCCTCAGGGATCGGTCCTCTCCCCTCTGCTGTTTAATATCTACATGAAACCACTGGGTGAGATCATCCGACAACACGGGGTGAGATATCATCAGTATGCTGATGATACCCAGCTTTACATCTCCACCCCGTGTCATTTCAGTGAAGCAGCGGAAGTGATGTGCCGATGTCTGGAGGCTGTTAGGGTTTGGATGGGTGCCAACAGGCTCAAACTCAACCCCGACAAGACGGAGTGGCTATGGGTTCTGCCTCCCAAAGATAATTCAATCTATCCGTCCATCAGCCTGGGGGGGGAGCTTTTGACCCCCTCGGAGAAGGTCCGCAACTTGGGCGTCCTCCTCGATCCACAGCTAAACTTGGAACATCATTTTTCGGCTGTGGCGAGGAGGACATTTGCCCAGGTTCGCCTGGTGCACCAGTTGCGGCCCTATTTGGACCGGGAGTCTCTGCTCACAGTCACTCATGCCCTTATCACCTCGAGGCTCGACTACTGCAATGCTCTCTACATGGGGCTACCTTTGAAAAACGTTCGGAGACTTCAGGTAATGCAGAATGCAGCCGCGCGAGCAGTGTTGGGCCTGCCCAGAAATGCCCACATCTCAGCATCACTCCGTGAGCTGCATTGGCTGCCTATTGGTCTCCGAACGCAATTCAAAGTGTTGGTTATGACCTATAAAGCCCTACATGGCATCGGACCAGGTTACTTACGAGACCGCCTGCTGCCTCACGAAACCCAGCGACCGGTTAGGGCCCACAGAGTCGGCCTTCTCCAGGTCCCGTCGGCTAGACAGTGTCGCCTGGCGGGGCCTAGGGGAAGGGCCTTTTCTGTTGCGGCCCCGGCCCTCTGGAATCAACTCCCCCCGGAGATCCGTATCGCCCCCACCCTCTCCGCCTTTCGTAAACTACTAAAGACCCATCTCTGCCGGCAGGCCTGGGGCGGTTGAAATCTTGCCCCTAGCCAGTGTATGTCTGTGTGTATGTTTGCTGAATGAATGGTTCTTAATTTAGGGGTTCTTCTTTTTATATATTTATTTTTATAAATGTACTATTTAGTTTGTATTGGATTTCTATTTATGCTGTAAGCCGCCCTGAGTTCCCGGAATAGGGCGGCATAGAAATTTAATAAATAATAATAATAATAATAATAATAATAGGTTCTCTGGCTTCTCACAATTCAGTTCAAGTGTGGGGGAAGCCCAGGTTTTCTAAGCCTAGGCATTCTCCAAGTATGAGGTCTCCAACTCTCAGAAATTTCAGCAGCAGCTATATTGACCAGGGAATTCTGGAAGTTCAGATCTATAAACCTGAAAGGCTTTTATATTAGAAAAAGCTGCATTATTAGTTATCTCCACACAAAGGAAGAAAGAAGGCTATGATTTATACATAGCAGAAAGAAGTATGTCCTCCCACTTCTCAACAACCAAATAAGGTTATAAATCTCCCCAATGTGAATCTAAAAATGACAATAAAATACCTAGTAGAAATAAAAAAGAAGTTAAAAGGAAGACCCTGGTGCACGCTACTGTGTATTCACTATTTTTAGAGAAAACTACACTAAATATTTTATTGAAAAAAGTAAGGTTCTACATTTAGGCAAGAAAAACCAAATGTATAAGTATAGTATAGGAGGTACCTTGATCAATAGTAGTAACTGTGAGAGGGACCTCGGAGTCCTAGTAGACAATCACTTAAATATGAGCCAGCAGTGTGCTGCAGCTGCCAAAAAAGCCAACACAGTGTTAGGCTGCATTAACAGAGGGATCACACGAAGTATTAATACCACTCTACAAAGCCTTGGTAAGGCCACACTTGGAATACTGCATCCAGTTTTGGTCACCACGATATAAAAAGATGTTGAGACTCTAGAAAGAGTACAGAGAAGAGCAACAAAGATGATTAGAGGACTGGAGGTTAAAACATATAAGGAACGATTGCTGGAATTGGGTATGTTTAGTTTAACGAAGAGAAGGACGAGGGGGGACATTATAGCAGTGTTCCAATATCTCAGGGGCTGCCACAGAGAAGAGGGAGTCAAGCTATTTTCCAAAGCGCCTGAAGGCAGGACAAGAAGCAATGGATGGAAACTAATCAAGGAGAGAAGCAACTTAGAACTAAGGAGAAACTTCCTGATAGTTAGAACAATTAACTAGTGGAACAACCTGCCTCCAGAAGCGGTGAATGCTCCAACATTGGAAGTTTATAAGAAGAGACTGGACAGCCATTTGTCTGAAATGGTATAGGGTTTCTGCCTGAGCAGGGGGTTGGACTCGATGACCTCCAAGGTCCCTTCCAACTTTATTATTATTATTATTATTATTATTATTATTATTATTATTATTATTATTATTATTATTATTATTATTATTATTATTATTATTATTATTATTATTATTATTATTATTATTGTTGTTGTTGTTGTTGTTGTTGTTGTTGTTGTCATTGTTATTATTATTATTATTATTATTATTTGTTCTGGTATTAAATTGGAATATATTTCATAGAACCATGGAGATCACATGGTAGTTTCACTACTTTCCTCTCTCTTATATAGGCTATTGGTACCATTAGACACTCAATCACATTAAATATAATTGAAAAGGGCCCTAATTTTGGTGAGAGTTTGAGATATTTAAAAAACTGAAAATAGATCAAAGGTCTATGAAAATTAACTAGTGTTGCTACTCTTATATCAAATTGAATCAGACATACTGTACTATACATGATTAAAAGCTTATATATCTGCTCTTCTCTGATTTAATTATTGTTACCTTATTTTTGCATTGTTCATGCTTATATTTACAGTACTACCAAAAGTATTTAAATATTTCAAAATACTGTAAATAAATGATATGATCACATTCAGAAATATAATCAATCTCTTTCCTCACTAAAAATAGTTGAGCAATTTCACTATAAAAATGAATTGATGGAAAAGCATGTCAGAAAATGGTATCAATGGCCTGGAGCAATAAATTGTAATTAGTGGCAAAACCAAAATATTTTTATCATTTTCCTGTGCATTCTCTTATTAGACTTGGTCTTCTCATCTTGAACTTATGACACATTTTTTTCATATTTCCATGATTCTTCTAACTTTTTTCAAAGGCTTAGCCAACAATGACAGTTCTAACCTATCTAAATTTTCAATGATCTATATTTCGTTTGACCTTTTGATTACATTCGATCATGTGAGCTTTCTGTATTTTTGCCCCACTCAGTTTGGGAGAAAGCATGAATCTGGACTGTATATCTGGATTTACCATATATCTAGATTGCAAATGCAATCTAGACCACTATTAAATGGCAGCAATTTCTGAATCTGTTTTTCTATATATATTTTTTGTTTTTATCCAGATATCAACTAGATTTTTCCAGTCAAGTTATGCTATCCTAGGCATGAATAAGTAGAGTCACTGATACTACAAAACGTTTAATTCTCCCACTGTATGGCACATAATATGTGTATAATGTATACTATACTGTGAATAAATTAAAATTAAAGCTGTGAAAAGAAAAAAATAAAGGGAAGGATGGAAGGATGTAGGGAGAGACAGAACGCCTAGCATCATTAAGCTGTCATTTATCTGGGACTGTGGCATTCTTCAAGATATATATTGCCATTAGGCCTAGGCAAGACATTCAAATTCAGTCAAAAATTAAAATAATAAAGCACACAGCAAATTTCCTCTAGGTTAGTGATGGCAAACCTTTTAAAGACCAAGTGCCCAAAAACTGGAAGAAGAAAAAAATGGAAAAAAGATCATCTGCAGATCATTTTTGGTGACAAAACTCTAACTGACTTTAAGAGACTGGAGAAAGAGGCATGTAGTGTGGTAAACAGCACTGCTAATTAAATAATGAATGCTGAATACCATAACATTTTTTCTATCTCCTATTGATCCTTGCTAAAACCCCAATTAGGCATGCCATGGAAACTCTGATTCACTCAAGGAATTTCAGAAGAAATTTGAAAATCTGGGGAAATATATTGCATAGATATTGAATGAAAGTTAGTTTGTCAAAGATAAACTTTCATCATATTTTTGTGCTTGATTGTTCATTTCTCTATGAAAAGAGTTATGTTAGAAGGGAGAGAATTAAAACATGCTAGCTCTCTACTTGTAATGTAAAGTAGTGCTTTCCGAAAAGGTTGATTTTACAAGGCATATAGTGAATATTCCATTTTGCATATACTGGTCTTAAACCTGTTCACTCAGAAGCAAGGTGCATAGGTTTAATGCAAATGATTCCTTTTTAATTGTGCATAGTATTACAACTGTTTTCAAAATCCCATAGGTACTTTTTTAAAAAAAATAGTGATAGGTAAAAGAAACTAGATAATCTAGAGGAGCAAGCTAAATCTTGTTCTGTCTCATCAGCATCAGCAAAACTGTCAACTATTTTCTCATTGCAACATTTTTATTATAGCTGATGATTTATTATTTCTTCTTCATCATCTTTTTTAATGTGGCTTAGACCAATTTAGAGATGTACTTCAAATACATATATTATATTATATTGTATCACGCGCACACACATCACTCTGACCCTGATGATCCACAATCCTAATTGCCCTCAATTTATTTTAATAACCCTTAATAACTTGGCATCTCTTTAGAACAGAAGATAAATTAAAAATTTAAAACTGCACAGATTTATCTCACTTACCCAACCTAGTTGGTCTTTCCAATAGTGATAGTCTTGATAAATCAACAATGGAAATAGTTCAGTTAGCAAAATATATTGTACTAATATTCAAAATGTTTCCAATGAATTTTGAAACATACAATAAAAGATTCAGTAAATAGTGTGGAGTCATCTTAAAGCTGTAGCATTACTAAAAATAATAAAGTACATATTTGATCAGCTATTGTAGAGGCCATGATATAAGAGCACAATATTAAACAAAATGTGTGTGTGTTTGTATCTTTTTTCATGTTTCTGCATAGCCGTGCAAACAAATATAAATGAAAAATAATGTATATGTCCATTTCCATCACCCATGTTTTCCAGACAACTGAAATTACTATTGTCAGTCTATTCACAAGGGTGCCTTTTTCAAACTTTCATCTGTTCATATAGTCATTGACACATTGTTAAAAAAAATTAGAACAAATGAAAAGCAATAGTACTATTTGATTAAAAACTGATGGTTGGACGAACACCAAGATCTGAAAATCAAATTCTGCAGTTCAACATACAACCAGAGCTAGGAAAGAAATAAGAACAAAAACAAATGGTACAGAAAGTCCATGTTTGGGATTCTCAGCAAACCAATCTGTAGTGTGATAATTACTTTGAAAAATATTTTGCTGTTTGTCTGTCAAAAACTATAGAAGTTTTAAACAAGAAACAAAAAAGAAAGCTATGTGAGGATTGAAGATAAAGTTTGGTTGTAATGGAAACAACCCCAAAGAAAACTAGGCGGGTCTGCTGATCTGATTATCAGTGAAGATCAACTTCAATCACTTTAGTTAACTGAGGAAAGCATCTTAGTATCAAATGAATCATTGTTGAATGATATACAGAAATAATTAAATTGATTTACTTCTCCATTTTTTTCTAGACATGAGGCTTAACCTATTTCTTTTACTGCAGTCAGTAAAATTCAGATCTCTTCAGTTCGGTTTTACAAGGTCAGTGTTAACTTTTCAAGCAACACCTTCTTTCTTTTAAATTTCCAGCTATAAAAAGTTTACAGGCAATGCAGATTATGGTGTATGGAATTTTTAAATGATCTGCAAAATTAGGATTAACTTTTTTCAGGCAATCAATACCATCATATTATCTGTGTTAACAGTGAAACTGAAAGAAAAAGGGAAGGAAAAGAAAGGGGAGGAGACAGAAGGGGAGGGCAGGGAGGGGGAGGGAGGGAAGGAGGGAGGGAGAAAGAAAGATGTAAAGAGCTGAAATTTCATCCTCAAGATTTCACATGATTTTTACATTAGAATATTGAAATCTCAAATATGTAAAATTTACAGTAGGTACTCTGAAATTAACATGAGATTTCAGGATATCTACATATAAGTGATTTTTATAATATGACATTTTATGATATTTCAGAATTGAGTGATATTTTACATTTAAAACATTTAATTAATTATTTGATTTTGTTCCAGTGAATGCCAACTGTGTGAGATGTTGTATAAGCAATCAGGCATATTCTACAAAATTCAATTCTTTAACTAGATTTCTTATAAAATCAAATATGTGTAATGTGTGAGCGAGAGTGCATACACATAGGCACTTTTTATTATTTGTTTGTTTGTTTGTTTGTTTGTTTGTTTATGTGCTTTTAGACTGCTCATCTCCCAAAGGTGTTTTTTCAAGAAGCAACTGGACTTTCTTGTTTTTCTTTGAAGACATTTTGCTTCACATCCAAGAAGCTTCTTCAGCTCTGACTGGATAGTGGGGAATGGAAGGATTTATACTGCTTGCAGACAGATGGTCATTTGCATTCTTTTAGAGAGTCGTTGAGGCCACTTGGAGGTTTCTCTGTGTCCTCAGGGTCACCAGAGTAGTGCAAATGGGTGGGGGAGCCTTCTTGGAACTGCTGAAAGGACTGTGTTGTGGAGCTGTGCTTTCTGCAGGATATTTTCTGCCCTGTGTCCTTTCACTGTTGAACACAGGTGCAGGCTGTTGGGGATGAGTCTATGTTGTCTGAATCTCAAACTGAAAAGGCACCTTTAGGACAACCATGGCTTGGATGACTGAGAATCTCCATAGATGACTGCTCATCTTCCTCAAGGAGAGATGCTTCCCATTCAGATGATCTATAGAAAGGAATGGTGCTGATGAGGAAACAGAAATGAAAGGAATTATATTAGAGACATGGTCTCCTTGAAGACAGAATTCCCAAGGGAACCATAGATCCCAAATAATTCAAGGTACTTGCTTTAGTATTTAGATGATTTAGATGTAAATGTAAATACACTCAGGTGTATTTAAAGAAAATTCAAACTACAGTTCAGCATTCTTTCTGTAAGAGGTACCTAAAGTAACACATATACTTCTTTCCAGCATATTTTCTGTTTCTGCTGTTACTTGTTATCAAAAACAAAATTTGTAACATGCATACATATAGCTTTTAGCATAGAAACAAGAAACATTTTCACATACAAAAACACATTTTCTTTCACTAAATCTTTGAAATGCTGTCAGCTTTACAATGTAAATGCTAACATGCTACCTTGTAATCCCCCCCCCAAAATCTTTGGATAACTTCCTGTTTACTGTCAGCACATCTAATATATATGTCAGGCTACTGGAGCACCTGCAAGATATATGCATTAGACACACATTGATAGCAAGAAGGAAGTTGCTTGATTCGGATAGGACAAGAAAAGTACCCACAAATGGTAGAATATAGGGCTGCTTCATGCCTGCATTTGGTTGCATCACAAAGAGATGACAACAAAGAAATATACAAGATGGTTGTCTTGACCAACATACACATGCATTTCTGCTTTAATTCCAATTACAGCCTCCTATGATGTTGGGCACAGGTTTATTGTTTCTGTGTATCCCCAATTCTATTCTAATCCACACAACTCAAGTGTGCATTACATTATTGTATTTCTTTGTAGGATAAATGAGCCAGAGCTGGCATGGATCTAAGCTGAGCAGTGACATTGTCCAGCCTCAGATCCATCCAATTATTTACAGAAGTATTTTTATCCTTTTTTCATCCAGCCTAATTAAATATACCTCTGGGATTAACAGACCTGCTGTGTGACACTCTGATGAACTTCCATTCCTGATGACAGCATTGTCATACTTTCCTTTAATTTATTAATATATATTCAAAAATACATAAAACAAATTATCTATATGTTCTGACTCACCTCAATCTAAGACATATGTGATGAGCTTTGGATATACAATGAGATGTATATGATGTATACAATGAGATATAAACACAACACATTTTATAAATGTGGCACTGAATGTAATGGAATTTACTGTTAAATAAACGTGTATTAATTTGTACTGCAGTTCTTTATAAACCCTTATCATTTTTCTTCTCCATTTTTATTAAAGTATTTTTTCCCTTTTTCTTGATCTCCCAAACTCCAAAAAAATCTGACTACTAAGTATATATTGTATGGCAAACCTGGATTACCTTTATTCCAAGAATTGTTCATGATCCATTGTTCCAGTTTACTACTACTCTTTGCAAAAGGAGTGGGAAGCTTAGAAATGGGGGTCCCACTTTTCTAATGTGTAATTGACTTAGTATCCTGATTCCACTGAATATTTTCCTACGCCTTCTATAATTCTTCATCATGGAGATCTATCTACTGTATGTGGTTGCTAGGAATCAAAAAAGACTTGATGACATACAAATTATCTCTCTCTGCTTTCTTCTCTCTTCGCTCTTCTCTCTGTTTTCCCCCTAACAATAACCAGTTATGTGGCACAGCAACAAGGAAATGAAAAAATGGGTCCAGGCTTGGTATATGTGTGGGCCTGAAGAGCTCATAGTTCTCATCCTATATTCTCCATAATTATGGTTCTTCCCCACATAGTCAAATCTACTATAGACAATTGATGACAAAAATGTGCTACAGGTTTTTCTTTCTATAGGAAAATGAGGCTGATTTAATTCTATAGTCCTTGACATGACCTACTGACTGTCACACTTAAAGAAACTGTTTAGACTAAAATAAGCATGAAAGAGTAGCTGTTGTACTCCAACCAGTGGTATTTTCAGTTGGAAGCCTCTGTCCACTATGAACTTTCCTTTTCAAAATATGAATTGCCTCAAGGAAACAGTAGAAGTCTCTTCTGTTTCATCTCCTTTTTTTTCCCCCTAAATAGCTCTCCTCTTCTGAAAGGGCAAATAGGCTCAGCCTTTTGGCTCAGACCAGCTCCTATACCTATACCAACTCATGATGTCTGTGTTAGGGAAATGAATGGGATATGTTGCACTATCCGTTAATTCATTAACACTTCATACCTGACTCTCTCAGAACAACAGTAATCACCTATTAATCAGACAGAGAAAATGGTGACAACAATCTCTACAGGTCAAGAGATTGTCTCCCAAGTGTGATATATTTATAGTACAATTTAACAGGTTTATTTTTCCCTTTGCATTTCAAAGACACAACTGAATTTAACAATCTGGTCTCGAAGCACTGGAATTTAGCAGGGGTGCAAGAATGCACTTGATGGTCTTATCTGAGGATTAAATCAGAAACCTTAGATAATACTTTTCGACAAACCATCACCTTTCAGGTCACATCCAGACAGCTGCTATACTGTGTTCTCAGTCATGGAATTGATAGGAAATTACACCATTGTCATTATGTTGTCCCCTTTTAACACCTCTACCATATGCTTCAAAGGGGTCCCTGCCCCAAAGGGGTCCATACAGCTTCAATGCATGACATTCTAAAGGCCATGATTGGTGGTTCCCTAACCTCTGCCTAATGTTATCCACACATAAAACATCAACTGAAAAGAGGAAATAAAGAGCCAAGGGAGCAATGGCCACTGGGGAAAGAATTTCTTGCTATACAACTACAGAACTATAAGATCCATCTTTCCATTATATTTTAAATTATGTGATTAACCAAAGACAGGCTACTTAATTGCAGGGTTTCATACTTACAGAGTGAAAGAGTTGATGGGACAACCAAACCATACTGGAGGTAGAGAGGACACTGAGATTCTGCAAACAGCGCCAAACCCAATGATTAGATGGAAGGGGACAGTTCTATTCTGCCAGACCAAATGTTATGGAAATTCTCAATCATCCAGGTCATGCTTGTCCCAAAGATACTTTTACACAATGTAACTGGACTTTCTTGTTTTTTTCCTTGAAAACATTTCACTTCTCATCCAAGAAGCTTCAAGGGAACTAAAGAAGCTTCTTGAATGAGAAGCAAAACATTTGCAGGGGAAAAAAATCAAGGAAGTCCAGCTGCCTTTTGGAAAAGCACCTTTTGGACCTGCCAGACTATTTGAGATCAAATAAGTCACAATCTTTGACCAAGTCACCTTAAGCTGCCCCTCCATGCCCCATAGATTACTGGGGTATGAAAGTTCTGAAGCCGGGATAATAGGGAATGCACTGCACTCGTACTTATCTGCCTCAGATGTACAAGTGGTGAATACATGCAGGTAGGTCTGTGGGGACCCTCAGATCTCAAATAGCCTAAATAACCTATTGATAGAGAGCTGAGGATGAAATGTTCTATTCAGGGTGATTGTAAAAAAAAAATATCACAATGCTGAAATAATACAATGCTGAACTTTTTTAATTCAGAAAAGAAAAATAGCAATTAAAATGTTTTTCCTACTGAAACCACTTTCTATGGGAAGGGTAAGTGTTCCATCCACTGTGCTCTGATAGTATTTATGATAAAAGATGCTGTAAAACCATATGGTGAATATTAATTCAGTTGAAGGATATTTCTTCCACTGCAAAATAGCCAACTGATGCATAGTATCCAAGATGGACCGAATCTTAAAGTAAGAATCACCGACTCATAGAATCTCCAGCAATGGATCACCTACAACTCCCAGAGGCAAACTGTTCCATAATTGTTCTCATTGTCAGGAAATTTCTCCTTAGTTCCAGTCGGAACTCCTGTGACTAGCTTTCACCTTTTGTTTCTTGTCCTGCCCTCTGGTACTTTGGAGAATAAATTGACCCATTCTTCCTGTGACAATCCTTCCAATATTGAAAGTCAGCTATCACATCAGCCCTAAGGTTTTTTTTTCTTTGTTAGGCTAGCTTCCTTAGACAGTATAGCGTCCAATCACTTATCATCTTTAACATAACATGGAAAACTATACTACAAAACTAGAGCAGAAAAAATGTGCCCTGGGGTAATTTAGTGTTGACTGGAGATTAATAGAATTTTGTTGTTCATTCTGTCCTCCAGAAATTGTTGCTGGCCCATTTTGGTAATGGGAAAACTTGGCAATGCGAATAAGTCCTTGTTTAAACTGTACTTAGCTTAGAATAGAACAGCACTATACAAGGTTTCTTTTGTTTTTATTTTTTTTAAAGATCTTCTGTGACATTTTGGATGATTTTCTTTGTTTATAAACTAGCTTTGGGGGCTACTCATAAAAAATGAGGCATTATTCAGTGTGCTGTAAATATATTCTTGCCTTTACTAAGATTTGCATAAATGTCAGCACTGCTACCTGAAAGCACTCTCATTTCATTCTGATTTATGGGCGTGTTTGTATCACTCTTGCAATAAATCTTTTCTTCCAGGACACTTCTCTTCTGCTATTTATTGACCAAAGACAATTTGTGTTAAGAATGTTTTGAGATCTTGCCAGATATGCACTAGGGAATGGTTGAGGAAAACACAAAGTGCTTGAGCCAGAGTACACTCTCCCTCCCAGAAGAAAAGCTTTGGCACAACCTTTTAGTGGATTGTTTTATGAAGAGAAGATTAAGATCTTTGTGTGCACATCTTCCCTATCAAGACACCCAACCAGAGTTTGCAACAATATTCTGTATGAAGGAAACTCCATAGAAAACAGTAAGATTCTATTTCTTAGAGAAATATTAGCACAGAGTCTATTTTAGTCCTAGCAAATTTGTAAGGCACCAGGTTTAGGAAGTCCTTGAGGATTTTCATGTAAATGAGAGAATAATGAGATAATATTCCATGCATTGCTTTAACATACTCCATATTTTTTCTTTCCTTTCCTGAATTCACAGCTGTTCTTGCCCCACAACTAGGAAAAAGTCTGTTTCTTATTTATAAAACCTACATAAAATTCCAAGAAAACTTAAAAAAAACATTTTGATAAACATTTTCACACTTCTTGGGATGATCAGAAAAGTCAAGATTTTAGTTCTGCTGATGTGATTGAAGTTCCAACACAGGAAAATATTGGTTTTCAGTCATATGCGTTTAACTACCATCTTGATTTTTGACTCCCATAAAGGATACCACTGTACCCCTATTATCTTCAAAATTAAGACATAGGTGTCCCATAAATTAATCAAATACCGGTAGTAATTATTTCCATAGTAATATATTTTAATGCATAATTTGAACCGTTAGTAGTTAAGGTCTGCAGTGAAAAGGAACAGTTGATGTTATCTGTTGACCATATTCCCCAAAGAACAACACTCTTTCCACATATGAGGACTTTTCTGAAACCAGGGCAACATTCAGCAGCTGCAGTTTCTACAAACATCACAACAAGGTATTGGGAGAAGCTGTACCTGAGGGAATTTTAGTCTTCTTCAGTGCTGGTGGAAAAAGCTCAGTCCTGACTTACTTAAACAAACAAATCTGTTATCACACTTCACTCTTCACATTTTTCTAAATTTAGCTATACCGTCATTTGTTCCAAGTCATAAAATTCATTATTGTAGGATAAAGCACACAAACACACAGTTTTAGCTCCAATGTGTAAAAAATGCATATTTAGTCGGAAAATGCGCAGTTTTAAACTATGTTTAAAATAGTGTAAGTTCTAGCTTCTTTAAAAAAAAAATCTCAGATTGATACCGAAACAGCCCAAAACATAATTGTGAATAAATGTGCACAAAACTGGCAGATGACTTAATTTGTCATTCAGCTCTAATACAGTTATTTAGTTTCTGTATTATTGTTTACCCAAGGAATAGGTATGAGCCACTTTTTTGCAATGGTTAAAGGCACCAAGCTAGAAACCAGAAGACAGCAAGTTCTAATCCTGCATGAGGTACAAAGCCAGCTGGGCAACCTTGGGCCTGTCACTCTTTCTCAGCCCTTGGAAGCAGAAATGTTAAATCAGGTCTGACAGTGTTACCAAGGAAGTTGCAAGGATCTTTCCAGGCAGTAGCCAATAGTCAAGATTGTTGTGAAGACACAAAATTGTTATAAAGAATAAGTAAATTATTAATCAAGATATGGTTCAGTGCAACACAAGCTAGATTTGTCCATACCGCACAGTATTCTGCAAACCACAGTTGAAATAGTTAGAGCATTATGGTTTAACCAAAAAAAAAAGCAAGCAGGAACCAAGAAAGAGAAAATATTAGATTTTTAAAACTAAATTTTATTTAAACAAACTGCCCTTTGTACCTTTTCCTCTTCCACCTGAAACCCTTGTCCCTTTTCCTTTCTTTTTCTCATTCCTGATATCTGGACCATATTTAAATTCTTAATATTTACAACCTGAAGAACCAGACTTAAATATAAAGAACATTTCTATGCTTCCAAATTTCATGTCAGTTTGATGATTTAAATGATTTTTTTTCCTGCCTCTCTGTGTCCTCCTCCCCTCCCCTCCTCCCATTTTCTCTCATTCATATATTTCACTCCACTTTGCCTTTGCAATGATGCTCACTAATAAACTGTTTCCCTAAGGGATCAAGGCAGGAAATTGGACAAGTCCCTGCCTCTCCCCTTTAATTTTTTTTTTGTTTAGTTTGGATGGTGTTTCAAATGGGTTGGAATGCAAATGGAAGATGCTTTTGGCAGGTTGACATTTTTCCTTCCTGCAGAACTAGGCAATGAGCCAGCAAAAAAAGGGAGGGGGAAGTAATTTAAAGGAGACATGCCAACAACAGTGCACTCCAGTGAATTCCCACATGAGAATCCTGTACTGTCTGCCCAATTCTCTGTTAAGGCTGAGATGCTTGGGCACCAGCTGAAGGCCCCAATGCTAGTTAAGTCTTCAAGGGCTTAAGTGGGATTTAAGTGTCTCAAATGGGGCCTTCTCCTGGCCTCTTGCACATGACTGTATATTGCCCTAAATAAAAAGCTTTAGCTGCAATGGAGAAATTATTGCTGTAATTATGGTTGGCTTTTGTGAACAGATCAACGCTCTGGTGCTTGGTTAAAAAGAAGTATATTGCTTCCAATATACATTTTTAGGTAAAAAGAGATTATATTCCATTGTGGATTACATGCAAATTACCCAAATGATACAGGGGGAAAGGGAATTAGAATTGACCTTCTGGCCTCTGCTGAGGCTAGTGCAGGCTAGTGACTGCATGAAGTTCCCAAAATATATAAGCCTTCTGAAGATCTAGAATATTGTAAATATATATTCAAGATAATGTAATTGTAAAGCATAATTCTTACAATAAAACAACAAAATTGGTATTCTGCATTGGATGAGTGCTTCTGATTCTCAGAAACTTTAAGAAATGTGGACTTCAACTCCCAGAATTCCCCAGCCATCGTGCTGGTTTTGGGAATTCTTGGAGTTGAAGTCCACACATCTTAAAGTTGTTGAAACAAAAGGTGCATTTTCAAGAAGCAACTGGACTTTCTTGTTGTTTTTTGAAGACATTTCACTTCTCAACCAAGAAGCTTCTTCAACTCTGACCGGTTGGTGGGGAATGGAAGGATTTATATTCCTTGCAGACAGCTGGTCACTTGCATTCTTTTAGGGAATCGTTGATGCCATCTGGAGGCTTATCTGTGTCCTCAATATCACCTGAGTGGTGCAAATGGGTGTGGAGACTTCTTGGAACTGCTGAAAGGACTGTGTTATATACTAGAGATAGATGATGTCATATTCTCCCTCCCTCTATTGAGAGAGGACTTTTCAATTTGTCATAGATGCCTCTTTGACCTCTCTTTCAAACCAGTGATCCTCTCTGTCCAAAATGTGAACTTTGCTGTCTTCAAAAGAGTGTCCATTGTCTTTTAAATGCAGATGGACTGCTGAATCTGATGGGTTTGTTCTCCTGTGTTGTACCATGCATCTGTAGGGGAGGGATATGACATCATCTGTCTCCAGTCTACCAACACAATCCTTTCAGCAGTTCCAAGAAGGCTCCACTCATTTGCACCACTCAGGTGACCTTGAGGTCACAGATAAACCTCCAAGTGCCCTCAATGACTCTCTAAAAGAATGCAAATGACCAGCTGTCTGCAAGGAGTATAAATCCTTCCATTCCCCACCATCCAATCACAACTGAAGAGGTTTGTTGGATGAGAAGCAAAACATCAAAGAAAAACAAGAAAGTCCAGTCGCCTCTTGAAAAAGCACCTTTGGGACAACCATGACCTGGATGACTCAGAATCTCCATAAACTTGTTGAAGTTAAGAAACACAGTATTAGATTAAAATATGCATCTTACCCTTTGCTTCCTGTAGATTATGGAAATTCTGTGCAAATAAATATGAAGGTCCCCAGACTGAAAAAGAGGAAAGTGATGGGGGCAGCAGGAGCAAAAAGGTGAAGATGGCAGCCGCAACCATGAAATTGAAACAGGGCAAGCACAAAGTCACAGCTGCCATTTTTTATAACACTAATATTCAAAATAAGTCAAAGAAATGTATTGTTAAAGGGGTTTGCAAAGCTTCAATGAGGTGGTTTGATTAGATTCAACTGAGTCATGAAACTGAACCAAATCTGTGATGCAAAGTAGCCATTTTTCTTTCTATTATCTTTTCCTCTCACAGCCTGAATTGGGCACTTCTAATTACTTCTGTGCAGAGGTTCTGGTCACCCACTGAAAAGTGCTGAAGAAGCTTAGATGCAGAAATTCATATACAGAAGCTCACATATACAGAAGCCTTTTCCAGCTACCAAAATTGCCAGATACAGGCTGGGAGGTCTCCTGAAATGTCTCATTGAAACAGTTTTTGTCCTCACCTCAGTGAGGAAAACCCCTTTGCTTCTGTGCAACAAAGAACCAAGCCACTCCATATAGCCCTAAGGTTAGTAAGGTGAGAAGAGAAGACATGGAATAAAATGTCATTCTGTACCACATTCAACATTTTTTTAAAAAAAACTCTTACTTTTTTTCATGTCATTCATATATATTTCTTCAGATTCAGCACAAAAATCACTAGGGGGGATGTTTTCCTATAAGAAACAAAGTGCCCATGTGCTACTCTAAATTCTCCATGAATTATGGATCCCAGATGATGTACTTAGCACTTTGATGGACTGAGTGATTGATACTCAGTCCAGCCTCCTATTGCTATGTATAGCAGCAGGTTATTTGGGCTCTCTAATTAATTATTTAACATGTAAGAAGTATGTTTGGCTGCTATGACATGCTCCATCAAACTGGTCACTGAAGCTTAAATGATGGAAATGAACACAGTAGAGCCCTTTCTATGCTTTTATATCATGCTTTTATATATAATATAAAATAAACCAGCAGGCAATATAAACCCAAATAGGGCATGATGATTGAAGAACAGATCAACTAAATTATACATTATTTAAAATAAATAGAAAATAAATAAAATAAAGAGGAAAATAAGATATGATGGGCAAATCAAAGAAAGTATGAGTTGAAATGGACCTTGAAGTCTTCCTGTCCAGCCCCATGCTCAGTGCAGAAGCTAAGTTTCTCACACTTAACAACATTAGGAGGAGTGGACTTCAATTCTCAGCCAGAGTTCTGGGAGCTGAACTCCACACATCTTAAAGTTGCCAAGTTTGAAAAATATTGCTCGAGAGAATCCATAAAGCAGAAGACATAATTGAACAGTGTACCAATTAATCTCCTTTGAAGGACTTGCAACTTTGGGAGAGAGGACATTAAATGTTTCTTTTTAAAAAAATAAAATGAAATGAAAAGTAATTTTCTTTCATAAAATTGAAGGAAGGAAAAATCAGAAAAAAACCATCCTGCATAGCACTAGCTAAGACATTAAAAATAAAAACCAATATAAAGGATGTAAAGGCCTGAAATGGAAGAAATAATGCATTTGAAGTAATAAGGATTGTTTCTAAGTCAAACCTGTGACAAGTAAAAAATCCAGAACTTGCAGGTTGTATCTGGACCCAAAAGCAATAACAATAGCACTTAGACTTATATACCATTTCACAGTACTTTACAGCCTCCTCTAAGTGGTTTACAGAATAAGCATATTGTCCCCAACCATCTGGGTCTTCATTTTACCAACCTCAGAAAGATGGAAGGCTGAGTCAATCTTGAGTCAGTGAAAATCAAACTGCCAAACTGCTGGCAGTCGGCAGTCAGCAGAATTAGCCTGCAATACTGCATTCTAACTACTACTTTATCCAAACCAACAACTCAGATGAAATACTGTTTCCCATAAAAAATCAAAATAGTTCTCTGCTAATTTGGGAGAAGGTAATAAACTAAAATTGTAAATTCTATATTAAACATCTATTAGATTGTTTTCTAAAAGGTCATCCTCCCCAGTCTGAGGAGGAGGAGGAGAAACAGAGGAGAAAGAGGAAAAGAGGAGGGAAAAGGATTAGAATTAGAATGAAGAAAAAGGATGAGGAGGAAGAGGAAGAGGAGGAGGAGAATGAAAAGAAAGAAAGAAAGAAAGAAAGAAAGAAAGAAAGAAAGAAAGAAAGAAAGAAAGAAAGAAAGAAAGAAAGAAAGAAAGAGAAAGAAAGAAAAAAATTAAAAAGCTAAGTATAGGATCCAAACAAAAAGAAACATTTTCAATTAATTGTGTGGGTTTTGTAAACTGGCAGATTTGAAACAAGAGCCAAGGGTTCACAAAACAAGAAGTTCCAAACCATTAAGTGAACCAGAATCCTATGGCCATGCTCAGAGGTACTCTCCTCTTATTATTATTTCATGCATGGCTAGTAGAAAAAGCACCAATGATGTTCAATGTTCAGCCCTGTGGTTATACACTGAGAGATACGCTTCCTCCCTGTTCTAACTGGAAAATTCAATGATCATTTTTGTTTGTTGTTGTTTTCTTTTTAATTTGAATTCAACACAAGGCCATTTCCTCCAGCCCAGTTTATTGCTCTTTCTTGGTCCATAAATGAATGTTTCCATATAGTATGTGGTGTATTTGCGTATATTTGTGCCAGAGCATGCTGGATGTTAGCAATTTGTTTCTTTCAATATTAAAAAAAAGAAATTATCCCCCGCTGTAGAAATGTTGAATAGTAGGATAAACACACCACAGAATTTGTGATACCAGCCAACCAACTGTATAGAATCCCCTTGACACACACACTCAACTCAAACTACCCACCTCACCCCATTTGTGGTAATGGAAACCAGATTCAATCAGTACTCACCTTCTATTCTTTCTACCTGAAAAAAATGCCTTTTCCACTGAAATTAAAGCTACATTTTCAGAATGCAAGGTTAACAAAAATACAGTCCACCCAATGAAAAGAAATCGCATGTTTATATTGCATAATTGCTTTTACTTGCTTTGACAAGGAAAATTAGCTCTGCGCTAGTCTTAAAATGCATACTTGAATACACTTGATGAACATAAGATCTCTGCACACCTAAAGCTAGATTGATATAAAAATACAACATGGAATTGGGCTACATTTTCTTTTGCATTGCTGCCAGCATATTGTGAGCTGAAGTGTTAAGTCCATAATGTATAAAGGAAAAAATGTCCAGACAAAGTAAAAGGATTACAGAGCATTAGAAAATGCTACTTCACTGCAAGGCTGGTCTTTATTTTGGAGTAATGTCCCCTAAAAAATGTTAGCATACTTATAGAAATTTACCTCCTGATTCCATGTTCTTTGCTTGCATTGTACATCTTTAAAGGGATTCTTATTTTTAAAACGTAATTCTAACCACTTTATATCTTCCCTAAAGTTATATGGTGATTTCCAAAATTATTAAACTCAATAACTGACCCTGAATAACAAAGATTTTCTAGGTGACAAAACCAGCAATTAGTTCTTATAAGAACCTTTCCAACAAATAGTCCTCACTTATGAACGTAATGCAGCCTTCCCAATACAGATGATAGTTGTGACCTTTCTTACAGTAGTCATTAAGCAAATGCAACATTTGTAAAGCAAAGACTGCTGTTGCTAGGTGAACCCCACAGCCGTTATTTGGTGGCTATGTGGCATTTTTGCAAAAAATTGACATAAACACCAATTTTTGGCAAAAACATAATAAATTCCAGTCACCTGACTGTGAGACACTACAAACAGCCATAAATGTGGGCCAGTTGCAAGCACTTGAAATTTGGTCATATGACCATTGTGGGAGGGGCAGCCATTATAATTTTGGAACTGATTCATAAGTACCTTTGGGGAGTCTACTGTGACTGACAATCATTAAGTGACTGTTCGTAAGTTGAGGATTACCCGTATCTCTCCTCACCACTGTAAGAGCCCTCACTCAACTACCAGTTTGCCTACTCTGCAGCAGAGCATATTCCTCTCTAAATAAAGAGATGAGAAAGTCATTTCAAAAGTGAACTGAAGCCATTTTCTTGACCTATTCACAATGGTGGAAAGAAATATATGACATATTTATGTTTAGGCCTCTCATATAAAGCAAGGTTTGATTTTTATCATTTGGCTCTCACCAGAATGGGTAAATGAGCTCCATTATACAGTACTGCCAATTCAAAGATCACTGAAATGGATATTTCCCCTCATGCATGAAGTTTGTTTCAAATATAGAAGTTGCAATTTGACTTTATAGTAATCAAGAACAGAAGAATATATCTGGTAGAATATAACTTTTAAAGCTCATATGGGTCAATATATTTAAATCAACACTGATTATTTTGTTCTGTAAATTCTATATAAAAACACAAATGTTTCTTGTGTCACTATTCAGCCTGAGAAATGAGTATATTTAAATGTACATTAAAGTATTTAAAAAAAACAATCCATGATAAGTTTAATCATGAACCTCCCCTAATGTTATACAGACAAATAGCATTCCAAGTTTAATGGGACACTTAACAAAGCAACTTGAGATGGGCTACTGGATCTCTCAGTATTCACTGAAGGCTCCAGTTGACTGTATTGTTGTTGTTTTGTGTGTGTGCCTTTGAGTCAATTTTTTACTCTTGGCAACTGCCTGCAATTTTTTTGGCAAGATTTCAGGAGTGGCTTGCTATGGCCTCCCTCTTTAGAGCTGAGTGACTGGCTCAAGGTCACCTAGGTAGACAGGATTAGAATTCATGGTCTGCTGGTTTGCAGCCTTGTGCCTTTAACCACTGCAACAAATTGGCTTGTATTTATTTCTTAGGTAAATAATAACACAGATGCTGAACAACAATATTACAGAATATAACTACACCAAACAAGTTCTCCTAACCAACTATGGCAGAAGCAGATCCATATGGAAGCTGCACCATTATAAGCAAGACCAAATGACAGATTCAGGTCCTGTTTTAATCTACTGCAATAATATGGAAGAATGCTACATCCAGAGTATTATGAAAACTTGATACTGCAGATCCTAGACACACTGAATAAAGATCAGGCAACCATAGAGATTTGGAATTCTGCTTTCTATCTAGAGTTTAAGCCACACCAGATAGACAAACTGGTTTTAACCAATCTTCAAGACATCGTAGCAGTTGATAAGGACCAAAAAACAGTGGTGGTGATAGATGTAGCAGTGCCAACTGTCAGCAACATCAAGAAAAAGGAGTATGAGAAGCTGAAGAAGCAGCAGAGCCTGAAGGAGGAATTGGAAAGGATCTGGAAAGTAAAGGCCAAAATGGTCCTAGTGGTAGAAGCACTTAGGGCTGTGACTCCTAAGCTGGGGAAATGGCTCCAAACAAATCCCAGGAACATTATCAAAGAACTGTACTCTTGGTCCAGAAGAATGCAGTGCTAGAAACAGTTAAGATATTGTACAGAACCTTCAAACTCCCAGACCTTTGGTATAGGACCCAAGATTGAGGAAGACATATACCACCAAAGAATAAGAACGGAATATATTTATATTTATATTGTTTAGCACACTACAATATAAAAAATATATTAACAAACATCTGAATAACCACACGATGGCAGCAAAGTCTTCATTTTCTTATCTTTTTGCTGCCATCTAGTGAACGATTGAGATTTTGTACTTCAGGTTTAGTAGTCTTAATTTAAGGCAAAAAAGAAAAAGGAGAAGAATATATGCTGACATATCTTTCTTATGGCGCATGGTTTATTGAGATGAACTCAGTATATCAAAGCCATGAATATGGGTTTAGGCAATATATTTCTATAATATCCAGTATCTTCATTTTGAAGCCAGGCAACGGATGCAGAGAACCATCATGAAATTTCAAAATAACAAGTGGGAAACATTTCAACACAACCTACAGTATTTTCTTCACATATTTTATATATATATATGTGTTGCACATTTTTCCCCACAATATTTTGTCAAAGCCCTTCAAGGTGCCACAACCAGAATATTTTTAAAACCTTAAAAAAAAACCCTCAAGCAGTTATGGAATGCTGGAAATGCCTTCAAAAAGTATCAAAATGGTCTCCTATCTACTTGTGCTATGACACCAGATAGGGCTGCCAGCTGTTTATTTTATGTCTGTCATGCAGCAATTAAAAGTGCAGAGCCTTTACGGATTATTAAAAAAATGCCAAATCTTTTAAACTGCACCTCTGACTGCCAAACCTATCAAAGACTCTGGCGTGAATCTTGTAGGAAATATAAGATACTCCCTACCACACATTATTCGTCTGCCATATACGCATTACTCATAGAATGCCAGCCTGTGCATGTAGATGGGCATTATAGACATATTTCAATGAAATCATGAAGATTAGACATAAGATGGGATATTTGATCATAGCAAAGGACACCCATTTACAGCTATGGTAAAGCTTATTCCACGCTGATGATTGGCCTAGGGATTTAAACAGAAGATTGTGTAGGAATGAGGATTTCTATTTGAAGAAGAGATCAAAATATGATGCTGTGTGGAATTTCTTAAAGGGAATCCCAGGAATTAAAAATAGAAATGAAGAATAGATGGAACTGCTTAAATTTAAAAGAGAGGCTCAAAGGACTAAAAGTGGAAGAGACTCTTGTTCATTATTCTTATCTTACATTTAAGTAGTTTGTTGATTTTTATTGTTTTTATTGTTTTAAAATGTTTTTATATTTTATTTGTATTTTTTTAAATTGTAAGTTGCCCAGAGTCATTGAATGAGATGGGAAGCTATAGAAATTGAATTAAAAAATAAATAAAATAAAATAATAAAATAACAAAACAAAATAAAATAAAATAAAAAGAAAGGGCAATCCATTCTTCCTATAGCAATCAATCATCTTCCAATAATTTTTCCCACATACCATTTTTCTTTGCAGATGCTACTAGTTTAAGACTATATATATTTATAGACAATATTCAGTTTTAAGACTATATTCAATTTTTATCCTGAACCAAACAAGAAATTTGTAGACATCCTCTGAGGATCCTTCCAATTCTGGAGTCATATGATTTGGAAATATTGTATATGTTCAGTAATTACATATTAATATTAATACATATTAACAATGATTCTTATTTACAAAGTTGTCACAGTTCTTGACTGGTGGATTATATGCCAGCAAGTTTTTTAAAGTACATAGATATTCTTTAGCAAATCTTACATACATAGTCATCTCAATATTTCCTTATGGAGTAAGCAATATCATGAAAAGTGCAGAAAAAGAGTAATAGGTTGTAAGCAAAAAAAATTAAAGGCAGGAGATGAAAGTAAAGAAAATTAAAAAATGTAATTCAATAATGAGAAAAGTAAGCTCTTACACTTAGGCAAAAAAAAGTGCAAAGATATAGAATAGGTGGTACCTGACTAAAAAGCAGTAACTGTGAGAATGATCTTGGAGTCCTACTGGACAACCTCTTAAGTATTATCCAACAGTGTGCTGCAGCTAACAAAAAAGACCCTAGGCTGCATCAACAGAAGGATAGCATCAAGATGTGTGAAATGTTGGTACTGCTTTATGCTGCAGTGTTAAGACCATATTTGGAACACTCCATCCAGTTCTGGTCACCATAATACAAAAAAAATAAAAAATGTTGAGATTCTATAAAGCAGAGGTCCCCAACTCCCAGTCCGTGGATCATACTGGGCTTCGGCATGCCAGCAACCAGGCCGCACAAACAAGCAAAGACCCATCCATGAGATGCAGGCAGCACACAAAATCATGCACCCTCCGGTCCACAGAAAAACCTCTCTCCACGGAACCGGTCCCTGGTGCCCAAAAGGTTAGGGATCTCTGCTATAAAGAGCACAGAGAAAAGGATGATTAGGGGACTGGTGGCTAAAGATTAATGGTTTGGGGAACTAGGTATGTCTAATCTAACAAAAAGAAGGACTAAAAGGGACATGACAGCAGTCTTCCAATATTTGAGGGGCTGTCACAGAGAAAAGGGGGTTGACCCAAAGCACTGTTACAAGAAGTAACAGATGGAAGATTATCAAAGAGAGATCCAACCTAGAATTAAGGAGAAATGTCCTGATGGTGAGAATGATTAATCAGTGGAATAGCTTGCCTCCAGAAGATGTGGGTGCTCCATCACTGAAGGTTTTTAAGAAGAGATTGGACAGCCATTTGTCTGGAATGGTATAGAGCAGGGGTTTGCAACCTTGATAACTTTAAGACTTGTGGACTTTAGCTCCCTATGCTAGCTGAGGAATTCTGGGAGCTGAAGCCCACAAGTCTTAAAATTGTCAAGGTTGCAGACCCCTGGTATAGGGTCAAGCAGGGGGTTGGACTAAAAGACCTCCAAAGTCTCTTCAACTCTATTGTTTTGTTATCCTGTTATTCTGAACAAAAAGAAAATTAAACTTAATTTACACAAGTACTTTGCTATTCCTGAACTTGCAAACCATCTGTACTGCCATCACGTTCATTCACTACTTCATATACTGTCTTTTGTTCTTTAAACCTGGCTTTCTCTCCTTTCAAGATATCATAAACTCTGTTTAATCACATGTTCTCAGTTTTCCTCTTGGGCCTTCGTTCACTCCCTCAGTATGGCTCAACCACTTCAATATTATTCTTTCATACTGGTCATTCACAGTTGTATTCAGTCTACATTCATTCAGCACTCATTCATTCTTGACCTGATGTCTTCTTGTTTTAGGATACATGATTCTTAATTAATCCATTCCAACAGCATTAACTTACATTTTACCCTTCTTCTGTCAACAGTCACTTCCATAAATATGTGCACTGTCATAAGTATACACAGCCATTTTCACTACTTTTGACCAACATTCATTTCTCAGATCAGAGCATCTACTGCTAAATACTTTCTAGTAGTATCTCCATAGCCTAAAACATTTTCTTTCATTTTTTCCATTTAGTTAAATTTTCCAGCAAGATCCAAAAAACCCCTCCAAACCCTTCATTGCTCTATTTTTTATTTTATTTTTTGCAACCATTCCTCTATTTTGACTTTATAGTAATCAAGAACAGAAGAATATATCTGTCTTTGATACATGGCATAGGACCAAGCTAATTGTAGGACCACCTCTTTCCCATTGTTTCTGCTTGCCTCCGCCAGTTCCAATGGAAAGGGCATTTTGTGGGTCCCTTCTATCAAACAAAGTCATTCTTTTGGACCCTAGAATTATATCTTCCTGGTGACAACACCTGCCCTATAGTATATGCACACTTCTAGGAAGATCCAGGCAGTTTCCCCAATGTTCAGGTAGTTAGATAAAACCTGTTGATATAATTTCTTTTTCATTTGTAAATTTAGTTATTGTTTATTCTTGGATACCTAGTGTTACATGTTGTGCTTGTTTTTTTTAATCCATGTAAAACAGGCATGTCAAACTAAAGATCTGCAGGCTAGATCAGGCCTGCAAAGTGGTTAGATCTGGCCCATGGGGTCACCCTGGAAATGGCTGGCTCCCACTGCCTCAGCCCTACTCGCCCAGACCAGCTGGGCATTCCCCTTGAGTAGCTGCACAGTAGATGGTGAGCATGTGGAGCCTAGCAGTGCCAGGCAGCAGCTGCAGTTCAATGGCCTTGCTTGCCTCACCCCACCCGGCCTTGTCTCGCCATGCCACACCATGTCCGGCCTGACAGTAGCTGCAGCCTTGAGAAGGAGATAAGCATGGCTGGGCACCCCCTCAGGGAAGCAGAGCTGGGCTGGGGCAGTAACAGATGACAGTGATGCTAATCTTACAGGATCACATAGTTTTTCTTTCAATGTTGTGTTTTTGTGTGAGTTGTAGGTAAAGTACTGGATGGCCTCCTAATAAATAGTCCAATATTGTTATATGCATTCTCCTGATTTGTTACTTTTGTTTTTTAAGCAACTGAAATAGTGGAGGAGTTCAAGTTTACTAAAATAGAATTATATTTATATAGAATTGGACAGTTTGATGAAACAGGGATTTGTAATTGGGAAGATTAGGTATAAAACAAATAAACAACATGTTAAGTAATACTACAAATCTTTTCTCTCTCTTCCTGCATTTAGACCTCTCCTCTGTTACAGTAAGCTTTGTTGCTGAGGCAAGATGTCACTTGTGGCTGTATTATTTTGAAAATAACAACATTTCTTTTTGTCATGTGAAGATATTAAATTTGTGTGTGTGTGTGTGTGTGTGTGTGTGTGTGTGTATTGCCTAAACAGCAAGATCCATGCAAGGTCAATTAAATAGTTAAGGAAATCAAGTAATATGTTTCTCACATTTATATATTTTTGTTTTCAAAAATAGTTCTCATAGAAGTTCACAATAAGAAAAATAAACATAAAATAGCATATCTAAACATAAAATAATCAATTAAAAGATTAAAACAGATCAACATGGCAAAAAAGCATAATAAGATCATTCAACAAATAAACTATCTAATGTTTCTAATAATGTGCCTGTTTGAATAATGTACCTGTTTTCAGAACACAACAAAGTAAGATCAGCTCTGATCTACCTTGGACAAGAAAGCAAATACTTTCTCACATTTCCGCCAAATGAACCTCTGATGTGGATTGAGGAGATCAAGAGAATCAGTTGGGAGAATGCCACCTTCTTAAGTAGTCTGTGGTTCCAAGTGATATATTTATACTTTTAATTTTACTTTAAAATAGAAGGGTAATCAGTAGAAAGGCTTTGGAAAGGAGTTTCATGTTTCATTTACTTCTGTAAATGCAGGATTCTGGAACAGGTGAAATTTCTGAACATTCAAGTGAATGAAAGCTGCATATAAAGGTCACCACTGTTATCCAGGTGAGCTGTAATTAAGTGATATACCATTCTGGCATGATCTGACATCTTCAGAAATTAATGTTGTCAGAGAAGCAATCTACTATTTCTGATAGACCAGGTAACTGAGCAGCCTGGACACCAAATCTATCAAGATGTATAGATCTGTCCTTGACACATTTGTAAAACAGGTTAAATTCTTTTTTTCTCAGCGAATAAACTTGGGGTCAAAAAAAGATACATAAACACCTTGAATGGAGACAAGGGAGCAATGCAGCTAAGACTAAGTTCTGATTACATGATCTGTCTTTTGACTGAGCAATAACATCTCTGTCTCAATTGTTTCCTGTCATTCCGTACATTACTGACATCAGACATTGCTTCAGGAATTGGCCAGTTTCTCTAAATTTCACTTCTTAGCTGAAGTTTCTCAAATTTAGGAAACAAGTGTATTTGCAAGACTCTCCAGAAAATTCCTAAGAATATACAATCTAAAAAACAAAGCACACTTAGAAAAAAATAGATTAGTATACTGTGGTGACATACCCTATGCATGCAATTAGGATCATGAGTTGCATTTCAGCTCTAATTTGCACAAATATAGGTGTATATTCACAATGGAAATTCCTGAAGAGGCACCATGTCGCTTCCAGCAAGATGGGCAATATACTAGTTTAATAAATAAATAAAATGCACCAAATACTGCCTTGAATTCCATGAAGCAGCAAATCCAGTGCATAATTTGTGGGTCTTTTCACAAAAAACAATGTTCTCAACAAATTTTATGTTAGTTTTGTGAAATTTCATCTGTATGCAAATAGTAGTCAGTATTATTAGATGAGTGAAGATGTACTGGTTAATGCTTCTACTCTGGGGATAGTGTCAATATATGGGATTTTACTGGTTGATTGTTGTAGGAGATAACCAGGCTGAGCCCGAGGGAGAGTTCAAATGTGTCATCAGTCTCAAGTCACTTTGTGCCTATAAAAGATGTAAGTCCAGCCCACCTTGATTTCCATTGACTCTTATCTACACCAATTGCTTTCACTGTTAGTATATCCTGAATATCCTGATTTCCTTGACAGTTGACATTTATTAGCAGTATTTTAGACTACAAACAATATCTAAAGCTATGTTGCTTTGTAGCTTGAATGTTATTACCCTAGTCTGGGAGTTGAATCATGGAAACTGGACTTATTTTCTTGTTGGTCTGAGACATTTTGCTGTCCATCCAAGCAGCTTCTTCAATCTGAACAAGTTAGGGGAATTTGAGTAGGCAGAGAGTCATTGGAATGTACCAACTCCTAAAATTCTTATGGGTATTTCCGCACCAACCTCAGGCTTTCTTCCACATGTTGCCATGCAATTTGGGGAGGAAAATCTGATGGTGCAGCAATACCCCTAAGAATTTTAGGAGTTGGTACATTCCAATGACTCTCTGTCTACTCAGATTTCCCTAACCAACTTCATCAAACTGAAGAAGCTGCTAGGATGAATGGCAAAATCCAGCTGCCATGACTCAACTCCCAAAAATTCTACCTAGATAACTGAAAATCTTCATTGACATGTTATTGCCCTTGCTTTCTATTTAAGGACATTCTAGCAATTATGTTCCACAACAAAATCATCCATATAGCCTTTGATAGAACAGTGGTTCTATGTGATTCAATCTGGGATAAAATGTCTGGTGTGTGTGTGTGTGTGTGTGTGTGTGTGTGTGTTTTCTAAGGTTTTCGCGGGTGTTTGTATGTAGGTCTTTGGTTGTTCAGGTTTTCTCCTGCGTAGAATTTGAAGTGTCTTGGTGACATTTCGATGAAGTCCCATTCGTCATCTTCAGGCTGGTGCTTTCAGCTTCGTGCTTCTAGAAGCAATGTGTGATCATAGCTGTTTCTTCCTTTTAACTGCCAGTGGGGGTTTGAACTGATTGGCTGGGAGCTTGGCTGTGTTCTGATTGGGTGGAGGTGTGTTCTGATTGGTTAGGGGCTTGGCTGTGCTCTGATTGGATGGGGGGTTGCTGTGTTCCGATTGGCTGGGGGAGTGTTCTGTTTGGGTGGGGGCTTTGTTGTGCTCAGGTTAGTCTGAGTTGCAGGGGGATTAGAGATGGTGAGCTGCATAGCTGTTTGGCTTCACGTTTGTGGTCGTGCCTCATCTTCATGGTGGGTGTCAGTTTGCTTCATGTATGGATTGGAGGCGTTTAAAGTGGCTAATGATGCAGCTGTGGTCTGGCTTCTGGTTTTATTTCCAAAGAAATAAGATTTCCAACTTAATCCAAAAAGAAACTCCCACTAAAATCCAAGACAGAGAACAAGAAAATGGCAAAGCCCTCCTCCCACACATAAAAGGCACCACAGACACGATCAGCAAGATCCTCCACAAACATAACATCAAGACAGAATTCTGCACAAACAGAAAAATATCCAACATCCTAAGAAACCCTAAAGACAAAATTGAGTTAGAAAATCAAGGAGTATATGAAATCCCATGTACTGCTTGCCCCACCACATACATCGGACAAACCAACAGAAGAATAAGTGCACTCATTGAAGAACACAAAAACTCAGTCAAAAAAAAGAGGAACCAACTTCTTCCCTGGTCCAACACCTTAAAGCCACAGGACATGAAATTGACTTCAAAAAGACCAGAACTATCACCAAAACTGAACACTTTAATAACAGAATAATCAGAGAAGCCATCGAGATAGAAAAATGCCCTCACAGCATGAACAAACGAGATGATACCTCCCGCCTACCAGCCATTTTGAAACCCGCCCTTATTGACAAATGAGTCCCTAACACAAAGAATGACACCAGACACACACTCATGAAATCCACACAGGATGTCACCACCACACATCCACGCAAAAAGCAAACCCAAACCCACACCAATGATGAGGCACGACCACAAACCAGAAGCCAGACCACAGCTGCATCATTAGCCACTTTAAACCCCTCCAATCCATACATGAAGTAAACTGACACCCACCATGAAGATGAGGTACAACCACGAACGCGAAGCCAAACAGCTATGCAGCTCACCATCTCTAATCCCCCTGCAACTCAGACTAACCTGAGCACAACAAAGCCCCCACCCAAACAGAACACTCCCCCAGCCAATCGGAACACAGCCAACCCCCCCATCCAATCAGAGCACAGCCAAGCCCCTAACCAATCAGAACACACCTCCACCCAATCAGAACACAGCCAAGCTCCCAGCCAATCAGTTCAAATCCCCACTGGCAGTTAAAAGGAAGAAACAGCTATGATCACACATTGCTCCTAGAAGCACGAAGCCGAAAGCACCAGCCTGAAGATGACGAATGGGACTATATATATTCAAAATGGAGTGGCTAGCCCTTTCAGTTGCTTAGGCAAATTTTTAATAATTTAAAGCAAAAAGATTCCATATCAAAACCAGCAATTATTAATTATTAAAAGACAGCAATAAAAGTGCAAGAAATTAAAAATAGTGAATATAAAAACAAGTATGTTAAAACAGGGCTTTTCAACCATTGGTATGGGTACCACCTGTGGTACATTGGCACCTGGCAGGTGGTATGCGACCATCCTAGAAAAGTGGTAGCGGGGGAGGGGAATGAGCTGAACTGCTGGTAACACTGCACAAGCCTGAGCGAGAGATGGCTGGAGCTGCAGGGCTGTCAGGGCTCAGCGGAAGCGCCAGGGTCAGTGCCGCTTTCTAGCTGATCAGCACTTCTTCGGGGCTGTCAAGGCTCAGTGATAGCGCCAGGATCAGTACCAGGTTCCAGCTGGAGCTTAGTGCTGATCGTGGTGCTTCTGCTGAGCCCTGAAGAAGCACCGATCAGCTGCAATGTTGCAGTATCTCCAGGGTCCTGTGATTTACATTCAGATGTTTGGCAATTGATTCATATTTATGATGGTTACAGTGTCCCAGGGTCATGTGAAGTGACCAAAACCTTCTGCAACCACCGAGCAGATGAGGGAAATAAAAAACAAATACTCCCCACCACACCCTCAATGCCAATCCTCAACAGAAATGCTCACAACAATGAAAACCTTGGACAGGAGGAAGAGCACCGCCGGGTGGACGGGCAGGTGTCTTGCTCAGCTGTGGCTTGGGGGGCACTTTTTTCAGTGCCATTGTAACTTTGAACAGTCGCTAAGCGAACCGTTGTAAGTTGAGGACTACCTGTACTTTATCACTTTTTTTCTTTTCTTTTTTTTTTTGGGGGGGGGGTCATCAAGTTTTGGACACTTTGCTAGGCGACTGGTGCCATATCCTAAAAGTGGTACAATAGATGAAAAGGTTGAAAAGCCCTGTGTTAAAAGATGAGTGTAAAGGAGAGGGGAATTCAATATTTATCTTTTGTATTCACATAGGGAAGGCCACTATCTCATTAACAGATACATGATATACAAAGGGAGGGATTAGTGCTCTTTTCAGAAGTCAGGAATTATCATTAGCCAAAATGGATGTGAAGTTTCTGTCACATTTTATATTATATTAGAATTTCTGGGAAATTAGGTACGCCCTTCAAAATCTGATAGATTCTCTGGCATTCTTGGGCTCAGCTGATCCTGTAGTCAAGGATGTATTCACTTTATTTCTTTTATTTCTTTTTATTTATTCACTTTGTATCCTGTCTTTATTATTTTTACAAATAACTCAAAAGCAGTGAACATATTTCACATACCTTCGTCCATCTATTTTCTTCATAACAACCACTCAATGAGGTGGCTTGGGCTGAGAGACAGTGACTGGTCCAAGGTCACCCAGTCAGCTTTCATGACTAAGGTAGGACTTAAACTCAAGGTCTCCTGCTTTCTAGTCTGGTGACTTAACCATTAGAACAAAAGCAGCTCATATTTTAAATACTTCTCCTGTTACATACTTTTTGTCAAATGTATTTTAACTTAATTTCAAAAAAATATATTAATTGTGTATTTAGAAAAAGTAAGAAAGTTTTCTGCCCAAAATATTGGATTTATGTCAATGAGAGCTAAGATATTGCTCTACCTGGAAAACACAATATCCAAGACTCTGATAAAGCAGGTTTAGATGTTAAAGTTTTCTTAATTACCAGAAGCAAAATATATAATATGAAATATATTTCAAAATATATAATATGGTTTCCTGTAGAAATATAATGGTTTTTCTACTAGAGGACAGAAAAAAATAGGTGTTCAGAAACTGCAGTGTCTAAATAATATTAATAAGCAGCACCTTGGAAAGAAACTCACTTTGTGATCAAAATCATTTCTATCCAGGAAGAAATTTGCACTTCACAAAATAAATTATTTGTAAGACCAAACTTCTGTAAGAAATATTAAAGCTTGGAATCTTTCTATAGTACCCATTTTAAACAGTCGTCCTACATAGGCCAGCATTTTCACCATCCCTATCTGAAAGTAAGCAGGCTCACAACATCAATCAAGCTTGCAATAAAAAAAATATTTCCTCCCCAAAGCAAAATGTATAAATACATAAAGAAAACAAACAAAATATTAACAATGGCAGAAGCCAAAAACATGAATTATAAAATTATAAAATTATAAAAACATGAAGTTACCAAAATCTCTCCCACTACTGCACCTCAGTGTTTACCAACTTTGGTTTGAAATTCCACTGGGGGATTTGTAAATTGTTAACATAGTCCCAAATGATGGATTTAAAATACTCTTGGATTTGGATAAATCATCTGAAAAAAGCAGAATGGGAAAACTTATTTCCCATATCATTTAGTCTTATTCTGAGCAAGGGCTTTTAGAGTAAACAAGTCTGTTGCACCAAGAACTATGTTCTGGTTCACAGACTTTGAATTCTACTAATGGCACTAGGGTTTCCAAAAACTCTTTGACTTTTTTTTTAAGGTGAGGGAAGAATGGGAATTGGATTTTTGAAAATCTGAAATAGGTATGTTAAATAGATACACACCTATTGGGAATTTTTAAAGTGATACATCACACTGAAGAATTTCTACAAAGTACCACTTTAATCAATATGATTTGAGGAGACTTGAGTGCCATATTAAAAAAAAATATCAGAGAGGGATGTTGCCTGACCTGGTTAGGCCATGGATAACCCATTATATGATCTGAAAAGAGATTATATTTATACCATTTTAATTATTTATGACACATCATCAAAACAGACATTTAAAATATGAGATTAAAAAAGAGAAATAAAGAATTAAAGCCATTTTTTAAAAGCAAGATCTTAAGGAGAAAGTAATGCAATATTTTGGCCATGAATGAAATTACAATATAAATGTGTTGAAAGCTCTAGAATTGAAAATTGCTGGTTCTCCTCAAAGCCTGACCTAGTCCAGTATTACGTTTATTTCAACAGCAAATCAGGTACCTTTGGAATGCTCACAACTATAAGACGAGGGCACACCTCTCTCTCAAAATCATCTTTCCCTGCAATTGATTTGTTTCCCCTGCCACAGAAATAACTGTAAAAGTAGCATTCTGAGAAAGGCAGAAAAGTATCTTCTTATCTATTTTCCTTCAGTAGCACATGATTTTATGCACCTGAAGTCACCTTTTAAAAAGTGGGTTTTTTAGCCTTCTCTGCACTTTTCCAGTATTGGAAATATATAAATTAGGACATGTAGAGATATATGTAGATACATCTGGAGACATATATGAAAATATTGTATTTCTCTATCGTTAATATTTTTCAGAAATAATAAAACATTTTGGATGCTAGATGGAAATGCAAAAGTGCATATGAATATGTGTACAAACCTTTTCTGTAAAATATATAAACAGTAGAAGAACTTGAAATTGATAAGATCATTTAACCCTGCGGTTCTCAACCTTTTTCAGGCCGCGACCCCGACCTGTGCCACGCATGTGTGGCGCGACCCCAAACTGCACCACACATGCGCGGCGTGACGGCCCGCATCGCGCATGCACGGTGCGGCGCCCCGCATCGTGCAGGCGACCCCCATGAAATGGTCGTTCGACCCCAAATGGGGTTGCGACCCACAGGTTGAGAACCACTGATTTAACCAAAAAGCCCCCACAATTGTCCTATATTATTTATTTATTTATACCCCACCTTTATTACAATGCAATTTTTGATTTTAAGTCAACTAAAATAGAAATAAAATGGCATGTTTGAGCTAAGTGCATATGTTATGTATTTACTTTAAAAATCAGTCTAAAATACATATTTAACATGCATTTTCATGACTTCTAATAATAATTCACAAATAAATAAGGAAAAGTGGGGACAACATGAAAAACTGCCAATATAACCTAATCTTCCCCTATCTATTATTGGAGAAACCGTTCAACTACAAAGTGGTGACTTAAACATCTAGATGTGAGATTGATTCCTTGGTAATATGTTTAGTGAGAACTTTCTCCACTATTTTAGAACTGCATCAACATATATGATGAGTACAGACTTATGCCCTAAGGAACACTGAAGTCATGGAAACTCAAGGGAATGGAAATTGAGCTGTATTATAAGTATATTTTCCTTGCAATTGTATTTATGATCCCATGAGAATCAAGAGTATAACATCTATAAGCATTAATTGGAATTATGCATATAAATCCTTAGACTACAATGTGTCTTCAGCCTGATCCTTAATAATAAGTTGTTTACATTAGCTGTTGCTACATCAATGACAAAGTATGTCAATGTCATCTTGTACCCCACTGGAACATATCTTTAAATAGAGAGAACCTAACTCTGTGCCATATATTGTCTGAAATATAATTCTGTCTTCACCAGATATAAAGCAATCTATCCATAACTAAGTCCATTCCCATGCTGATTGGAGATCTGAAATCTCCATTTTGGAGGGTGCAAGGTTGCAGATGGCTGCATTACAGAATAGATTACAGCATAATTTGTAACTTAACAACAGATAGGAGAAAGTAGCTGTGCTGTGATAGGTCCCCAGCAGTATTTTTCATAAACTTTACACTATCTTATAATCAAAATCAGTGGGATGACTTTGTTTTTCACAAGGTCTTGATCAAAAGAGAAATATTAAATGAATAACTGTGCATGACGGATGAGCTGGAACCTGATATCACAAATTCTACTGATACCCCTATCTTCTTACACATTGTTCAAATACATTCTTCCTTCCTTTCCTGCCTAGTTAATTGAAAGCTACCCAGAATTGTTATGTAGTCAGATGGCTTGATAATGACAGACAGACAGACAGATATAATTGATAGACACACAGATAAATAAATCTGTGTAAATAGATATTTACACACACACAGAGAGAGAGAGAGAGAGAGAGAGAGAGAGAGAGAGAGAGAGAGAGAGAGAGAGAGAGAGAGAGAGAGAGAGAGAGAGGGAGGGAGGGAGGGAGGAGAGAGAGAGAGAGAGAGAGAGAGAGAGAGAGAGAGAGAGAGAGAGAGAGAGAGAGAAATTGATCCAATCTGGGTGGGTCACCAGGACCAGAGGTTTTTGTTTTCCGAGTTTTCGGACTCGTGGTAGGGCCCATCTTCAGGGAATTTTTCTGTAGCTGCTAGAGAGAGAAGCTCCCTGCGGATGGGAGCTCCAGCATGAGTCCGAAAGCTCGGAAGACAAAACCTGTGAGTCCTGGTGATCGACCCAGATTGGATCCTGCAACATTATCCTGGGACACGAATATTCCCCTTCGTTCATGAAAGATAATTGAATTTTACAACCTCCTCCCTTTCACCTCATAATTCTATATTATAGTTTAGTTGAGTAACACAGCATGTTACCCTGTTTGCTTATGCAAAGCTTCAGTTTAAAGGTGATTCAATTGATTCATCCTCCTAAAACTAAATCTTAGATTCAAACTGGTAAAACATTTAAATAGGTATCTTTCAATTAATTGGAAGATTTGATGGACTTTTGTGCATGTGTGCACAGACTTTTATTTAATTAAATCTTTGAACAAACTTGATCATTCAAATTACAAATTCCGATTGCTGGATTTGAATCTGCTGAGTTGCACACTCCTGTTTATAAGGCAACAGTCCCAGGTTTGATCTTAAGTAACTCTAGGTATAGTGGATCTGAAAATCCTAAAAGCCACAACACCCACTCCTGTACCAAGTTACAGGAAACAACAGTTCCATGCATAAGTATTGCTTTGAATATTGTTCCATTCAATTCATGTGGTTATAATATATTTGAAGTGAGCTATACCCACTAGGCATTTGTGGAGATAAGACATATACAGTATAAGCAGTATGGAGAAAGAAGCCATTTTCAGCCATTACCTGCTTTCTACAGCTTCTAAATCTGCCATAAACAGATGCACTGTCAAGGATTGCTGGGTGGGAATAAATCTTCCCTAATCCTACTTTGGGAACTTTAGGTTTTCCTTGAAAATTGTATTATCTAAGTGTACGGAGCTAAAAACATATCATGTCTTTCATATTCAAAACAGAATTATGCTTCTATATTAAAAAGTCCTGCATCTTCTTTCGAGATAACATTATTTTAGAAAGCCTTGAACCTTCATGGGATTGTTTCTGGGGTGGGGGAAGAGATGTATCTTTTGTTTGCCTATAAAAATAATGCCCTGGCATTTTGCATTAGCACAAACTGGTGCTAATACTCTGAGACTGAGCCTCCTTCGTCAGGATTCAAAATGTGAGCCCAATCAACAAGAAAACAATAAGATATGACAAAGGAGTGTGAGACAGTAACATGATGCACCTCGAGGGACACCTGCACGGGAAAGAAGGGGGCGGAATTATATGCATTCAGTACCCTAAGGTAAGATTTTTTTTACTTCACCCTATAATGTAATAAAATATGATAATAAAAAGGCAGAGGGACTGAAACAAAACATGTCAGTTTTTCAATGTGAAAAGATCTATAGGTGCTGCATAATTTTCAACCTTATAGAATACACTTAATAGCTAAAATATATGAATATTTGTTTCTTAGCAATAATTCTAATTTTGAAGAAGATTTTTTTAATTGCATATAGGTAAACCATTGCTAGATTTACTGTTTAGGAAAAAAAAGGATGATAGGAGATCCAATATATTTACTCACTGCCCAAATGATGCAGTCATTTTTTTTTCCAGCTCTGATTGTGATGTATTAAACTGGATAATAAGAATTAATTACCAGTGGTAAATTACCATGCTGGGTAGGAATTCTGGAAGTTGCCACAATCTGGATGAAAGCAAGTTGTGGAAAGCTAAACTAAATGAGTGACTTAAATTAAGTGAAAAATATTATTTCAATTAATATGAACCAGCTAATCCTAGAGAAAGTTGAGGGTTTTTAACATTAATTTATTTTTATGCAATGGTTAAAGTTTGTGTTCAAGTAGGACTCAACTATGTATCAAATTCACTGATTTTCATTTTTTTTCTAACTGTAATATTTAGCACACTTGCGTGCTTATGATCACTCTATGATATTAATTCTGTAGCCAGCAATTGCCTAAGCTAGGTCACTGAAATCAAATATCAATAATATAATCTGAAAACTTGGGGAAACTCATTCTCCAGCCCTGACAGTGTTTTCCTGACATTTGTATTGTATTTATTTTCTGCGGTTCAGATAGTTGCTGCTCCTGCTGTTGTAATAAAAATGACAAGTTGGGATTCAAACATTATGGTAAAATCAGTATTTATTTCTAAAAAAGGAAAACAGAAAAGAAGCTAGAAATTGTTGCTTCAAAATAAAAATGCATTGCAGTATGTAAAGACTATACAGAGCAATATGCTTTTATATTTCTAGCCACAAATAGGGTTATTGTTCTTTTGTTTTTGTTTTTTATATTGGATGAAAATCTAATACTAAAGCATCTAAGTTATTAAGTCCATTTTTCTGCATCTGAAAGTAGCTAGGATCTAATTTCTCAGAAATGTCTATCAGTCAGAACAAATGACACTCGGGCAAAGTTGTCTTCAATCTTACAATAATGGAAGATCATTTCTTGAAGAACAATCTTCTTTGTTAATTACAAATCATACAAAATAATAATTTAATTATGTCCCCATGAATTATGGATCTTCAAGGAATATTAAAGACCATTTGTGGTGATAATCTCTTTCACCAAGCAGAGATAAGACCTTATTTATTAACTGATCCTTGTTTTATTTAAAACATGTCAGAGATGTCTTTTAGGTCAATCAGGCAAGATAACAAGCTATATCAAGCTTGGCAAAAACAATCCAATTAGCATCAAATGATATTTATGCAGGAAGAGGACAGAAGGATATAGAAACAAACACATGTTATATATGCCACACTGTGATGAATACAGCATTTTCATTTAACTCCCGATAACCTATTAAGTAAAATGACCATTTTATTATTTATTTAAGCCACCCATCTCATCCTCATGACTTTGAGCAGCTTACAATTAAAACATAAACAGTACCCCACCTTCCACAAAATAAAAATAAAATAGCCATACAAATAACACAAGCATTAAAACAATTAAGCAGTTAATGACATACAATACAATCCCTGGGAAAGCACAATAATTCAAAAAGGGTACATCCATTTTATGGGCTCCACATCACTGCCTCATCTCCTGGACAAATGGCAAAGAATGATCCTTTCAGAAGGACACCTAGGAGAGGGCCAGCCTAATCTTGGAAAAATAATGTTCCATAGGGCAGGGGCAGCAGCAGAAATATAGAGGAGGTTCTTTAAATACAATTGCTGCATGACAATAAGTTTTGAAATAATTAAAGCCATCCAAAACCCAAATTGCCTTCCTATGGCTTGTATACTGTAGAAACTGATTTAGATCAATGTTTCTCAGCCTTTACAGCTTTATCTTCCAGAATTTCCAGCCATGGATCTTAAAGTTACTGCAGTTTGTTTCTTTATTTATCAAGGATAAATAATAACTTTCCAACACTTACAATTAATTCCATAAGATTTTAAAGAACAATTTAGTTCACAAGCATTTCTGAGCAGCTTATTAACAAATTTAAAAGTATTCATAAACACAATACAAGGACTGACAACCAAGGACCCCAATCAATATACTGCAATAACCTTTAGAAATACACTAACAACATGACCAGTGCTCATAGGAACAGACAGGTTTTCAATTGTATGCAAAAGACCAATAAAGTTGTGTGCCATCCAAATCTGAGGAGGCAAGTAGTTCCATAGGACAAGTATTATGACAGAGAAGGTACTGTATACTCTCTGGATTACCCATCAGAAATAATTGCTTTATAGAAAAGATTCAGAGCATTCCAAATCTGTTGAATGTGGTGGGAAAAACAATATTAATGGGACCCAAGTAATCTCACATTTAATTTTGATCTATGCTATGAAGGGCATCGTAGGCAATAACCAACACACTTAATTGTATCCAGAAGCTTAAAGCCAATGTAGTTTGCAAAGTAGTGGTGTTTCATAGACATACCAAGGCACATCCATAACTCCTTATGAACTAGCAGCAGCTTCTAAGTTTTTCAAAGGAAACCCCATGTGGAACACATTGCAGTAATCCAATGGGGAGGTCACTAAGGCATGAGTGACTGGTACCAGAGCTTATAGAAACAGGTGCAATTACAACACAAAATGAAGTTGTGAAAAGAACTACCTGGCCATGGCTGTTGCCTGATTTTTTTTCTTTTTTCCTTACTGCCATCTCTCTGTCTCATCTATCTATCTATCTATCTATCTATCTATCTATCTATCTATCTATCTATCTATCTATCTATCTATCTATCTATCTATCTATCTATCTATCTGGCTGCCATCTTGTAAACAACATTCTCAATACCTAATAATACATAAAAATAATACATAATTATGTCAAAAGCTCTCAATGAGAGCAAAAACATAAAAATCACCGAGAAAAAAAATCCAGTGTACACTCAGCTATAATATCTAACCTCACAACGCTTACTGAAACACTTCCACATCTAGCTTGATATTTCCTAAAGATTTGCTATGGAGACATATAAAATGCCAAGCACATAGTTACATGTAGCTAAATAGATTTGCATACATATAGAGTGATATGCCACCTGGGCTTCATCTCATCTCTCCTGAAATGGCATTTAGATACTCAAGCATTGTAGCAAGATCAATAAATTTCCATACAAGCCAAAATAAACTCCCATGTATAACTCATGGACTTCAGGACAACAGGCATTATAGAAACCTAAGATGTTACAGTGGTATTGCATTTTGTGTGAAGAATACTATATAAAATATTAATGCATTTCATTAAAATGGTTCTCGCTGTCTACTCCATGCTTTCTCTCTTTCGTACATGCTTTGCACTGAAAAGGGATCATCAAAATAATATATCACAAAGCAACATTGAAATGTATTGTTTGATCTTAGGCTGAGCCCAAGGAAACCTACTGATAAAACTTATATGCTGTCCCAGTATAGCGGTGTATTAGGCACAAAGTCATGCATGTTAATACTAGTTTTATTATAAGATTATAATAACTCAGAATTTTTATTTCCTCTCTCTCTTGCTCTCTGTCACTCTCACTCTCTCTTTCTCTCTATGAAAATTTGGAAAGGTCCTGTATTGTTTACTTGGGTTACAATAGTGGCCCAGACTAGATTTCTTTTATGTGACTATTGCCTTGGTGGCAGCTCTTCTTCAAGTTTATTTCTTCTGCCCATTATTTTAGGAATTACTCTTAATTTAATGACTATTAGCTGCCAGGATACAGGATACTGTATTCTGCCCCAGTTTCTAAATAGTCTTCAAAAGCAGCTCCAAGTAGACTGAATTACAGTAATTTAAATGCAAGATAACCAAGTCATGAGTAACTATCACCAGGCATCGCCTGTGGTTAGAAGGGCCTTTACATAATTAAATTTTGTGTACCAGTCATGCCCATTCCTAGATCAGGAGGCACTCCTCAAGGTCACACATACCTTAGTCAATTAAGACTATTGCAATATGCTCTGTATATGGAGCTGCCCTTGAAAGCATTCAGAAACTTCAGCTGGTCCAGAATGCAGTGGCACATACAGTATTGGGCACACCACAGTATGTTCCTATAACCCTACTGCTACATGAGATGCACTGATAGGTATCTGGGTGCAATTCCAGATTCTAGGGATCAGTTTGAAGGCATCTCAGTTATCTCTTTGAACTTTACTCAAGTAACATGTAATTACTTGGTATAAAGTAACAATTTTTGAAATAATACACACAAACTATTTTGAATATTTGAAATTGGTGTATAAATTAAATGTGTGGAAAGGCTGAAAGAGACGTTTCCTTGTGATGAGGCTTTGAGTGAAACTTCTAAGGTGCTTCATGAAGCAACAGAAACTCCTACTTCTTCAGAGTGGAATAAAGCTACTGTGTTGTCTGGCTTTGTATTCCTCTGATCATGTCCTCTGGCACATCATCTGCAGCAATGCAAAGTGCTTTGATGAGATGAGTAGCAAAGTACAAATTGCAGCCAATTTGCACAGGCATTATACAAACAGAAATCATTATTGGTCAAGCACTATCCTAGACTGCAGTCCTTCCCTAATTACAGAAAAGTCCTCTAAAAATATTATGTATTTTAAGTCTCCATTTATAGTACGTAATGGTTATCTAATCCAAATATCATTTTAACTTGACAATTATAATAGAAAAGAAGGTACATACAGGACATGATCTGAATAAGTCTTATTATTTTCAATGAATTATTCCCAGGTAAGTATGATTCCAATTCCAGTCCAAAGGAATTAATACCATAGCTCCCACTTATCTGTAGTAGCTTCACCAAATATTAGGAAATAAAATGGTAAGACAAATTTAATATATAGTGCATTTCCCATATGCAAACTGAAAAAAGTGTAATTTAAATTTATTTTCTAAATTGTTAATGCTTTTCTTTATATGTAAAGCTGCACACAAAATTATGAATATTCAGTAAACATAACATATAGAGATTATGAAAACAGCTTTAGATAGGTATAATTTGAAAAATATGGGTACATAAAGGCATAAATGAGGAGAAATGTGAATAAAAACATTTTAAAATGTTAGTGTGGGTTGATTTTTTTGTTTTTGTTTTAAAACAAATACTGATAGAGAAACAGGACAAAACAAATATATTTCTAAAGATTGGGAAAATGAGGAAGTAAACAAACCCAATATTGTCAGCTTTGTCCAAGCTCAGTGTTGATGGAAGGGTGGGGGGTATAGTGAAAATCAATATGAAATACAATTAATGTGTCCCAATTGATTGGAATGGAGTTTAAGCATGAATAACTTTAGTTAGATTGGAGTCCTGGTGTGTTTTTAAAACATAACATTTACAATACAAATAATATGTTGCTTTTTTCCAGGTGGTGTGAAAAAAATACAAGATCTAGTTCTATTAAGCATTTGTAAACAGCAACATCCTAGGAGAGAGGTATATTTAAGTTTCTCCCCTTTATTGCTATTTCCATGGAGCTCAATGTTTTCTTCAAATCATTATGATTATTACACTCAGCCTCAGCATTTGACACCTGCTGTTTAAAACTTACCAACAAATGTTTCAGAATATAGACATTAAAGAGAATAGGAGAAAAATAGTAAAATGTAATAACTTAGTTTCTTATAAATGCTTTTTACTAGTAAACAAACCAACAAAAATCAAAATGTAGATGTTGATAATATTAAATTTAAAAGCTTTGTAGCCAAGAGCACACAGCACTCCCTAACGGAAATGCCAGAGGGTTTAATTTACTCTTTTCTTTACAGCAGATCAATATACATTTTGTACATTTTGAGGATTAATATGCAAATGCAAACACACATCTTTATATTTCATAATATAATTTCACATTGCATAATATAAATCTGAATAACACCGTTTGATTAATAGAGGACAACTGTAGAGTAGAAGGAGCCATTTAGGCCATCAAATCTAATTCCTTGTTGAGGGCAGTAATCCAGATTAAAACCTCCCTGAGCGATGGTCACCTCCCATTTTCTTAAATGCATCCAGTGAAAAAGGGAGTTCACCAGTTCCCTCCCTAATTGGTTCCACAACTGAACTGTTTACTGGCTTCCTGTAGTTTATAACTATTATTCTGTGCCTGTCAGGCACAAGAAACCCGGAGTTGGGATAGAGTTCAAAAGCACTACGAGTTGATTTCATGCTACTATCAGAATCTGATCTACTAATGGTCAAAGCAAAGTGGTGCTAGATAAGAGTCAATGGAATTCATGGGGGTGGGGGATGGACTTAGGACTCTTGTGGGAGCATAGTGTCTCCAATCTGATGATATATTTAATCCCATCCTCAGGCTCAGCCTGGTCATCTTCTACAGTGCCTGAGATGGCTTGACCTTCTTTTATGGGACATCCTTCCAGCTATTTGAAAAGTACTAATTACACTCAATCATCTTAAGACTAAACATATACATTATGTCCCTACTTCTCAGTCTCTCCTTATAAGACTTCTTGGTTACCCCTATCTGCAGGTATTTCCATTTCTAGAATTCTTAAAATCTGATGCTCAGAATAGAACACAATATTCAAGGCTGGATCTGTACAACATAGAATAAAGAGGAGCTATTTTTTTCATGAATGAAAGCAAATCTATGTGTCCAAGAATAATGATGCAAGATCGAATCTGGGTCAGCCACCGGGACCAGAGATTTACTCTTCCAAGCTTTGAGACTCATGCTGGAGCCCATCTTCAGAGAATTTCTCTCTACTGGAAAATGTGCTTTGGGCTATTCTATGTGTTGTATTGTAGTGTCTTCCTATTGGCTGATTGATGTGTTGATGGCCTATGATTGGCTGTTGCTTCCTTGTGCTACCAAACCTTCAGCTCTCAAGTAGTTGATAAGCTGTTGATAAATTAGCACTCCTGTTAACTGACAAGGGGCCCTTTCCCAGGCTTCAATCATTTCCCTGGCTACCTTTGTACCTGCATGGCCACTGAACTTAGTAGCTGCAAAATTAAATGTGTTTCCTTGTTCATTGCAATGTGAGGCTACCGATGAGTTCATGTCTCCTTGTCTGACCACTCACCTGGGTTCTTACAATCTGGTGGTTAGCTTCCTCCCCACTTGTCCTACGTAGTCACAGGGGCAATCCATGCAGGGGATCCATTAGATTACTTTAGAAGTATCTTCCACCTCCAAGCAATCTTTACAATGCATAATTTGTCCTTGCATGGTAGCCTCTGGGCAGTGTGCAATTCCCACTTGCAGATCTTGGAAGCTGCATTCTACTGCTTCGGAAATGTTTTTGATGTATGGCAGGGTGTTTCATATAGTTGGCCTTTTACCTTCTTTTTTTTTTCTTTCCTTTCTCTTTTCCATTTATTACAAGATGCCTACACAAAACACAAAGGAGAGGGGGGGAAAGGTAAAAGACCAACAATATGGTCTGATCACAGATTTGATCTTGCAGCTATTATTTCTGTTCTAGAAATGTTATATTTTTATGTCTTTCACTCTAGTACATATTTTACATTATAATATTGGTACCATAGCCAGTTTGGCATAGTGGTTAAGGTAGGCACATACACAACAGACACCCCATACCTTTTTAAAAAGAAACACTTTTTATTTCCACTTATTTTACTCATGGCTATCATGGGTCTTAAGAAAGAACAAGCCTTATATCCATATTTTTCTTCTTTCTTGCTCATCTACCCTTGAATTTCCCCAATACGTAAGAGACACTGAAAGTACTAAGTCTTTCAAATGGAATTCAACCAAGATTGAACTTTGCCTACCACAAGCATGCATTGTTTGAATTTCTGTCTATTTAGAAGGCTTGTTAAGTAGCTACTGAATATCTCAATACGTATTGTGGATATTGTGTCCAGCACTGTTCTTGATTGTTGCTGATGATTCAGTCTCCTGAACATTAAAGCCCATCAAAGTTTCCATCTGCTAATTTTTCCATAATTTCTTCTCCTTTGCTTCTATTTTCCAATTGACCTTATGGCTTACCTATATTGACCATCATGTTGTTTACCAACAAGTCATTGTTGACTGTTAATGATGATATAGATAAATTTTCTCATGACAATCTGTCCCCAAAGTCTCCCTCAGGACCTCCAAAGGTGCACTCAGCACTATAATTGAGTCTATTCACATTGCTGCTGATCATACTTTTCTTCTTTTCTTCCACCTTTCCCAGCATTAGAATCTTTTCCAGGTCTTTGCATAATGCGTCCAAAGTAGAATAATATGGAGCTGGTCATTTGTGTACATTACAAAAAATGCATTAACACTATCAAAATACGTAAGGAAAGAGGGATGTAACAAGAAAGAGAGCCATAGTTCTGTTACTTTTCTTTCATTTCCAAAATTTAAAATAAAGTGTAAATAGTAACTTTTCTTAATAGTTCCTTTGATTTGGAAAGTAGAGTTCTACTAATGAGAGTTTTACTAATGCAGATTAAAACTGCATTTGCAGAATCTTAACATTTGTCACACAAGTGCTCATGCATCATTTAAGAAGTCACATTATGGTTGCTGTGGTGGCGCAGTAGTTAGAATGCAAAATGCAGAATGCTCACTGCCAGGAGTTCGATTCTGACCAGCTCAAGGTTGACTTAGCTTTCCAGCCTTCTGAGGTTGGTAAAATGAGGACCCAGATTGTTGGTGACAATATGCTGAGTCTGTAAACTGCTTAGAGGGGGCTGTAAAGCACTGTGAAGCAGTTGCTCTTTGAACAACCTCCCTCCTGAGATTCAGAGGTCCCACCTATTAGCCTTCGAGAGGGCAATAAAGATCTGGCTTTTCATCCTAGTTCTTCACCCTGGCTTGGAATAATAATAATAATAATAATAATAATAATAATAATAATAATAATAATAATAATAATAATAATAATAATAATAATAATAATAATCTTTATCTTTATTCTGACTTATATGCCGCCCTTCTCCCCAGACTCAGGGCGGCTCATAACAGAAATACAAATACAAAATATATAAGTCATATAAAATAATACTACAATATAAAACTATAAAACTGTACTCACTCATACAACATACACTCCCAATCAAAGGCCAGGGGCAGAGCGCAGCTCACACGCCTCAAGCCTGTCTGCATAGATGTGTTTTTAAAAATTTTCGGAAAGCTATGAGGGAGGGAGCAGTACGGATAATAATAATAACTTTATTGTCATTGTGTGTGTATATGCAATATACACATACAACGAAATTTACATGACACCCAAAGACCAGTTCCCACACACATAATCCCCAAACACACTCCCACCCACCACAATTCCCCACCCAGCATCCACCCAACAGACCAAGTAGTACTATCCAACAGTTCACTGATGATGGCCCTTTAGTTCATTATTAAGTGCAATTATAGCTCTGGGATAAAAACTATTCAGAAAACGGGTGGTCCGAGGGAATAGAAGTGACCCCAGTAAATATAAATGTAAACTTGGTGGCATGTTATGGTGCTGTGATGGGATATCATGCTTTAGTGTGGTTACATTCATTTTATGTTTATAGAATGTTTTGGGAGGCACCTAGGATTCTCTTGCATAAGATAGACAGCCACGAACATTTTCTAAATAAATAGGTAATACCACATTCTTTGTCCCATTGAGGCCAGAACCTTATGGTAAATCCCACAGTAGGACATGAAGTCTTCCCATGATTTTTCCTGGTGAGTGTTATTGAGAAGTAAACTGCTCAAAACACATCTTTGCCGACAGGCCTGGGGCAGTTAACATCTTGCCCCCAGCTAGTGTATGTTTGTGTGCATGTTTGTTGGACGATTGTTTTTTAACTCAGGGGTTCTTTTTATATATATGTATTTTATGTTAGATTTCTATTTATGCTGTGAGCCGCCCTGAGTTCCAGGAATAGGGCGCCATAGAAATAAAATTATTATTATTATTATTATTATTATTATTATTATTATTATTATTATTAATAATAATAATAATAATAATAATAATAATAATAATAATAATAATGTTGCCCTGGTGGTGCAGTGGTTAGAATGCAGTACTGCAGGTTACTTCTGCTGACTGCCAGCTGCCAGAAGTTTGGCAGTTCGAGTCTCACCAGCTCAAGGTTGACTCAGCTTTCCATTCTTCCGAGGTTGGCAAAATGAGGACCCAGATTGTTGGGGGCAATATGCTGACTCTGTAAACCGCTTAGAGAGGGCTGTAAGGCACTGTGAAGTGGTATATAAGTCTAAGTGCTATTGCTTTTGATCCCAAAGCCATTCAATTTAAGCTTTTACAGTACCAAAATAAATTTCTCCCTTAGTTTAAAGCAATTTTGGGTGGGGGATGGAGAGAGATGTTGTTATATATATCCCTCTCTTCTTGATTGCAAACAAGAAACGTTAATGAGCCTAATGCATCTTACATTTTAAACATAAGTTTAAAAAAACCTTCTTCAGAAATGCTTGCTTGATAAATTACTCTACATTATTTGATAATAAAATTAAAAGCAATTTCACTGAAAATGAAATTTGACTTCCTTTTTTATTTAGAGGTGACAAATCAAACCATACCATCCACTTAAATATGTTTTAAGTGTTTTAAGTGGCTTTATAGTTCAAAGCATGTGCTGTTCTTCTCCTCCTTGCTATATCCACTTAAAATATTTCTTTTGTCCTTATTTACAACTAGATGATGTATTGCTGGTAGTGTAATACTAACTCTGCAAAGTTTTATGATAGATGCTACATTATCTGAAGCAAAGCCATAAAATGTATTGTTCTGATAATGACTTGTTAAGGCACTGTGCCATTCTTATAAAAATGACTGTTTTCAGCACTAGTCAAAGTCTCCCCCCCCCATTCACCCTCCTGCTCTGCAACTCATTTACAAACATACTTAAACCTCATACTGTAGGGATGATATATTCTTAGGTGACATTATATACCAGAGAGGAAATAAATTCTGGGGAAGAGATGGAATTAAAAGGTTCAGGCCTTTCTATTCTCCTATAAAAATATAATTCTCAAAAGCTGAACGTACTCATCTACATTTTAAATTCAGCTTGAATTATTTGTTAGCCTAACACAGGGAAAGAACAGCCATTTTTAATGTGGCTTCAATTACTTATTACTAAATCTGGACAGAACATATCTCTCTCTAGAATATGAGGAAGAGAGGGAGGGAAGGTGGGGAGGAAGAGCCAAGGGAATGATTGGATTGGGAAATAGATGGATGAGGTGGAAATGAATGAGAATTTTCTTTGAGATAGGATTTTTTAAAATAATTTGTTTGTTTGTTTAACATGCCACCCATCTCACTATCCCAAGCAATCTACATCAGCATTTACTAACACAGAACAGAAATTAAGCATAGGAGAAGGTGAAAGGGGCAGATATATTCATTAGGCAGAGCAATTTAAATGCTCTTGGAATTTTATATGAATCCTTGCATTTTTTTTTCATCTTGGCTTTTTACCTGCAAATGGATGCATCTATTACATGAATATGAATATCAGAATATACACACACATTTAATAATATTTGCAAACTTCTTCAAGTTGATATTTTATCTTTTTTAATCAATCTGGAGGGGAAAAAAGGAAACTGATTTATTCATTTACCACTAGCCAAGGAGGAAACGATTCTTCCTATGGCTTGTAGTTTTCTCTATACCTCAGTAGGCTACTATTTGTAGACAATTCTATCATGGATTCTATTAGCAGTGATTTGCTGCTGTGATGAATATGAACTTGAATTAAGCTCAGCTTATATTTAACTTTCCCTGGGGGGGGAAATTGGATGTATTTACTTTCTAAACTTTATATGGTTACAAGAGGTTGTTTGTATCAGTGCATAAATTTAGCTTGATATCATAATTAAACTGAATCTAATCAAAGCATTTGCCTAGTCAAAGTGAGTCACAACAATATAAGTGCCAGCACTATCATTCTACTGAAAAATTATTTAGTTTGGTAATTTAAAAGCACTTAAGGATTTATAGTTATCTGCCGAAAAGTAATTGACTAGAAAAAGTAAAATAGTGGAGATGTCAGTATCATATTTTGAAAAAACAACAATAAATTTGGATTTGCTACAGTAGGTAGAAGGTCACAAAACATTCGAAATTCTTGGTTTTGTTAATTTAAGAATAGCAAAATGTTTCATTAATTACATTAGAACACAAGTAGGTACCCTGGTCCTATAAAACAATATTTAACTACAGTTTTCATACTGTTTTATAAATATCTATGCTGGCTGAGGTTAATAGAATATGTAGTCCAAAAACAAATTTTTTTGGGGGAAGGGGCAAATTATCCAAACCTGCAAATAACATTGCACATACAAGACTGCCCTAACTAGAAATACCCTTGGCCTTTTCTTCATCATTGTCCATCCAGGACGCTTGTCCTTCTATATCTATGATACCTTTTGCCAGCTAAATAGACAAATAATACAACCATCATTATTCACCTGAAAAAGCCCCAGCCTATAGAGCTACAGGCAGGTAGGATTATGCATTTAGGTAGCCCATTCAGATTTTTCACGAATATACATAGTTCATCTGCAAAACATTCTATGACTCCTCCAAGACTGAAAAGCATTCTAGTAAAAAAACAAAATAAAATTGTCAGAAATGCCAGCCAGAAAGCCCATAGCATTTATTCACACCACCGCATTCTACAAAAAAACAAGGCATGGGATCTTTACCACTTTTCCAAAGGTAATCAAAATAAAAATTGGACCACTAATTGTGCTCAGAAAGATTTTTTTTTCTTGGACTTGATTTCACATATCTGTGTTCAGGTAGTATAACCTCTTACATTTTGATGTCAAATCACATGTAAATGCATATGTAATTTTTAGCCATTCAGACTATGCAATCTGGTACAGCATCTTTAAAATTATCTACTATTTACCATTTGAATTCTTTAAAGAATCCCAATCTTAAAAGGATGCATTTTGATACCTTTGGCAGTAAAAGATAACAGATATAAGATATTTGTCTTTTTGCTGATTTACCACATCAGTAAAATAAATAAATAAAATAAACAGGTTATGGGGAAAATATGATAAATCAACTTGAAATACTCAGTAGGAATTTAACCTGCTGCTATACTAATGCTTAGTTTCCCTGTGAGAGGAAGCTTCCAGCTAAAATAAGATATTTCAGCAAACTTTGTTCCAGCAAAGATCATAGAAATAAACAATTTCTGTTAGACTCTAGTAGTTCTGACAGGATTCAGCCAATCTTTAAGGATATCTTTCAGATAAATAAGCTTGTCATGCTAAACCCTTATCTTTTTTTTCAGGCTGTATATGAATATTTACTGGACTTTTTCAACATCTTAACATTGAGGGCTGGGGATGGGAAAGAGGGAGTACAGAATGCTACCGGTAATAGAAAAGGCTAAGGTCTTATTGTACTGATTTTTGAGAGAGTAGAGGGTACTCAGCACTTTGCAGGAATCTCTTTGAAACTCTAAAGATCAAGCCTTTATGCAGGGCAAGCAAAATTATGCAGTGATTGCTCTTGAAGTTAAATGCTAATGAACTGGAGAAAGTTCAGAGATTCAGAGTTCTGTTTGCCTTGCTTCCAAAGAACCACTGTAGTTTACTGGAGAAAGATTTAACAAATAATCATTTCTGAGATTGTGTTTCAGCTTGGTCTTTTCCATACCCCACTGAGTTTCCTGATTTTCCCAGTCTGCTCTACTCATAGCTTTTTAATCTTAATTCAAACTGGTAGAGCAGATTTTGTCAAACATAAGGTGAACCTCCATCTATGCAGTCAGGGAATGAAGGAAGTTGCCCTTATAGCTATCCAAACTCTTGTACTGTGAGAAAACCAGAGCTACTGGTAGTACATCCTTAACAGATGGCTTTTTGGCCTTTACTTCATGGTCTCCAGAGGTAAGAAATCTCAGTCTCTCTTGTTATCTTCTCTTGCATATCAAATTGCCATGATAATTAGGAGTATTCTCTGAGTGTTCACTTGAAATCTGTCTTCTTCTATCTGATCCTCTGCTCTCAGAGGCATTGGGAAAGCAACAGCATCTTTGTCTTCTTATACTGTATGTTTTCTTCTGCTTCTGTTTTTTGGTTTTGGGGTTCATTGTTTTTATTTTATTTATTATTAATTTTATATGCTGCCCAATAAAAAGGCAACATTTTTATTGTTGGATTAAAAGTTGAGCAGAGTTTGGTTTTAAGGGCAGCTTAATCAATAAAAACAAATATTCTCCTGTTTTTTAACACTGAAACCTCAAATTATTTCCATCCTGAACTTCTCTTTTACATGCCTGAAAGTGGCTATTATTTAGAGAAATAAGAAAATCACTTATCAAGTAAAATATCTACTTTGGGGGAATCAAAATTATGATAAACTCGTTATTATATTTCTAGAAGAATTAAAAATTTTGGACTTTAGAATCTCCAAAGTTGTACTGTTTGCATTATTAATAGCATAATCAGTGCTTTGTTATCATGATTCCATATGATGGCAGAGATACTGTATATAAATTAATCTCATAAGTAATAGCCACTTTTAAACATGTAAATTAGAGTCACAAACACCCTTGTAAATGTTCCCATCACTGCATCTTTCAAAGTCATTGTCACTTCATTCCCTTTTAGTAACTTGAACTTTCCAATACGCCCAGCACCTGTCCCTTTAATATAGCACACAGGGTTCTTTCCTCAATATTATACATTATCCTCATTAGCACATATCAGTCAAAAGCACTGTTAATTAAACTGGCAAGATGATTACACGCGCCCCCATGTGCCTCCTCAGAGCATCCATTTGCCAAGATATTATATATATATATATATACATATACATTCTCCCTTATCTGAAATGGGAGGAGGAAATGGCCTTAAGTAAATCTGATTTTCTTATATATTCCCTAAATACTTTCCAAATACACTGTTTTCTTTGAGGTAGTAAAAAATCCTACATCATTACCACTTGGCCCAAATAAGTAAATGCAGCATTGACACCAATCTATAAAACTAACACATGCATATTTGATCTAGACAAACACTGCCTAGAAGATGACATTTCTTTTTATACTTTCTTACAGACACAACATTTAAATTAGAACATGCCACCCTTTGACTGTGTACTAATGAGTATCTTGTAAATAATTGATTACAGCTGGGTGAAACCCTATGCTTTTGCACTTTTCCAAATGTCCACGGTAGTAATCAAAATCAAAATCTTTCCCAAATTTCCTTCAAATATATTCTGTTTTTATAGGAAATCTGAGCCCACCTTTGCCTTGTTGATGTTTCATAACTTTGCCTTATTTTCTTATAAAGTTTTATTATTTTATCTGGCAAGCATTGACAATCTTGTGTTTCAAAAAGTAAAGGCAGAGACAAATGATTTGCTTATTTTAAGCAAGCACAATATCTGAACCTTTTATATGAACATATTGTAAGATAATTCTAAAGATCATCCAAGAGATTATAACAGGTATCTCCCATAGCATAGTTTTCTCATATATTTCTGTTCATGTAAATCTGAATTTTTAGTTCCGATTTCACCATCTTTCTCCACAGTTTTAAAAAATATATCCCTTTTTCAATAAATGCTAGGAAAATTATTTATTCAGAAATAATCTGAAATCTGAAATACTATTTCCATTATTCCAGGCAGTCTGAATGAATTCACCCCACTTAATTTACCAGACCATATTTTAGGACACATTGGATGCTGCAATCAAAATCTGATCACCATTTTATAAATTAGTAACCTGCTTTATGCATCCATAAAATTCTATCCTTCATTTAATATGCGTTCAGTTCTAATGCATTAGTCGGTTAAATTGATTAAAATTGTATTTGATGGGAAAAAACCTCAAGCATTTTCTATCCATTTATGAAGAAATTTGTATCTGTGGATTAGTTATTATTTTAAAATGAGCCACTTCTCAACACTCCTTATGAGCTTCAATAAGCTAAGAAATTGCAATTTTGTAAAAATTACATAGAGTCTTATATGAGCTGACCTTGTTGCCTTGTTGCCCAATTCAAGATGTTGATTATCACCTTTAAAGCTTTTATGGCATGACTGAGGAAACCTCTCAGTCCAATAGGATTGGCCCACCCTACTCACAGAAGGGGCATGCTGCAGACGACATCCAAGAATTCTGGCTGACAGCATCCAGAAGAAGATCCTTTTCTGCCATGTTACCAATCTCTGGAATATCGTACCCCTCAAGTTGAGATCTGCCCCCACTCTCTTTGCCTTCCCAGAGGCCCTCAAAACCTGATTATGGGGCCCCGATCTGAGCATTCCATATTGGAGGTGCTTAGAAGATTAAAGAGAAGAGCCCATTTTCACTCTGTTGCATATTGGTTCCTATTCTAGTTTATTTTTGTTTATTTTAATATTTAGCATTTTATATCATTTTTATCATGTTGTAAGCCACCCAGTGTTGCTTGATAGCAATATGAGCAGCAAACAATTTTAATAAAAAATAATAAAGGAAAAACAATAAGTAGGGACTTTTGGATATGGTATTATAAAGAAATAGCAACTGATGTCTAGAGGCACAGGAATAGGTGTAAAAAAATAAAATTTAAATACCCTACATTATTTTCAAACATTTTTTTAGCATGAACACCAAAATGTAGCAGAAGAATCTCTATAGTAGTAGAACACTTCGCAATTGACCAATCTGTATACCTAAGTGGTGTTCCCTGGTCTGCAGATTGAGAAATCCCATGGATCAGTTGATCAGTTTTCCCAATATGATATATCATGTTACTGTTTACATTTTTCTCACACAAGCATGTAAAAGTTTATGCAAGTCTATGCCCTCTTTGCTCTTTCAGGGTATAATTCTAGTTTGAATGGGAATCACGTTTCTTCTCTCAAACCAGGTTCCTTACCGTGCTATCCCGAGATACTTTGCTGCTTGAAGCTGAGCAGCAAATTGCATCCTCTACCTCCTCACCCAACTCAAGATGCAAAGTAGTCTTTTGGAACCAAAAGAATACCCCCTCCAGGCCAATGATTAGAAAACCAAAATAATAATAATATAATTATAGCAGCTGAATATTTCAGAGAAATTGTTCCTTTGAAGACTAGACCTCACCCCTGCTGAATGATATTTATAGAAGTCAGGTTAAGCATTGTGGGGTAGGTTTTTTTTGTCATAAACAAAAATGCACAAAGACTTTGCATCAGTGGATACGCAAGCCAAATACCTCTGAGTATTGAAACAGTGCTATTTCAATCCAGCAGAGGAGCAGCTTCATCTTGTTCAATAATAGCAACTTTTGCACGTGCCCAGAATTTGAAATTTATAAGATTGTTTCCCTCTACCTCAGCTTTTGGTGAAAATACAGCAATATAGTTCATTGAGGGGGATCACCTGTGATTCACGTTCCCCCTAAAAGTTAGGGCTCAAGAATTGGATGGCCTGGGGAACCAAAAGTTGCCCAGATGAACTAGCCTAAAAATGTCTTCATTTATAGTGTAGGATATAAATCCTAACAGCTCTGACCTGAGGTCCTTGTGTTCACAATTTAACTCTGTGTTAATGTTCCACAGTATCAGAGTTGGTTACTAATAATAATAATAATAATAATAATAATAATAATAATAATAATAATAATAGCAGCAGAAATAAAAGCAATGGATAGGAAGACCAGAAAAATAATGACAATGAATCATGCCCTTCATCCACACAGTGATATTGACAGACTATCTACCAAGGCAAATAGGTAGGCATGGAATTTTGCAACTACATCAGATGGTTGAAGAAGAAAAAATAGCTTTGGAAAAGTATCTGAAGGACAATAATGAAGATGCACTGAAGTTAGTATATCAGGAAGGCTTATTGACTACTGGCCTACAAGAAAGACTAAATGAAGAACAGAATGGACGTATGGGAAGACAAAGCACTACATAGCCAGTACATTAAAAAAAATAGCTGGAAAAGCAGATAATATCAAGACCTAGCAATGGCTAAGAGCAGGAAAATTGAAGAAAGAGACTGAGGGACTAATTCTGGCTGCACAAGACCAAGTCTTAAGGACAAATGCATACAAAGTTAAAATTGAGAAGATAGCAGCAGACAGTAAGTGCTGCCTATGCAAAGAAGCTTAAGAAACAGTGGACCACCTGGTAAGCTGATACAAGAAGATCACACAGACTGACTATAAGCAGCGACATGACAAAGTAGCAACAATGGTGCATTGGAAGATCTGCAAGAAATATCATTTGCCTGCAAGCAAGAACTGGTGGGACCATAAAATAGAGAAAATCATAGAAAATGAAAATGTTAAATTGCTCTGGTACTTTAGAATTCAAACAGACAAGCACCTGCCACATAACACCATGGACTTAACAACTGTCGATAAGAAAGACAAAAAAATCTGGATATTGGACGTACCTGGAGACAGCAGAATAGAAGAGAAAGAACTGGAGATGATAACAAAATACAAAGACCTACAAATAGAAATAGAACAACCGGCTGTCTTAATGTTTTTAGATGCAGAAAAAGCTTTTGATAGACTGAATTGGACGTTTCTGCAAAGGCTTGTGGTAAGGATGGGAATGGGGGACCAGTTTATTAATTCTATATCAGCTATATATCAGAAACAAACAGGACAGATTATAGTGAATGGACAATTAACAGATTCATTTAATATAGAAAAGGGTACTAGGCAGGGTTGTCCCTTATCCCCTTTATTGTTTGTTTTAACCTTAGAGGTACTATTGAATAGGATTAGAGCATCAGAGGAATTAAGGGGGGTACAAATTAGACAACATGATTATAGATTATGTGCCTTTGCAGACGATTTACTTGTGACGCTAACTCAGCCAATACAATCGGTTCAGAGTTTGATGGAAATTATTCAAAATTATGGAAAAGTTTCAGGTTTTAAACTAAATTTATCCAAGACAAAGATGTTGGTTAAAAATCTTGATAACAAATTAAAACAAGATTTGGAAAGAATAACGGGATGCGAGATAGTTAAAAAAGTTAAATATTTAGGAATTTATATAGAAGCTTCAAATGGTAAATTATATAAGAATAATTATGAACTTTTATGGTGTAAAGTACAAAAAGAATTGGAGAATTGGAAAAAACTACAATTATCCATGTTGGGCAGAATAGCCGCTATTAAAATGAATGTATTGCCGAAATTTTTATTTTTATTTCAAATGTTACCAATACTTAAAAAGGATGGAAATCTCGATGAATGGCAGAAAGGTATAAACAAATTCATTTGGGATGGCAAGAAACCAAGGGTTAAATTTAAAATTATTCAAGACACAAGAGAGAGAGGTGGTTTGAAAGTGCCTAATTTTAAATTATATTATTATGCAGCAGTTCTAGTGGTTATAAGTGATTGGATTAACTTAACAAATGAAAGAATATTAAATATAGAAGGATATGGGTTAGTATATGGGTTCCACGCGTATTTAGTTTATGACAAAAAATTGGATAGGAGTTTTAAAGAACATATAATAAGAAACTCTGTCTTGCGAGTCTGGAAAAAGTATTATTATAAGTTAAATGGTAAAATTCCTTTATGGACAGTTCCCAGACACGCAATACAGAGTATAGGTATACAACAAATTCAAGACGTGGTGCCCTATGATAAACTTTTAAATAAAGAAGGGAATAGCATAGAACTGAAATCATTAGATAAATTAAGGGAGGAAGGTATAGCTCATAATTGGTTTTATCATGCACAACTTCAAGCCAGATGGCAAAAAGATGTCAAGATGGGTTTTTCTTTAAAGGATGATGAAAAATTAATTATACAAATTAGAGATCAAAGAAAGATGCATATTAAAAGAATATATGATGCTTTAATTGAAATTGATTCTGGAACTGAATTAATTAAAGACTGTATGATTAAATGGGAAGGTAACTTCGGCCACCCAATTATGATGGAAACTTGGAAAAGAATATGGGTGAAAAATGTTAAATTTACACAAGCTCAGCATCTAAGAGAAAATTTTTATAAAATGTTTTACAGATGGCATTTAGATCCCAAAAAATTATCGTCTATGTATCCAAATTTGCAACCCAAATGTTGGCGATGTGACTCTATGGATGCTACTTACTTTCACATTTGGTGGTCTTGCAAAAAAATTAAGGCTTTTTGGATAAAAATATGGTGGATTCTTCAAAATATTTTGAAAAAGCGTATTGAGTTTGTACCACAGTTGTTTTTGTTGGGTATTACAAAGGATTGTTCCACCACAGAGACTAAGTTGATTTTGAACTTGATTACTGCTGCAAGACTGTTGGTGGGACAATATTGGAAGTCATCTGAAATACCATCTATTGAAGAATGGACATTAAAAGTTACCCATCTTGTGGAGATGGCTAAGATTTCGGCATACCTGAAGAACCACTCAAATGAAACGTTTTTGATGGACTGGAAGAAATGGATTGATTATATGCAAAAGAAATATCAGTTGAAAGAATTAGATTTGATATATAGTTAAATAGTTTAATATAGTAGTTTAGTGAGGTTTCTTGTGTTCTTACCCTGTATTCATTCTGGGAAGTCGGGGGGGGGGGGAGGGGGGAGGGAGATAATATATGTTAGCTTATGTTTCTCAACTGTAGTTGGGGACTTAGGGATTAGATAATTTTTGTAGGATGCTCGGTAGAATTGTAGCTAGTGTTTTGGATGGCGAGGAGGAGGAGCGAAAATACAAGAGGAGTGGGCTGGTGGAGGGTGTTCTGGAGGGGGGTTCCGAGCAGTTCTTTGTATTGTTTATTTTTATTATGTAATTTGTTTGTTTTCAGTTGAGTTAATAGGTTACTATGTTATAATTGTTAAAAGTTTTTTATAAAAAATTTTAATAAAAAAATTATTAAAAAAAAAAAAAAAAAAAAAAAAAGAAATAGAACAACTGTGGCAAAGGCAAGCAAGGGTAGTACCAATAGTAATAGGCGCCTTGGGTGCAATCCCAAAACAACTGGAGCACCACTTGGACACCATTGGCATTGACAAATTTGCTGTCAGTCAACCGCAAAAGGCAGCCTTACTAGGAACAGCTTCCATCCTGCAATGATATCTGTAATACTGTCAATTCAAACATCCATATTTGCCTATTCCAGGTCCTTGGAAAGGACTCAATAGGTAGACAAAAATGCCAAATCCAGTCTGAACATCTGGCTGACTGTGCGATGATTAATAATAATAATAATAATAATAATAGTAGTAGTAGTAGTAATAGTAGTAGTAGTAGTAGTAGTAGTAATAGAGTTGGAAGGGATCTTGGAGGTCTTCTAGTCCAACCTCCTGCTCAGACAGGAAGCCCTATACCATTTCAAACAAATGGTATCTCAGATAAGCCAGCTCACTCTATCTAAAGATATGACCATTCCAATCAATTTCTATCAGTGTTTGGAATAAGATGTCATACTAATTACAGCAGTTAAAGTTTCCCCTTTACTATTGCATCATATATTATCAAATTTCTGTCACTGCTTCATTTCTGCCTGTTGATCAATGTTACGTATAAGAAGCCTTCCAGGTAACTGTCTGCCTGCCATAGGTGAAGATTTCAGAGTGATTTTGGAGTCAGGTAGTACCAAAATAGAACTAAACAAACTGATTAAATAAAGTGTTTCTATTGCTTTTATTCATAGTTCCTAGAGTTATAATACAGAAGACAAGTCCAGGTTGCCTTGGATCTTTATCCTTTTTGCTTTCTTCCTTTTCCACTCATTCCAATTCCATCTCATACATATTACTGAGAAAGACGATAGTTGGGAGGGGGAAGGAAGAAAGGAAGAAGGCCAGCATCTAGGTTAATAAAGGAGCGATGTTCCAGGAAAAGGGAGGAAGTATTAGAAGATGGAAATAAGGAAATAATAGCTGATACACAGAAGGAAGGAAGAAATAGAATGGAAAAATAGATTTCAGGAAACAGCAGATGTGTGGGCTTCAGAACAGAGAATGATAGAGGAAGATCTTTATATAGCAATATGAATATCTTGCCAAACCTTCAATAAATGTCCCACAGCAAATTATAATCATACTAAACTTTTTTAAAAATTAATTAGAAAAATCTTGTCATGTTAGCACAATATGGACAGCTCTAAAAAGTAAACTTAATAATTGACAATAGCAGGCACTAAATTGGATTAAGTTTACCACACATCTCTTCTTGCCATCCCATTAAAAAACTAAAACTGAACAAAAATGTATTTGCCCTGCTTCTATACCTATAAAAGAAATGTTAACAGCATGCAAAACATCATCATCCCTGCTCTTCATGATGATCTTAAAGCCCCACTCATTGTGTCTGGTTGAAAAACAATGAAGCTTTTTAGAAGTTACTAAAACAAAAGTCCACTGAATACTGAAAACGTATTTATAAATCTCAAGTATATAATGGAAAAGAGCACAAGTTTTGACATGTCCCCTTATTCTCCCATGAAATCTTCTATAAAGAGATACCAGTATGAGCAGAAAATCTTAATTCTTCTGAATCATGTTACAGACAAATAAAAGGAGGGAGAAGCAAAGACTGAAGAAAATCCACCTGTTATTATGAAGTTTTATTGTCTGACTGTTATTGGTATTTTGTACAAGCATTTTGATGATCTAATCAAAACCAAGTTCTTGGACAACAGAATAAATAGATACATGAACGGTAATTGTCTCCATGATTGCTACTTGTATCCATAAATGTAAATAGAGCCAGTTTGGTATAGTGGTTAAAGTACCAGGCTAGAAAGCAGGACACCATGAGTTCAAGTTCTGTTTTAGGCTTGAAAGCTAAATGGGTGAATTTGGGCCACCTCACAGGGTTGTTATTGTGGGAAAAATAGAAGGAAGATTTGTTGAATATGTTCATTGCCATGAGTTATTTGTAAAAATAATAAAGGTGTGAAATAAATAAATAAATAAACAAACAAACAAACAAATATCTGTTGCTGGAATTGCATCATGGCACCTGAATTTGTGGCTACTAAGGAAAATATTGAGGATAGATGAGGGAGTGGACTTCACTCATTGTCCTTATCCCTATTTCTTATCTGGCTAATGTTTTGTTCAATCAGTTTCTATTTAATAGACATAAAGAATTGCCCCCCTCCCCTCTCTTCCAGACAGAGTTTAGACAGAAATGAGTCTTTTTATTATTTGTTTGTTTGTCTATCTGTTTATTTATAAAACTACTTTTACTTCATATATAATGAATGTATCTCAGTATTCACTGACAGCAGTGCTAAACCCGTATTCTGCATCCCAGACAACCGTAATATGAACTTGTTTCTTCTTAAAGTTCTTAATCTTTCAGCACTGTAATTATGTTCAGCAGCAATTCCTCTCTCAAGAATTCCTGCTGAATTCAAATCTTCATCATCTGTATTGTCCTTGGTTCTCTCTTCTGAATATACTTTTTTTTCCTTTGCAAAAATGGAATTGGGTCTCAGATGGCTGGTTTTGGTGTATCAATTTATATTTTTATGAATTCTCCCTTTCCTCCTAAAGCAGGGGTGTCAAACTGGTGGCCCGCTGGCCGAATGCATTATGCACAGGCCACACCCACCCTGGCTCCGCAAAGTCAGAAAACATCACGATACATCACAATACATCACGTGATGCGATCGAGTTTGACACCCATGTCCTAATGCTTGGGTTTTTGTTCCTCATTCTTCCTCCCTATGTAGATATTTCATCCTGCATGAAAGGATTCTTACATAGAAAGCAAATTTAATATTACAGTAGTGGATCCTTATGTAGGATTAGTACACAGCTTGTGTATTTATTATTTAAGATATTTACTTAATATAATGATTGTTTCTGTTTTAAACATAAAGAAGTACTGCTACTTTCCTGGCAAAATAATATGTGGAGCCAAAAATGCAGTGCAAAATAATTAAGAAGATAAGATAGTTGTGAATAGCTGAAGTATTTAAAAAGTGTTAGGCAGCTTTAAGTTTATGCCTATGGGACTAAATTGCAAAAGTTTTCAGATTATTGTAAGCCAAAAAGATGAGATATTTATAAGATATAAAAGTTCCATTATAAAAAGCAGGTGAATGTTTTGAAGAATTCCTCACATGCCTTCATGAGGCATCTTGCTGAGTCTTCAATAAAAAAATTAAGCTGTAACAGGAGTAAGAAATTCAAAACTATAAAACAGTTTTTTAAAAGATATACATTGTCCCCTAGACAGATTGTTCAAAGCCATGAGATAGTAAAAATTATTCCTCAAACTTTACATATCATGGGTATCAAAACTCACCTAAAGAAGATATCAAGTATACAACAAGCAAAAAGCCAAACAAAAGAAGCCAGTCACAATAATTTTGCAGAGATGAAAAAAGCACTAAATGGCAAAAAATGTAAGCTGTTTAGTCATTTAGCAAAAGACTCTAATCAAGAGCAGCCAAATCAAATGAAAAGAATAAGTATGCAACCAAATGTAATTAACATGAAGAACAGAAAGTGGAGAATTTACTAGTTTGGGAACCTGGGCTCAGCCACACAAACAGTGCACATTCCATTTTACATTAAATTAATGCTGTGCTTTAAAGTTTCTTTTGCATTTGCTTTTCAATTTTCCTTCAGACTGATAGAAAGGAAATTACCTTTTTTCCTCAAAGGAAAAGAAAATGCCAGTGAAATTATTTTGAGTAGGAAGTGGGTTTCTTTTGTTTACCTTTTAGAAGGTAACTAAATTATCTGTGTGCGTCTTACCTTCCATGGTCAAATCATCTTCCCAGTGCTCTGTATCCTCCGTAGCTTTTCACATTGCAGTTGTGAAGAGACACTCCAATAGAATTCCAGCCATAATGATTTTTTATGATCAAGAAGTGGAGACCATCAGGGAGGATGAGCAGTGTGTAACAAAATATAAATAACAATAAAACCATATTAAAAGAAATTGTAAAACACCCGAGAATAAGGTAGAAAAACAAAGGCATTTTTTTTCTCAGAGAAAGAAAACAAAAACAAATGGATGTTGATGGGTAGAAAGCAGAATCCACAGTTCATAGTAGGCATGATAGCAGAAGGTAGTCTGGTCAATAACTTTGGCCATTCAGGCTAATTTGTGTTCAGTGTCCAACAGGATAACCTAACATCATGTGTATCTTGTATCTCCTTACAGTTCACAGCTTTGCTGCAGCATTATCTCAATCATCTTTCAAACCATCTTCAAAAGCAACTGTTTCTCAACCTTGACAATTTTAAGGCATGTGGACTTCAACTCCCAGAATTCCATAGCCAGCAATGCTGGCTGTGGAATTCTGGGAGGTGAAGTCCACATGCCTTAAAATTGTCAAGGTTGAGAAACACTGAACTATGCAGACCATGCTGCAATAATTTAAGGAGGGCATAACTAAATCATGCATCTTTAAGAAGGATCTGATAGCATTCAAACCACTGAATTTATACGGTGAGATGAGCAAAGAGCCATGATGATGCAGTAGTTAGAATGCAGTATTGTAGGCTAATTCTGCCAACTGCTAGCAGTTCAATCCTGAACGGCTCAAGGTTGACTCAGCCTTCCATCCTTCCGAGGTTGGTAAAATGAGGGCCCAGATTGTTGGGGGCAATGTGCTGATTCTGCAAACCACTTAGAGAGGACTGTAAAGCACTGTGAAGAGTATATAACTCTAAGTGCTATTGCTAAATATACAGCTCTAACCACCAAAATATTGCTAAATGTGTTGTTGTCATTGTGTCCCTTCAATCCCTTAAAAATGTATTCTTTTGATAAGAACTAAGAATTGATGTACTGGATAAAGCTAAAGGCATACTTAGTACAGCAGTTTATTTTCCACGGTGAACAGTCAGAGACCTTGTGGAAATTTACATAAAGACCATTTATGAATACCATGTTCTCCTAGACTTTGCTTCATTTCCTTTTTATAATTGAATCTACTTTATTGGTTTGCCACTTTTTTTCCTTCTCTTCCCTCCCCCCCTAATTGTTTTATATAGTATTAAAAAGTGATGTAGAAATGCAGTCTAAAATTATAAAGACATACATGTCTTAACAGGAAAGTAACAATAGGTAAGGATCCTACATAAGAATTCTAATATCAGGAGGATCTTGCAGTGCCTGGCAGGTTTATGGCTGTGATATTACATTTTTGCTTCTTTCCAAGATACAAACTTGGCAAAAAAAGAAACAGACCATTTTAAATGTTTGTTTAAAACTACTGTACATATCAGTATTGTGTCTTCGGATTATGCAATGAAAGAAGTACATAAAAAGGTTAGGCATGTGTGACAATTTTATAAACATCCAGAAAAAAATTGTGATGTAAAATTTATACAAAACAACATTTTTCCTAGTCACTGCATGGGCAGATATACGAACAACAAATAGAAAAAAAATGAAGATGAATTGAAGATCTAAAGCAGAGGTCCCCAACCTGTTGGGCACTAGGGACCGGTTCTGAGGAGAGAGGTTTTTCTGCAGACTGGAGGGGGCGTGGTTTTATGTACTGCCTGCATCCTGTGGATGGGGCTTTGCTTGTTTGCATGGACCAGTTTCTGGCATGCTGCAGCCCGGTGCCAGTCCATGGACCAGGAGTTGGGGACCCCTGATCTAAAGAACCATGTCAGATACACTAAAATGTATAAACAGGCCACAATTTCAAATTTCAAAATGTCATCAATATAATAAAATGGGATGGATTAGCATTTCTTCAAACACTGAGCTCAGTTCACAAGAAAGTAAGTTAATGTCCAGAATGTGAGAATTAATAAAGTTATGTTGACTTTTCCTATAGAATACACTTGCTTCTATAGTATAGGCACCTGATCTGACCTTGCATACTTTAGATTTTAGTACTCCATCAGTGATAAACAATATTTGATTTGAGAAAAAGTGAAACTATCACAAATGACATTATGGCATATACAAATTAAGTTCCATATGTTATCATACTTTGAAAGCCATATTGAGCAAGATCTATACAAACAAATGACTGAATCTAAGTTCCATCAGGTTCTGCTGGAACAGCTGTTGGAACAGCCTTTTAATGAAACGGTGAGGTGGCTCCATAGGTGAGCAAATACAGACTGCCAACTTTGCTCAGCTACTCAATTACTCTGGATTCTGGTCATTCTTTGACTGTTATTAAGGCTGAAGTAGTTTTATCTCACAACATGCTGATAATAATGTAGGGTTACACTAAGTCACACAGTTGGTCCATCCTTGTGATTTTCTGTTTGCAATCATTCCCTGAGAATGACATCAAAAAATTCATCATGAAATGGACATTATGACCATCCAGTAAGAGCAGTACGTCACTTGTTTAGTTAATATTGACGTACCATAAAATCTTAGTTTGCAGAGGTGTAATTTAAAAGTAGTTCCTCAGTGAATGCAGAAAATCATTTGAGTTCTGTTAAATCATGCAAATCTATCTTCCTGGTCAATTAGAAGAAATAACAAATGTTCTTACATTTTGCTGAAACTTTGGTCTTGAAAGACAAATATGTTACCAATAACCAGAATAATTTTACCTCTTTTGAACCTGTTCTCTAATTCCACCTAGCTAGACATCTTCCATATCCCTGGAAAATCATGCTGGAACTAGTTCAATCTGTTCATGTGGTCTAGAAATTTAAAACTGTTGTCATTTTTTTCCTCCAGACCTTGAACACCAGGGCTTAATTTTCTTCTACTCCCAATTAAAAATAATAGGTTGTGTGATATCATCACTTTGAATTAATTTCTACACCCCTCTGCAATTTAGTGGCTGCACTACAGCTGGTACATTGCTTGAATTCATTCGTTTCTTACAAAACCTGCCAAGACTCAATCTTGCACAATTATCTGCAATAAAGATTGAGGCACCTATAGAAACAGATTATTCCCAATGTAGGAAAGCAGCCAATTTTACTGTACAGTGACTAATACCGTTGGATCATTAATATATTTTTCACTCAGTATATCCATAACTATAACTAAATTTGCACATTAAATTACATTGGGCTGCTCCAGAAAGCAGCCTTGCAGTTTTCATGACAGACAGAAATAAAAGGCAATGAAATTATGCTGATTTTTAAACATAATTTTCCAGTAGTTTAAGAAGAATAAGTTTTTCATTTTAAAAAGCCAGCAGGATCAGCAGGCAACTAAGTTCTGTTTTAGTTGAAAATCAGTGGGAGGGAAATATAAAGCCATATTTTTTTCTTAAATAGAACTGGATCAGCAGCAAAGCTAACAAGTTGTAATCAGCCCTGATTCTCTCCCCCAAATGTACTATACCAATGAGATACTAAAACACACACACGCACACACCACTATACAACATGACAATTGCAAAGAAAATTATCTTCATCTGTTATTATTGGATAGGGATTTTTTTTTAAATGCTGTGGCTCTAATCCAACTGTGTAAAGCCAGAAATCAGGCAATAGACCATAGGAGAGGGGAAAGAATAGACAGAAGCAAAGGAAATTAAATCTAGTCTTTGCATTCTCCCCCAAATAGTTGTCAAATGCCAAAAAATGCAAGGTTGTCAAATGCCAAAAAATGCAAGGTTGACTCGGCCTTTCATCCTTCTGAAGTTGATAAAATGAGGGCCCAGATTGTTAGGGACAATATGTTGACAGTGTAAACTGTTCACAGTATTGTAAAGCACCTTGGAGTGGTATATACATCTAAGTACTATTGCTATTGCTGTACCTGTAGACTTGATATCTAAAGAAAAAAGTCATATAATAGTTACCTCAGAAACATCCAGGTTTGGGGCAAAATCCAAGAATCCACTGGATTTTCTATACTGTGAAATTGTTTTCTAAAGAATTGAATTTTAATAAGATCACAAAATCCCAAATTATCATATGGTGTTGTATTTGCCTAGATAGATAGATAAATAGATAGATAGATAGATAGATAGATAGATAGATAGATAGATAGATAGATAGATAGATGTCAAAATCTCTATTCCCTGACCTCATATCATTGACACAATGAGAATAATAGTAATAGCACTTAGCTACTGCAAATACATTGCCCCATAGTGTGTAACAGCACTCTTTGGGTGGCTTATAATGTAGGGCATAATGCCCCCAATAATCTTGATCTTCATTTTACCAAAGTTGGAAGGCTGAAAGGCTGAGTCAATCTTGAGCCCCATCAGGATTGAACTCCAAGCTGTGGACAGAGTCAGCCTGCAATACCACATTCTAACAACTGTACCACCATGGCTCTGGAACTTTTAAATCCACAAAGCTTTCATGGCTCCATGTTCTTTCTAACATTGCCCCTTCTGATCTCAGGTGACAACAACAGAGAATTCAAGAGTGGAATAAGATAAACACACTATCAGCTCCTATAGATACATAAAATATTAGACTCTCTACCTTGGACCAGGCTTAAGTCTAGGAAACTAATTTAGGATAATACTAATTTAGGATAATACCACTGTCTTACGATCTACATAAAAAATGGCAATTAAAGTGGGTGATTTTTACTAACCATAACCAAACAGATCACGCAAATCCGACAAAATCACTTTCAGGAATGCAGTTGCCTTCAAAATAGGGACTCATCTGAATAGAATCAGGCCAGGCCAGGCCAGAACCAAGGCAAAGCTCTTTAAGTGGGGAATGGCTGAGAGCCCAGAATATGATTGTGGTGCACTGGAACAAACAATAACACATATAGTCTAAGGATGTCTCCTCAGGAAATTTCAAGGCACCTGGGATGATCTCATCGTAGCCACACCAGAAGCCGTTAGATAGTTAGCTTCCTTAGATATCAAACTGTAACATTTATTCTATTGTGATTCTACAGGGCCCTATTATGATGAATTTAGTATGGTTTTACCTTAATTTAATATTTTATTTTATATAATGCATTATCCATATACTTTATATACACAATATAATAGGAATTTGTATTAAGTACAGATGAAATTTCTGACTTTTATTGGAAACATTTTAGAACATTTCCAGTTTAGATACCTGAAATAAATTTCTTTTGTTTTACTGCATTCTTCATTTCTACCAACAATTCTCGAAATTGACTTTTAGCTTTTGAAGCTATGGATTTTCTTTACGTTGTTGTGGTGACATCTATGGAATTCAGACTTCTAGGGAATTAGCTTTCTTTAAATGTTCAATAAAAACAGGTGCCAGTAACCTGCTGTTCTTCAATTTCATTGTGTAGATCCCAGTCCTGTCCAAAAAATAGGTCACCAAACTTCAATAGCACCTTGCCAGTTTTCAGTAACATGAGATTTTATATTTCTTAAAGAAACATTATCAGGACATTAAATATCTTCTAAATTTAAAACATTTTTCTTGCTATAAGATAACCCCATAGTCTCTCAACCCGCAAATGGTGAATATGGCATTCTTGCCAATATCTGGGGACCACAGACATGTAAAATCATCCTTCTTCTGATGCCTGGAGGCCTTTTCTTTTTTAATGCAACTTCTATTTTGAATAAAACTGCTCATCCCTGAATCCATACTTTTTTCTAGAGCTTGTTCTCATTTTGTAAGATAGAATAGAAACCTATGATGATCTAATTTTAAAGTTTTAGTTTAAAATAAAGAGTAATATAAAACAATGTACAAAATTATACACAGAGTAGTGTGGTAAAAATAAAGAAATAGAGACTAAGATTAAGATTATGTAAAATTGAATTCTGTGATATTTAGTACAGACCAAAAAGAATTTCTTCACAGCAGGCAATTACAATATCAGTCACATGATTGGTGCATTGGAACATCACTTTTGCCTTTAAACACACCAGAGGCTCCTGGCTACGGAACAGAATGTTTTCACATTTTTTACAGTCCAATAGTATTATTTGATTTCTTTAATGAATTAAACTAAAGTATAAATCCATTTTATTGAGCTGCAGTTGTTTTCAGCCTTGAAATTATTATCTAGATTATCCAGATCTGGATTGGGTGGGCAGCTAGCAAATGTATGTCCATAATTAAAGTGAAAATGGCACTTTAATTTTCATTGAAATGTTCTCAAACTCAGTGCTAGGCTGCTATCTTTAGGGGTAAAAGGTAAAGGTATCCCTCCACCCACACATATTAGCTCCATACACTACCAAATCTGTGTGATGCCCTCCTCCCCTACAAACTCCTTAAAATGCCCTTGTAAGAAAACGTTCACAGCATGATGACTTGGCCATGAATAGATGCAGAGGAAGGAATCAGGAAAGGCCCTGTGGTCCTGTAAATCATATATTCACTGGCCACAACTCAGACTGAGTATGGTTAGCATGCTAACTTAGTAGGAAGGGATAAATACCCGTGTTTCCCCTAAAGCAAGACAGGGTCACACTTTCTTTTTATCCCCAAAAGCCCCACTATGTCTTACTTTCGGGGTACGGCTTATATTGATTGGAAAACAATTGTCAGTTTTATTTTAAGTATTTTAAGTATATTAAGTATTTTAAGTATTTTAAGTATTTAAGTATTTTAAGCAGGAGGCGGAAGTGGGCAGGAGTAATATGTCTTACTTTCGTGGTACGGCTTATATTAGCTGACCCCCTGAAAACCCCGATACGTCTTACAATCGGGGGTGTCTTACTATCGGGGAAACACGGTAACAGGAAGGTCACAACTGGGTTTATCAAAACTAGAAACAGACACAAGTGGTACACTATTACCTCTAGAAAACATTCCTCTCCACTGATCAACTTTCTTTTACACTCATAATATAGAAGGAGAAGAGGACAGGTTTGGGGGCACTGTAATTTCACTAGCAATTACAGTCTTTTTACAGCATATCGAGTCTTTAAGGACGCAATATGGCAGGTTGTACTTTTTCACGGGAAGCCCAGAAGAGAACTTAAGACACAACATTCCATATGCCTCTTTAGATACAGAAACTCATTTCTCAATCTTCCTGGTTTCGATGCATACTTCTGAGCATGCTCCATGTATCTAGATCACACATACACTATAATTTTTGAAAAAGGGCAGAGAAGCTTGGGGCAAGATCTTCTGATCTTAGACTGTCAGGCTCTTGGAGCAAAAAGCTCTTGAGAAATTTTAGGAAAGCTTACAAGAAAGCTAAATTAAAATGATCTTGAATTTATAATATCTTAACAGAGTAATAGCTGATTTTGACTGAGGGTGAAACTCAGTCATTTTATGCATTTGACAGTTCTTGCTGGGTTACAATGTTCCACACTGCAGTGGAAAATAGTTTTATAAGTGCTAAATGATATAAGTATATGCATGCTTTTCTACATTATTTCTCAGGTAATATGAAATATCAAATCTGTCTATTTTTCTCCAGCTAGTGAATTACTATTAGTCCTATAATTTCAGCACTGACAATGAAATTCTGCTCCTTTATGTTCATTAAGGACAGAGGTCGTCTAGAGAGAAGGGTCATTATAAATCTCACCAAACAGATATTTTCCAGTAATTTCTGTCACACAATAATTTTAACACTTCGGTTCAATTTATAAAATTTGTAATGACCACAACCAATTTCAACTGAGATTATTCTTCAGTAGAATATATTTTGTTCTAGTTCTATAAACTGTACTGTTCAACACCTAGCCATTGTTAGTTTTTAGTCCTTTTAAAGATTATAATGCAAAAAGTACCTTGAGATTAGAGAGCTAAAATGTTGATAAGTTTCCATGATATTATCTTAATAAATTTTCTGCACTTGATTAACAAGGATGAACATGATGTGTGTATCACTTCATGAGTGCTGGCAATGCAAATGAATTGCCTGATCATCACTTTTAAGATTAAAAAAGTCCATCTGTTTTGTGATAGCAGTCATGAAGCATCACCTGCCTTTTTAGCCTAATCTTTCCTGTACTTAAGTTTTTAACTGAATTTTAAAGACAATGCTTTCATGCCTGCATTAAATGTAGTTTTTTTTTCAGTTTATATGTAGTGCTGAAATTAGGGAATTTATGGATTATGCTCATTCAAGAAAGAGTTTGCAGAAGAAACCCAAAACCTATCTTTAATAAGTAAATTTTTATTTATACTGATAGAACAAAGTTTGATATAGTACAGTACAAACTATGAATATATTTTTTTCATTTGTAACTCAAAGATTTTCGGTATATGCGATCAATCAGATCCTACCGAATCTCTGAATTTTCCTATGGTCATCAGGAGCGAACATAATTTTGCACCCTTTCAGAGAGTTCTAAAGAATAATCTGCTACCAAGGAGCTACCCAAATAAGAGTTTGGTTAGACTATGTTTTGATTTTTAAAATTTTCCCAGTTTAAATAAAGAAGGAATATAAGAAGGAAATTTGAAATAACTACTAGTATTTCTATTCACAAAAGCTTTAATGTTAAGTTTTCCTTAGTTAATCAAATCGTTTGATAAATAATCCATAGAAGACAAGGATAAACTAACTGGAGTTTATAAAGTATAAAGGAACAGTGGTCATCATCTTGAACATGAATTTTACAATCTAAAAAAATCACACAAGAGCTTACTGGATTTAATTTTTAAAAGAGTTAAAAAAAGAGAAAGATTGGTGCAAGCATTCAAAGAGAAAATTCCATTGCTTTTGTTTATTGGTTGCCAACTCACCAGCACAAACCAATTCCAGGATGCAATGTACATTCTGATCAGGAAGGCATATTTAGCATTTTGATAGTATATTCAGTCTTGCCTCAGTATTTCTGGCCAATCAATCTTTTAAGGGTTATTAGTAAATTATGTGCTAAGCATCTGCTGGACAAATTTACTGAATGGCTAAAACAAGAGCAAGTCTTGGCAAACAAACAAGTGAACTTCAGGAAGACAACCCAGTAAGGAGAAATATATTATTTTCCACTACCTGGCAGAAAAATATTGCTCTCAACCTCAAGGAACCCTGTATAACAGCTTCCCAGATTTGAGGTGGCATTTGACTCGATCTCCAGGGAAAGATTGTGGAGAAAATTATCAAACACATCCAAGCTCACTGTTTTATTAGATTAATTATACTTCCTCAAGATGCAAGTTTGATATAGAGCAAATGGAAATCCGTCAGCAACAATTTTTACCATGAGGGGAGTTAAAATAGGATGTATCCCTTCCCTATTCAGTCTCTGTATCAGTTTATATAGGAAAGGCATTAGCAAATAGTGAACTTTATACTACAAAGCTATACATTAAACTAATTTCTTTTTTATTCTATATAATAAGATATTGCCGTGCATTGACTGTTAGCTGCACTAATTGAGATTCCCTTTGGAACTTTATATGTACTGCCTATGAGCATTATTTATGGTTCTAATTTAATTGAAAATAAATATAAGTTGGGAATAACTTTTTTGTGACACATACAGAATAGTACTGAAAAGAGTGGGCAGTCAATAACACTGTACATGGTGATATAGGTTCTCCTGCTTGAGCAGGGGGCTGGACTAGTAGACCTCCAAGGTCCCTTCCAGCTCTATTCTATTCGATTCTATTCTATTCGATTCGATTCTAAACAGTTTTACAAACTAAAAAAATATTTAAAGTTTTGTTGTTCCAAAATCAAATTTCATGTGATATCAGCATTTTGTGCATAAAGTTTTTCCATATATGGTGGATAAAATTTTTCCACATGTGGTGAGATTAAAAAAAATAGATTTAAGATTATTTTACATAATAGAATTAAAACATTGAAGGTCTGAGTAGGAAAGAACAATCTCATTCTCATCCCAGAGAAAACCAAAATGTTTTGGGTACAAAGAATGGAGAATCTCTTCCTGTGCCAGAGATTCTCTGTTTTTGGTTCTGATTGGAGTGCCACTTCCCCAAACACAACTTATGTACATTTTAGGAGTCCATCTGGACTCACAGCTTCTGCTCGAAAAAAAAAAAGTAGCAGGAAGGCTTTAGCAAAGATTCACCTGGTGCATCTTTCTTGAACCAGAAGTCCTTTCACACAGTCATTCATGGCTTGATCTTCTTGCTTATGGATTATTACAATGTGATCCCTATGGGGCTGCCCTTGAAGACCATTCAGAAGCAGTATGAGCAGTTAAGGATGCATCTCTATAACACTTCTAGGTGCAATTTAAGATACTGGTTAACACCTATAAATCTCTTCATGGCCTCTGGCTGGCTATCATTGATATTGCTGCTCTTCCACCATTTCTGTCTGTCCAACAAGATCTAAAATAGTGGGCACACTTTGTGTCTCATCCATTACATAATGCCAATTACTAAGCACTAAATGGGACCTAGAAAAAATATTTTTCTGTCACATTGCCTGAACTTTAAAATAGCATCCCTCCAAATAAATTACTGTAATCAATTAATCATATCATGACATGATTTGTAATCTGAAAGTATATAATGAATACTTTGAGAGAAGTATTCATTACATACTTACGGAAGCTTACTGTATCTCTTCATGATTCATTTCTCCAACTTTGCTTCCTTATTATGGCTGCTGCTGTGACTTGGATTTTTGGCCCAGATCTTATGAAACACTAAAATGGTAGATATCAGCTTCCTACATACAAAAATTGTTCCATATCTCTTCTGTAAGAACATAAGAACATAAGAAGAGCCATGCTGAATCAGGCCAAAGCCCATCGAGTCCAGCATTCTGTGTCACACAGTGGCCCACCAAATGTACATGGGGATCTTGAGCAGAAAGAGAAGGCAAAACCCTCCCTTTCCCTTGACCCCCAAACAAATGGTACTCAAGGGAATCCTGCCTGCCTCAACCAACATAGAGGCGGCACATGGACATCCGTTTTAATAACCACCGATACACTTTGCATCCATGAATCTATCTAGCCCTGCCTTGAAGCTGTCAAGGCTGACAGCTGTCACGACCCCTTCAGGAAGTGAATTCCATAAATCAACGACCCTCTGGTTGAAGAAATATTTCCCTTTATTTGTCCTCACTTTCTTAGCTATAAGCTTTAGGGAGTGCCCCCTTGTCCTGGTATTGTGTGATAGAGAAAAAATTTTTTCTCTATCCGCATTTTCTATCCCATGCATGATTTTATACACTTCGATCAAGTCACCCCTTAAACGCCGTCTTTCAAGGCTGAAGAGACCAAGGCGTTGCAATCTGGTTTCATAAGGGAGGCGCTCCATTTCCTTGATCATTCTTGTTGCCCTTTTTTGCACCTTTTCCAGTTCCATTATATCCTTCTTGAGGTGCGGTGACCAGAACTGTACACAGTACTCCAAGTGTGGTCTCACCATCAATTTGTACAGAGGCAATACAATACTTGCTGACTTATTTTCGATTCCCTTCCTAATCATGCCAAGCATGTAATTTTAGAGATTAACTCAGAAACCAAAATAGTTGCTCCAGCCTAGCCTTCCACAATCTGGCACCCTTCAAGGGATTACAGTTTCCATAAATTTCAGCCAATATGGTGTTTGAAAATTATAAATGTTGTACAGTAGTTCTGTCCCTCTAGAGCAGGCATGTCAACCTCATGATGTCATGTGATGTCGCATGACATATCGCAACTTTTTCCCCATTGCCGGCAATGGGGTGGACACGTTTTTGGCATGACGCATCCGGCCCACGGGCCGGCAGTTTGACATGCCTGCTCTAGAGGGTATTATATTGGGGAAGACTGCTCTAGTTATTAATAATCTCCTTCACTACATTATTTTATTACCTTAAAATACAGAGCTATTGAATAATTGTCTAATCCCATCTACTTGCTTTCCTTGATTAACTCGTGTAATGCTGTGTTCAACAAACTATATCTACACTGAAAATCTGTAATATCTAACATTTCATGGTCTATATATGAGGGATAATAAAGATGCTATATTAAAGGTATGCAAGAACTGCTTCTTCTTTTGGTATTCCACTTATTTTCATTGCAAACTTTATTCATTTTGTGATTGTTCATAGTTTACTTATTTATTTCAGTTCTCCCTGCCAAAGAGCATAAGATGTCTTTTTCCTTCAAGATGTTATCAATGTTTTACTGGCAAACAGTAAACATTCCTAAACGGAGATGTTCTAAGCCAGATTGATTGATTGATCAATTTCCTGACTTTTTATTTTTACAAATAACTTAAGGCAGTGATCATACCCAATAAACCTTCCTCCTCCATAACAAGAGCCCTGTGAAGTGAGCTGGAGGAGAGAGTGACTAAGGTCACCCAACTGACTTTCATGACTAAGTGGGACTAGAACTCACACTTTCCTGTTTCTAGCCTGATTCCTTAAATACTACACCAAATCTATCAGATTGTCTGATATGAAGAAATAGTGTGGGAGACATATATTCCCTAGATGCCATATAAACCTTTATAAGTATAAAATAAATAAATAAATAAATAAATAAATAAAATAAGTAATAACCATCACCTTGACTAGCACCCTAAAGCTTACTGGTAATTAGCAGGGCTCACAAAGCAGAGGTATTACATGGACATAGAGACGTTTGGCATCACTGCTCATGCCACTGTGTTCTGGACCAGCTGCAGCTTCTGAGTGGTCTTCAAGGGTGGGCCCATGTGAAGAGCATTTTTTTAGATGACATTTAAATATATCATTTTCAAATGAGCCATTTTAGTAAAATAAGGCAACAAGCATTTGAGAATTTCATATATTCTATTATTGTTTAAGACATATAAGTGCTTATGATTCATGGTAAAAGATGAATCAAGAAGTAAACAATAATTTTGGAGGAAAAAATTAAGAAAATGTTGAATAAGCAAGTAAGATGACCTACATCAAATTTCATATAACTTTATAAGTGATAAACAGGTTCCTATGCTTGAAATAGAACAGTCATTCAAGATGATTTCTTCTAACAACTTTTAAATATTGTGTGCTAGCAACCTGGTTCCATTTCAGTTCAAGTGCAGACTACCTCTTTGGCCCAGGCTTGCCCAGGGCCTGACAAAACCAAACATATCCCTCACCCCACAATCTCATCCATCTGTGGCATTTTATGCAGCTATCAGTCTCATTCATTTATACTATGTGGTCAGCAAGCAGGCAAACCGTCTCTCTGCCACCCTAGCTTCTCTCAATTAGCCAACATACCCGATCTCATCTTTCCCCAAAAGTCCCATTTCCATTTGCTGAAGTCCTGCTGCTGATGTTATGCTAAATATTGAAAAGTGGTGTCTCTACAATTTTGGTGATATTCCTGTATAATTGCTTGTAATTTATTTGGTGCAAGCCAAATAATAATAATAATTCACTTTCCCAAGGTGATAAAGAGTACCGCTATGAATCTTAACTTACAGAATAATTGCTACTGAAGTACTTAATATGAACCAAAGAAGAACATGGCTGAGAAAAAACTATCTTAAATTCCAGCTGGATATGAGTAATGGGGGTAGGTGGCAATAGAAGGAACAGAAAGCTATAAGAGGCCAGTAGCCCAAAGAGTTTAAATATGTCCTATTATTGAACTTTAGTGGTCATTAAGAATCATGGTCAACTCTAAAGTGAATCAAAATGACCCAATAGCTTAGCGTCGCCATGACAATAACCTCCAGTTATTATTTATCAACTTCTCTGCATGCATGACCAGGCCTCTGGTCACCAGTGAAAGAGGTATTGATTATACATTAGTTTACCAGAACTCACTGGTATTGTATGTTATGAGGAAAACATATCCAAAGTGTCATACTTTATTAGATCTGATATAATTTTAAAACAGGAACTCAAGATAGTTTCATCTTTACCTAACACTGTGATGGATTTATGGGATGTAATCATAAAATATGTTTATGTGGGATTTTGCATAGGAAAACCTAGTGATTTGCAATACCACCATTTGATGATTGTCAAATATTTGCTTCCTATTTTTTTCCATTTATGTCACCCTAAAGTCTGAAAAAATGACACGGCAGTAATGTGGAACAGGAAAGTTTCATCTTTCGGAACCATGACACTATGATTACAGAAGAAAGTTTTACAATGTAGTTTCACACATAAACTATGCAGTTCTGAGAATCTAAATTTCATGCTGACTGTACAGGTTGTATTCTTAAAGTAACAATTTACACATACAAGTTGTTCTACCTCACTGAATTCAGTGGGCTCTACTTCTCAGTATGTGAACCTGGGGTTGTAGTATAAGTTAGTAAAACAGTTTAGAACAACCTGCACACAATGTGGCTGTAAACCATGTTTCATTTTATGAACTGCTTCATTCTGTTAAATTAACCACAACAGTTGCATTTGGAGAATAATTGTTTAATCTTTCCTTCCAGTTCTTTCATTACCCAGCTGTTTTTTTACCCATGGTAGAGAAAAAAGAGTTGCAGAAAAGACATTATTTTCTGGCAATTGTGATTGTTATAGGGATTTTCCCTCAACATTATTATTTAACAGGAGACATTAACAAAAGGACACTTGTCATTAAAAGGATGAATTACAGATGGTTTTGACAAATGGATTTTAGTCCTATTGAGTTGAAATATATTGATTAATATATTTATTGTTAACTGATTACATATAAACTGAAACATAAACGCTTGAGCTCAAAAGACATAATAAATGCAAGTTTTATCCTTCCATATACATACAAGCAAGCAAACAAGGACTGTTAATACAAGATACAATCTATTGCTCATTGCTATAGAGTTCTAAGTGTTCCACAAGTGCTTGTAATTGTGAAAGGATTTGAGCTTTTCAGATAACTTAGTTTCTGCCAGTTTTGTAACAGTAATCACAATTCAGTGATAATCTGAAATTTTTCAAAAATTTAACTTCCTGTATGAAAGAGACTTCTTTTTCGTTACTTTATTCTCAATAGAATTTCAATTGAATTTATCTTGATATTTTGAGACTCTTTAGTTGAAGATTACAGAACTTTCTACTGAATTTCTCTTGGTGTTTTGAAATATATGTATTATTTGAGACAACAGAACTTTCTACTGAATTTCTACTGAACTTATCTTGGTGTTTTGTGATGTATTTATTGTAGGAGGACATATTTATTGTTGTTTGCCATTATACAGTTTGCTATGACCTTCTAACCTGAGAAAGGTGCATCACAGAAATTCCTTCAAGGGATTTAACTGACTAACGTTAACTTTTTTAACACATCCTGTGACCCTGCTGACAACCAACAAATTTGTTGAGGCAGGTGACTGTAATGCATTTGGCTCAACATTTTATTATGGTAGGGAAATCTTACATTATCAATGGAAAGATACAGACTGTTTTTTAAAATTTCCATTTGTGTCCAATTCCCAGAAACTGCCTGGACAAGTCCTTGCAGTTTTCTTGGCAATATTTTTCAAAAATGGTTTGCTATTGCCTTCTTCCTAGTGCTGAGAGAAGGTGAATGGTCCAAGTCACCTAGCCAGTTCTGTGCCTAAGGCGAAACTAGAACTAATAGTTTACTGGTTTCTACCCTAATGCTTTAACCACTGCACAAACTGCTTCTCAAAGAAGTCTTATTACATGTAGTTTCTTAGTTCCTACACAAACAAGAACCAGCCTACATCCCTTCTTCCTTGTTATTTCCCAGAGATTACTGAAGAAGAGAACTGATGCCTTTACCTGAGACAAAATATAAATGTTCAAGCATTTAAGAAGCTTCACAAACATCTTGAACTTCACATTTTAATTACTCATTCATTTCATTTGTCTATAGTAATATTACTCTAAAAACGTTTTTTTCGCATTGCAGTAGAAATGTAGGTTAGAACAATAATTGACATGATTTTCCAATTATTGATATTATCATTGTATGTATGTAATGAGAGTCTGAACAAAAGATAGGGAAATTTATTCTGGAAAGTTTTATTGGGTAAATTTCATTTTGAATTTTCACTAGCAGGAAAAAATACTTATTTTGAAGTCAATATAATAATTTAGAAGCTAGCCATCTATTTTCCATAATAGATGCAAGCAATGTCAGAGAAAGAGAAACAGGGTGTGAAAGCAAGGGGAATACCACCACAATAAGTAATTATACATTGTAATGGAATTTTATATGAGTGAGATGGGCAGTCTCTAAATTTGACAAACAAATAAATAAATTTTAGTTTGCAACTTCCAGAGGTCGGCTTTTTTATTGGGGTCTAATCAGGAAACTTCACATATTAACTTTTTTCCCTTGTAAAGTACAGCAGCTGTCATTTCAAAGGTAAGCCATAGCTAGCAGCTATCCGGAAGCCTTGTTATAAATCAAGACTGCACTGAGATGTGTTCTGTGGAGGTGGAGGAGAGGGAGGCCTCTGTTATTTCTGTCCTAATGGGTCAAAGAGAAAAGATACCCTCCCTGAAAGCTGGATACAAGCTTCCCCTTTCATTGATCTAGGTTTTGACTCTGGGTGCTTGAGTTTATGACAAAGGAGTTTGCCACACTACTGTCAGGAAGTCGATAGTGTGATGGATACCCTGTGCAGTTGGTCCCTTCTCAAGCACTTTAACCACACTTTGCTTCTGACAGTTATTACTGCTGCAATAAATTCTTCAGTAAAACAAATAGGCTCTCAGTAAATGTATCAGTTCAGGCACTCTGTTTTACTTAATATAACAGTGTGTCTTAAACAGGTAAGTATCCTAGTAAATAGACCAACATATTTAGTAGGGGAAATCATGTCTGTGTATACAGAGAGAGTCGAGTCAGGAAACTTTAGCATGTTTCAGACTGGCCTTTTATAAGCTTAGCTTATCTGTCTAATGTCATTCTTCCTGCCTCCTTTTCTTTAACTGGTGTATTTTATGCAAAGCATTTTCTTAGAAACTGCAAGCCAATTCTGACCTAATATTTGGCACAAGTGGAATATCTTGGTGAAGTGATCTTGTAACACATACACCATATGGAAAATGCAAAATTAGTTATGCGTCTTTTCCAAGGATAATTCCATGAATGAAAACCTTGAATTGCTTTGGGCTCTGTATCCAATTTATGGTCCCAGCAAAGATGGATAACCAGTCCCAAGGTTAGCCTTGGAATTGGTTATCCATTTAAATCCCTCCCTCCCTCTCTGTGTATTTACTAAGATTGCAAAAGGTATAGCGCAACAAGCAAAATGCTGTACAATGTATCGATATTGTGTATTGTATAATAAGGGATCATAAATCTTATGATGCAGTGGATCTTTTAAATTAATGTTATTTCTACCATGTTCCTGTTTCTATAGTGTTATATATTTTAGTGCCTACTTTTAGTCTAACCTTTTAAAACTGAGATATTAAATTATATATAGTTTTCCCAGAAAAAATAGTTTTCAAAGCAATAAACTAAAATCTAATAAGATTAAAATCAATACCATTAAAATCAAAATCTAACTAATAGAACTTTAGTAATTTTTCTAAATACTTGAGAAGCAGGGGACAAAAATACTTTCCCAGGGATTATACTATATCTTGGAAGCCACACAGATTAAGGTCCTATTCCAGTGCTATATAGGTAAAAGGAGATCTTGAAAAGGGCTTTTCCTTTGATCACAGCAGAAGAATCGGTCCCTCTGTAAAGCCCCAAATGTTAAGGGCTTTATAGATCAAAACCAGGACCTTAAACTATACCAATAAACAACTACTAAATTACTGCAGATTTTTCAGTGCAGGCATTATAAGCAATGGTTAAGCAGCCTAAACACCACATTGTGTACCAGTTGCAATTTCTGGACACTTTTCCAGATTGGTCCAATATAAAGCTCTCTGCAATAACCAGGGAAGATGTAGCCAACACATAAATAACCACAACCAATTCAGAAAGGACCATAGTCTGTAACTCTGGGTGAGTTACAGAAACTTATTGTTCACCACAGCTTTTACATACAAATGTAGTAATAATTGAGGGTCTACAAAATTTCCAAATCAGATGTCTTCTATTTAACCCTATCCAAAACAGACTCTAGCCAACAATGGAAGGTTAGAAAAGCCACTATCTAATCTTCCATTCTTGGATAGAGTCTGTTTTGAATGACATTCTGTCATTCAATTCTTTATCTTCTGTAATGATGGCCCAGTCCTGAACTGACTGCTTTATCAATCAAGAGAGGCAAGGACTGCAAACAGTGATGACCACCACTTTTCACACAATGTCCACACCTTTCAAGCTGTACAATCTGAAAAGAGTCTACACAAATAGGATAATCTGTTTACAAGGTTGCATCCATATGATCTGCTCCAAGCACTAGAGTCCTAGTCAGGGTGGATCAGATCACTCTTTTCTGCAAATTATGAAAATTATTCACAGCCAGTTTCTGACCATTCCAGCTAACATTCTCCAGAATCTTATGGAGGAGATGCCACATAGTACAGAAAAGCATCACTAGCCTGTTCTGTGTAGTTGCATTGGAGCCAAAGAAACAAATCTTTTTTTCATGCATGCATTGTCACAAAGAAGAATTACAAATAGGCTTTAAGGACTATATTCTGTATTCAGAGTGATTTGTTTCAGGAACTCACATTCTAGCTTTCTCACAGTCAATCTCATTGCTCTCAGATTCCTGGTGAATTAAGATGTCCTCTGAGTTCTGCTGAAGAAAAAATGGTGCTTATGGACAATAATGTCATTTGCGCAGACTATCAATGCATTGACTAGGATTTTCCTGCCAAAAGGTGAGTAAGAAAATTCCCCAGTTACATTTAGGAAATCATTAAATGCTTGGGCTGGACCAGTTCAACTTCTCTTCTACCCCTACAGTGTTTGTTTAAGCAGCCATCAGTCTAAAATTGACTAGACAAGTGTATCTCAATCTTGATAACTTTCAGTGATGTGGACTTTAGCTCCCAGAAACACTGTTCTAGATAATGATTAATGAAAATAGTTATAACCAATTCTACTTTCATCAGCTCCTGTGAACAAAATATCAGATCCTGGAAAGGGATACTATAGTACACATGGTCTTTGGATCTCCACATTAAGAGATTTCAGCATACCAAAGTCTTAATCAAACAGTAGTGTCCATTGAAAGAAGCGAAAGAGTTGTCATGTTTCCTTCCAGAGCAGTCCTACATGAAGTAACTGCATAGAAAGAATTAGAACAGTTTAGTACATCTATGTTTCTATAACAGCTTCTTTTTTTTAATATAAAATTCTTTTATTAAAACAATCAACATTGGACATATAAACATATTGTGCAGCAATCATCATGGCACCTGATATACAATACTAAGTGTTAGTCATTGAAAACGTCTGATTTAGTAAGCCTTTTTCCACCCTTCGCGTCTAGCCTCAACTATACTCCTGTTACACTTTGTTTGATTGGTGTTTCTCTTATCTGGTTCCATATTAATGTGATCAACATTAAACCAAAGATCCTATTGCTAAACAATCATCCTAGGATATAGCATACAACATTAGGTATTAATCTTTGTAAACATCTGTTTTAGTAAACATTCTTTCCTCCTCCCTTCCCCCTTCAAGTATACTCCGAGTACCTTTTGTTTGGTTGGTGTTTCTCTTATATATGGTCTCCTTCTTCAAAGCATTTATTTAAACATCTTACTAGAAATTTTAACCCTACACTGAAATAAGATTCAATTGCCAAACTATTTTTGTACATGGAATGCAGAAAAAGGTGGATGCCATTTTTTACCTTGTCTCAAGCCACAAATTGACATGGGAGGACCTTTAGTGTAGATGACCAAAATGAAGCAATTAAGAAGCATAGCTTAGCACCCTTGCTATTTGTGATGGCTATAGTTTTACAAGATTGGGAGATGATACTATTGGCGAAAATGGAACAGGGGAGGCTTTTGGGTTCTATCATGTCTATCAGAAACCATTGTTGGCATAAATGCCCTTGGATGCCCAACATGAAATCAGGCTATGTACTAGCATTCTCATCTATAAAAACTGCTATAAAAGCTTATCCAGAGCTTCATTACCATGGCCTCTGATCCCTGCTGCCCCTTTTGACAATTAAATTTCCAAATGCAACAGAAACCTAGAAACCAAAAATAGTAATGCTTAAGCATCACATTGTATTGACTTAACTGCCCTATCTCCCTTTTGGAGAAGGAATATTTATCTCCCACAGACTGCTCCAGTAGAGCTTCTTATGTATCCCAAGCCTCTGTATAATTCTGGCCGATGTCTTGAGACATCTATCCTTCAAGATTAAATGCATCTCTTCTGACTGGCAGTTGCCACAATTGAAGTAAGCATTTACTGCCAGTGCTCATCCATGCAGCTAACTGTTCTGTAGTTGAGGGTAGCCTCTCAAGGTGCAGAAATCTCATGGGGAAACATTGATAATTCTGTTTTACCCTGCAGGCACACATTTTCTGGATGCGCTGTATAGAAACATTATAAAGTCCACGCTGAAAGAGCTGCACCTGCTTCTCAATACTGCTTATGAACAAGTTAAAAAGAAAAAAAGGAAAGGACTCCATTGACCTTCAAAAGGCTGTATTATATACAGCAAAGCCCATTAGGACCACAAGTGTGTGTGTGGGGGGGTGAATTTACTGAAACACAGAAACAAAGGCCATGGAAATTAAAATTCTGGCAAATCAGGCCAATGGAAACTTGGATTTTAGCAAAACCACTTCAGCTACAACACAGCTAAATAAAAAGGTCACATCCAACACAGTCTCAGTTTGCGGATTTTATATAATGCTTCTCTATTGAGTTTCTTATATGAACCTTCCTTCCTTTCTTCTCCCTATGTCCCTCCCCTCCCCTTTATTTCAGCTTAGCTTTGATTCTTTCTAAACCAGCATAGTAAGATTCCTTGTTACTGGTCTAGCATTTAGACCATATGCCTTTTCTACTGGCAAGGATTTCTTAAAGCATTTATGAAACCACTTCAATAGTCCCATGACCCTGCCTTTTCCCAGTAATCTTTTCTAATTATGGTCTCAGGTTGGAGATATCTACATTGGCTCTTTTACACTGAAGAACATGTATTGTTACTGTTGTGTCCTGGGCCTGGTGAGGAAACTCAGCAGGCCCAGAAATGTTGTAATTGGTCCCGGGCATTCCAAAAGCTGCCCGGGACCAGACAGAGCAGTGCCAGCCTTGTGTGTATGCGCAAGGCGCGAACAGGCTAAATTCCTATTGGTTAACACTGTCTGGGTCTCTGACCCTATAAAAGGCCTGCGTGCCTTTTGTTCCTTGCTTGGGTGTTGGAGAAAGAGAATAAAGTGTTTGTTACTTGTCACCATGTGTCTTCATCATTCGCACGCGAACGGAGAACTCAACAGTTACCATCTACCTTAATCTCATCATTTTCTGTAGGTATACAGACACACTACTGTGCCACAAAATGACTGGAAAGTGTTACTACTATACAGTACTTTTTTCTATCCTTTTGGTTTGGTTTGGTTTGGTTTGGTTCATTTTTTTGTCCCTGTTTACTTATTTGTTACCAAAAGCCAGTGATTTTACCGAGCTTATTCAGGACCTGATAACTTTTATAGATCTCTTCAGACATTAACTCAGTCACTTCCTTTAGTTAATTATCCTTTGAGGCCTTCTATCAACTATCAGCACCAAGGTTGGATTAGTTTCTTTAACCATACTGGACACATATTTTCAAGACATGTCTTTTCAATTAGACTAACCCTGAGCTTCAAAGAAACAGGAAACCACTCTCAACCTCAAACCAATCCAGACACAGGAAGCCAGGGACAGACAGAACAGCCTAAAGCTTCATCTGCAGGAATCAGAACAGCAAATCAGAAGCCTTGCAGAATAGCAGAATTCCCTCTTTTCTATAGCACCCAGCATTTCTTTGGGTAGGGACTTACTTAAACTATCGGATAACATGAGATGGAAAAAGAATAACATCTTTAAGCCAAGCAGCTTGCATTTTAACTTTCTGATTCTGACTAGAATGCAATAAACAGTTAAACAGAAACCAGTTCAAGTTTATTGGTTTAATTGGACTAGTCTATACTTTCTGGGTAGCCTGAGATATAAAAACAATTATATGAGCTCACAGCACAACAATAGGAAATGTTCTATATTCTAAATGATCATTGATGCAACAGAACAACATTAGAGCTACTCTGAATTTGTTTCTTTGGAGACTTCTGAACATTAGGTTTATAGATCAATATTAGCCAAATCCCCGAACAGAAACAAAAGTAAAGAATCTTGGCTGCAATCTACGGCCTAACCATGCAAAATACAGTCTCTGTAGTCAGGACTAGCTGGCTTTGTGGAATTATGCAACTTTTGACATGCTGTATAATGAAACACACCATCTACAAAAGCTAGGCAATGTGTACATTACTTGGTATAAACCAAAATAGGGAAAGGAAGAAAGAGAGGGTGGAAGAGGAGTGTATTATCTTTGACTGATAGACCTAGCCACCAATGATGCTTTCAGGAACCCTGTAGAAAGGTCAGTTTTTTCCAATCACACAGTATAGGAATTGTCAGGGATGTAAATTCGTAAATTGCTTAAAACACACTTTTGCCGGCAGGCCTGGGGCAGCTAACATCTTGCCCCTAGCCAGTGTATGTTCGTGGAATGATTGGTTTTTTGTTTTTTTGTTTTTTGTTTTTTTTAACTTAAGGGTTTTTTATATGTATGTAATTTCTATTATGCTGTGAGCCGCCCTGAGTTCTCCGGAATAGGGTGGCATAGAAATTAAATTAATAATAATAATAATAATAATAATAATGTACTAAAAAAAACTGGAAAAATGGTAGAGACTATCTTCCAGGCAAACTATTTAATGTATATTTTGTGTATTAAAGAACAAACTGCAAATGAAAATGCTTTCTCATCTTCCCCGAAAATATGATGTAATTTTGTTTGCCATACCCAACCATGTTCATTAATAATAAAATCACAACAATGAAAGCAATTTAGCATTAAAAATCTTGAGTTATTCCTAGAATTTCCATCCCAGTCTGTTGACATTTTTAAAAGTTACAGCCACTTATGTTTGCTCACATTGACCAATGAGTGATATTAATTATGCTTTGGATTAGGCCTTGAAGTGAAATATCCAGCCTCTAATTCTGTACAAATCAATGAGGGCTTTTTCTTAAAGCACTAAACCAAGCACCAAACTGTACATTTTTCACACCTCATTTAAATATCAGATGCTTGAGATGAGAGAGTAGAATCGTAAGGTTCCTTAAAATTAATCCAGCCACACTTCTGCCAATATAGGAAATCTATTCTTATAGTATCTCCATCTTCTGTGTAAATACTGATGCATTTCTGAACATTTCTGAAACCACACTAAATAAACATATTTTTGCAACACCTCTGAAGTACTTGAACGGCCAAATCATGTCATATTGATTAAACATATAAGCTCAATTAATTTGGCTTTATGTGACAACTTCATATCAATATCAGTGGTGGAACTCCCATTTTTAAACATTTTTTTTAGATCTGCAATAATATCTTAACATGTGAAGTCCAAACTTGTAAACAGTATTCCATATGAAGGCTCATGAATGCTAAATCCCAAAAGTCAATAATGATAAAATTGATATATTGGCATTTTATTTTGTTCAATCTATTGAGGATCATTTTGAAACAGAAGAAATTCAAAATATGCTGATGAATTAGAAGATTCTTTAAGTGATATACAAATCTTTTAAATAAATTTAAAAATGTCCATCTATTTTAATCCTACCTGAATGTTTTTTGGGGGGAATCTTTACATAAATTTTAATGAGAATTATATGACTTCCTTAAATTAAATTGAGTCAAAGAGCACTGATTTTGTGTACATTCCTGTGTGTCCAATTATTTGAGTAAACATGTATTCATATATGTGCTATGAAGTTTTTTCAATGTTCAATCAATTAACTATATATATTCTGAGGTTTTCGCGGGTGTTTGTATGTAGGTCTTTGGTTCTTCGGGTTTTCTCCCGCGTAGAATTTGAAGTGTCTTGGCAACGTTTCGATGAAATCTCATTCATCATCTTCAGGCTGGTGCTTTTGGCTTCTGCTTCTAGGAGCAATGTGTGGTCTAAGCTGTTTTTTCCTTTTAACTGCCAGTGGGGGTTTGAACTGATTGGCTGGGAGCTTGGCTATGTTCTGATTGGTTAGGGGCTTGGCTGTGCTCTGATTGGCTGGGGGGTTGGCTGTGTTCTGATTGGCTGGGGGAGTGTTCTGTTTGGGTGGGGGCTTTGTTGTGCTGGAAAGGTTCAAAGTGGCCAATGTTGCAGCTCTGGTCTGGCTCCTGGTCTGTGGTCTTGCCTCATCATTGGTGTGGGTTTGGGTTTGCTTTTTGCGTGGATGTGTGGAGGTGGCATCCTGTGTGTTTCTGGTGTCAATCTTTGAGTTAGGAATACGTTTGTCAATAAGGGCGGGTTTCCAAATGGCTGGTAGGCGGGAGGTATCATCTCGTTTGTTCATGCTGTGGGGGCGTTTTTCTATCTCGATGGCTTCTCTGATTATTCTGTTATTAAAATGTAACCAGCAGACAATATATATTTGTTTTCTGAGGTTTTCGCGGGTGTTTGTATGTAGGTCTTTGGTTCTTCGGGTTTTCTCCCACGTAGAATTTGAAGTGTCTTGGCAACGTTTCGACAAAGCCACATTCGTCATCTTCAGGCTGGTGCTTTCGGCTTCGTGCTTCTAGCAGCAATGTGTGATTGCAACTGTTTCTTCCTTTTAACTGCCAGTGGGGGTTTGAACTGATTGGCTGGGAGCTTGGCTGTGTTCTGATTGGGTGGAGGTGTGTTCTGATTGGTTAGGGGGTTGCTGTGCTCTGATTGGATGAGGGGTTAGTCTGAGTTACAGGGGGATTAGAGATGGTGAGCTGCATAGCTGTTTGGCTTCGCGTTCATGGTCGTACCTCATCTTCATGGTGGGTGTCAGTTTGCTTCTTGTATGGATTGGAGGGGTTTAAGGTGGCTAATGATGCAGCTGTGGTCTGGCTTCTGGTTTGTGGCCGTGCCTCATCATCGGTGTGGGTTTGGGTTTGCTTTTTGCCTGGATGTGTGGTGGTGACATCGTGTGTGTTTTTTGTGAGTGTAGGTCTGGTGTCATTCTTTGCGTTATGGACTCTTTTGTCAATAAGGGCAGGTTTCCAAATGGCTGGTAGGCGGGAGGTATCATCTCGTTTGTTCATGCTGTGAGGGCGTTTTTCTATCTCAATGGCTTCTCTGATTATTCTGTTATTAAAGTGTTCAGTTTTGGCAATAGTTCTGGTCTTTTTTAAATCAATTTCATGTCCTGTGGCTTTAAGGTGTTGGACCAGGGAAGAAGTTGGTTCCTCTTTTTTAACTGAGTTTTTGTGTTCTTCAATGCGTGCACTTATTCTTCTGTTGGTTTGTCCGATGTATGTGGTGGAGCAAGCAGTACATGGGATTTCATATACTCCTTGATTTTCTAACTCAATTTTGTCTTTGGGGTTTCTTAGGATGGTGGATATTTTTCTGTTTGTGCAGAATTCTGTTTTGATGTTATGTTTGTGAAGGATCTTGCTGATCCTGTCTGTGGTGCCTTTTATGTATGGGAGGAGGGCTTTGCCGTTTTCTTGTTCTCTGTCTTGGATTTTAGTGGGAGTTTCTTTTTGGATTAAGTTGGAAATCTTATTTCTTTGGAATCCGTTGGATGTTAGTACATTAGTGAGAGTGTGTAGTTCGGTTTTTAGGTGTTGTTCGTCAGCTAGGCATTTGGTTCTGGAGATGAGTGTCTTGGCTACAGAGTTGATCTGTGCTGGGTGGTGGTGTGAGAGTGCGTGCAGATAGCGGTTTGTGTGTGTTTTCTTCTGGTAGATGGTGTGTCCTAGGGAGCCATTGGATTTCTTGTAGATTAAGACATCCAGGAAGGGAAGTTGGTTGTTAGCTTCTGTTTCCATGGTGAACTGTATTTTGGGATGTAGGCTGTTGAGGTGTGTAAGGAAGTTGTTCAGTTTTTCCTTCCCATGTGGCCAGATTACGAAGGTGTCATCTACGTATCTGAGCCAGAGTTTGGGTTTGTGATCAGATTTTTCTAGGGCTTGGGTTTCAAAGTGTTCCATGTAGAGGTTTGCAATGACAGGTGAGAGGGGTGATCCCATGGGTGCTCCTTCTATTTGTTTGTATTTTTGTCCGTTATAGATGAAGTATGTGTTGCATAGACAGTGGTTGGTCAGATCTAGGATGTGTTTGGGGGGGTTATATTTATTTTGGATAGCTGTTAAGGCTTCTTTGATTGGCACTTGGGTGAAGAGGGATATGACATCGAAGCTAACGAGTAGGTCGCTGGGCTGTAAGTTTTGTTTCTTTATGATCTCTATGAACTGAAATGAGTTTTTTATGTGTGAGCTGATGGATTCTGCATAGGGATGTAGTTGTTTGGCGAGAAATTTGGCTAGGTTTTGTAGAGGTGAGCCTATGGAGCTGACTATGGGTCTTAGTGGGGTTCCTTCTTTGTGTATCTTGGGGAGACCATAGAGCTTAGGGCATCTGGATGATTTCTCTCTGGGAATGATTCTTTGCTGGATCTCTTCGCTAATGGGGGAGGCTTTTATTTTGGATCTAGTGGTTTTTTCCAGGTAGGTGGTGGGATCTGTGTGTAGGGGTTTGTATGTGGAGTCTTGGAGTAGGTTGGTTAATTTGGTTTGGTAGTCAGCTGTATTCATGACCACCGTGGCGTTGCCCTTGTCTACTGGTAGGATTATTATGCTGGTGTCTTGTTTCAAGTTAAGTGGTGCTGTCTGCTCATCTTTGGGTAAGTTGCTTTTGGGTGGCTTGCTGGTGCAGAGTATGTTGGTGATTTCGAGTCTGATTCTGTTAGTGTCGTCGGGGTTGATTTTGGTCAGGCTGATGTGTTTGGGAGCGACTGCAAAGTTGAATCCTTTGGAAAGGACATTGGTTTCGGCTTTGGTGAGGATCCTATCTGAGATGTTATGCACTGTTTGTTTCATGTGTGGCTGTGAGGGAGGAGGGGTTTGTTTCTGGTGTTCTTGTAGTCTTCAGAGTTTGTTGGTGTGTGTGTCTGTCTTGAGGGTGGTCTGTGTTTCGGCTCTCCAGACGGCGAGTTGTTTGGATTTGTCCCAAAGTGCGGGGTGGATCTTGTTGCTGAGTTTGAGGTGAAGTGTGAGGACATCTTTGTTGATTCGGTCTAGGAGGAATCTTTTTGTGTGAAGCTCATTTCTGATTAGGGCCAATTCTGTTCTTTTCAGGATACGTTTGGTGGCTCCAGAGTTGGAGTGGAATTTCAATTGGAAGCATGTGGGGATTAAATTTTGATCTCGGCAGTTGTGTAGGAATGCGAGGTCACATAAAATGGAAACTCTTTGGACTTCGAGTTTTTCATAGGTCCTGGTTAGATGGTGGATTTCTGAGGTTTTCGCGGGTGTTTGTATGTAGGTCTTTGGTTCTTCGGGTTTTCTCCCACGTAGAATTTGAAGTGTCTTGGTAACGTTTCGACAAAGTCACATTCGTCATCTTCAGGCTGGTGCTTTCGGCTTCGTGCTTCTAGCAGCAATGTGTGATTGCAACTGTTTCTTCCGTTTAACTGCCATCTGAAAAGAACAGAATTGGCCCTAATCAGAAATGAACTTCACCCAAAAAGATTATATGCGGAGTTGAAACCAGCCTCACCAAAATCAACCCCGACGACGCTAACAGAATCAGACTTGAAATCACCAACATACTCTGCACCAGCAAGCCACCCAAAAGCAACTTACCCAAAGAGGAGCAGACAGCACCACTTAACTTGAAACAAGACACCAGCATAATAATCCTACCAGCAGACAAGGGCAACGCCATGGTGGTCATGAATACAGCTGACTACCAAACCAAATTAACCAACCTACTCCAAGACTCCACATACAAACCCCTAAACACAGATCCCACCACCTACCTGGAAAAAACCACTAGATCCAAAATAAAAGCCTCCCCCATTAGCGAAGAGATCCAGCAAAGAATCATTCCCAGAGAAAAATCATCCAGATGCCCTAAGCTCTATGGTCTCCCCAAGATACACAAAGAAGGAACCCCACTTAGACCCATAGTCAGCTCCATAGGCTCACCTCTACAAAACCTAGCCAAATTTCTCGCCAAACAACTACAGCCCTATGCAGAATCCATCAGCTCACACATAAAAAACTCATTCCAGTTCATAGAGATCATAAAGAAACAAAACTTACAGCTCAGAGACCTACTCGTTAGCTTCGATGTCATATCCCTCTTCACCCAAGTGCCAATCAAAGAAGCCTTAACAGCTATCAAAAACAAATATAACCCCCCCAAACACATCATAGATTTGACCAACCACTGTCTATCCAACACATACTTCATCTATAACGGACAAAAATACAAACAAATAGAAGGAGCACCCATGGGATCACCCCTCTCACCTGTCATTGCAAACCTCTACATGGAACACTTTGAAACCCAAGCCCTAGAAAAATCTGATCACAAACCCAAACTCTGGCTCAGATACGTAGATGACACCTTCGTAATCTGGCCACATGGGAAAGAAAAACTGGACAACTTCTTCATACACCTCAACAGCCTACACCCCAAAATACAGTTCACCATGGAAACAGAAGCTAATAACCAACTTCCCTTCCTGGATGTCTTAGTCTACAAGAAATCCAGTGGGTCCCTAGGACACACCATCTACCAGAAGAAAACACACACAAACAGCTATCTGCATGCACTCTCACACCACCACCCAGCACAGATCAACTCCGTAGCCAAGACACTCATCTCAAGAACCAAATGCCTAGCTGACGAACAACACCTAAAAACCGAACTACACACTCTCATTAATGTACTTACATCCAACGGATTCCAAAGAAATAAGATTTCCAACTTAATCCAAAAAGAAACTCCCACTAAAATCCAAGACAGAGAACAAGAAAACGGCAAAGCCCTCCTCCCATACATAAAAGGCACCACAGACAGGATCAGCAAGATCCTTCACAAACATAATATCAAAACAGCATTCTGCACAAACAGAAAAATATCCACCATCCGAAGAAACCCTAAAGACAAAATTGAATTAGAAAATCAAGGAGTATATGAAATCCCATGTACTGCCTGCTCCACCACATACATTGGACAAACCAACAGAAGAATAAGTGCACGCAATGAAGAACACAAAAACTCAGTCAAAAAAGAGGAACCAACTTCTTCCCTGGTCCAACACCTAAAAGCCACAGGACATGAAATTGATTTCAAAAAGACCAGAACTATTGCCAAAACTGAACACTTTAATAACAGAATAATCAGAGAAGCCATCGAGATAGAAAAACGCCCACACATCATGAACAAACAAGATGATACCTCCCGCCTACCAGCCATTTGGAAACCCGCCCTTATTGACAGACGAGTCCATAGCACGGGGAATGACACCAGACCTACACTCACAAAAACTACACAGGATGTCACCACCACACATCCAGGCTAAAAGCAAACCCAAACCCACACTGATGAGGAGGCACGACCACAAACCAGAAGCCAGACCACAGCTGCATCATTAGCCACCTTAAACCCCTCCAATCCATACACGAAGCAAACTGACACCCACCATGAAGATGAGGCACGACCACGAACGCAAAGCCAAACAGCTACACAGTTCACCATCTCTAATCCCCTTGTAACACTGACTAACCTGAGCACAACAAAGCCCCCACCCAAACAGAACACTCCCCCATCCAATCAGAGCACAGCCAACCCCCCATCCAATCAGAGCACAGCCAAGCACCTAACCAATCAGAACACACCTCCACCCAATCAGAACACAGCTGAGCTCCCAGCCAATCAGTTCAAACCCCCACTGGCAGTTAAAAGGAAGAAATAGCTAAAATCTCACATTGCTCCTAGAAGCAGAAGCCGAAAGCACCAGCCTGAAGATGACGAATGAGACTTCGTCGAAATGTCGCCAAGACACTTCAAATTCTACGTGGAAGAACCAGAGACCTACACACACAGACAGACAGACAGACAGACAGACAGACAGACAGGCAGACAGACAGACAGATAGATATAGATATAGATATAGATATAGATATAGATATAGATATAGATATAGATATAGATATAGATATAGATATAGATATAGATATAGATATAGATATAGATATAGATATAGATATAGATATAGATATAGATATAGATATAGATATAGATATAGATATAGATATGTTTTCTGAGGTTTTCGCGGGTGTTTGTATGTAGGTCTTTGGTTCTTCGGGTTTTCTCCCACGTAGAATTTGAAGTGTCTTGGCGACGTTTATATATATATATATATAATAAAGTTGGAAGGGACCTTGGAAATCATCTAGTCCAACCCCCTGCTCAAGCAGGAAACCCTATACCATTTCAGACAAATGGCTGTCCAGTGTCCTCTTAAAAACTTCCAGTGTTGGAGCATTCACAGCTTCTGGAGGCAGGTTGTTCCACTGAATAATTGTTCTAACTGTCAGGAAATTTCTTTTACTTCTAGGTTGCTTCTCTTCTTCATTAGTTTCCTTCCATTGCTTCTTGTCCTGCCTTCAGGCTCTTTGGAAAATAGCTTGACGCCCTCTTCTTTGGGGCAGCCCCTGAGATATTGGAACACTGCTATCATGTCCCCCCCATCCTTCTTCCTTGTGGGCCAGAGAGGCAGTTGCTTTTGTTTTTGCTTGGGCAGAGCTCTTTCAAATAAGGAATTAAAACAGGAAATAAAAGGGGACTAGAGAACTTGGCAGGAACCTTGGGAAGAATTACCTGTTGAGCCCTGGTAAGTTTGTGGGGTTTCTTGTTTAATTACAAATTCACCTTTTTTTCTTTTTTTAGAAGCCATAAAAGGGGTTTCTCCTTCCCCTTTCTTCTAAAGTTTGCCCTCAGCACAGGTTTGGAGGGGGTGGAGCTTTCTGCTGCAGCCCCCCTGCTGGCTAATCCCTGGTAGCTGGGAGCAAGCAGCTCATTCTTCCTTGTGGGGCAAGGAACCTGCTGAGCCCTGGTAAGTTTGTGGGTTTCTTGTTTAATTACAAATTCACCTTTTTTTTAGCAGCCATCACACCCCTGACGGCGCGTGATAAAATCCTAAAACAAGTAAGAAAAAAAAATCCAAAAAGTAAACTGAGACCAAAACAAAAAATTTGAACAACCCAAAAAAAGTTGTGTGTTTTTTTAAATAATAACTAGTATAATAATAACAGCAAACATATAATAACAAGAAATGGAGATAGGTAGCCAGCAGACGGAGGGGAGCTTCCCAGTGTTTTGTATTGAGTGTCACATGTATGACTATCTGTCTGCTGGACAGAAGTCTTGGGTGTGTGATCGGTGCAATGAGCTCCTGGCTCTCAGGGAACAGGTTCTTTCTCTTGAAGCCAAGGTAGCAGACCTGGAGAAGCAGAGAGAGATAGCGAGGCAGGAGAAGATCTTCAGGGATGCAGCTGGAGCGTCCCAGTCCATGCTGAGCAGCTCTCCAGCTGCTTTGGAGAATGGAGATCTTGGGCAGGGAGGACATCAATCTGTGGAAGAGGGACAGGCTCCCTTAGTTGAGACCCCTTCCCTGGAGGATGTGCCCATATCCTCTTGCACCGAGGATACTTCTCCGCGGGTGGTGGGAGGGGGGCTTCTTGTAGTGGGTGATTCAATTGTTAGAAATATAGAGAGACGTGTTTGTGATGGAAGCGTTGACCGCATGGTAAACTGCCTGCCGGGTGCAAAGGTTGCGGACATCACGAGGCATCTAGACAGGCTGATAGACAGTGCTGGGGTGGAGCCAACTGTTGTGGTACATGTTGGTACCAATGACATTGGAAAAGCTAAGCGGAAGGTCCTGGAAGCCAAATTTAGGTTGCTAGGTAGAAGATTAAAGTCCAGGACCCCCAAGGTTGCATTCTCAGAAATGCTACCTGTTCCACGCGCAGGGCCAGCTAGACAGGCAGAGCTCAGGAGCTTCAATGCGTGGATCAGGCAGTGGTGCCGGGAGGAAGGGTTTAGATTCATTAGGAACTGGGAAACATTTTGGGACAAGCCACACCTGTACAGAAGGGACGGGTTACATTTGAACCATAATGGAACCAGACTGTTGGTGATTAATATTAAAAAGGTTTCAGAGCAGCTTTTAAACTGATTCATAGGGGCAAGTCGACAGGAGCTGGGCAGCTTCCGGTTTGAGAAGGCGCACTGCCTAATATGGAGGGAGGAAGTTATGCACACATTGGTGAGTCAACAGGAAAACTAAATTGTAATAGTCAAGCAGAAGGACATGGTAGACCATCTACAAATTCTACAGTCAAAATCCACAGTCAAAGTTGAAAGTGCACCAGAAAATTACATATAAATGTCTGTACACGAATGCTAGAAGCATTCGAGCAAAAATAGGGGAATTGGAATGCTTGGTGAAGGAAAATAATATTGATATTATCGGCATAACAGAAACCTGGTGGACGGATGAAAACCAATGGGACACAAAGGTTACAAATTGTATAGGATGGACAGGAGAGGGAGAAATGGTGGTGGCGTGGCCTTGTACATAAATGAGGAGTTAGAATCTCATGAACTCGAAATTCAAGAAAATTCAAACTCACCCACAGAAACATTGTGGATAAAAATCCCAGGACAGGAAACTAATCTGACGTTAGGGATCTGCTATCGCCCTCCCAACCAAACTCCAGAGGCAGATTGCTATTTGGAAAAAGAATTTAAGGAGGCCTCAAAAAGAAATAGGGTAGTCATAATGGGGGACTTCAACTATCCCCAAATAGATTGGGTAAATTCTTGTTCTACACATGAAAGAGAGACAAGGTTCCTTGACATGTTAGCCGATTATTCCCTTGAGCAGATGGTCATGGAACCTACCAGGGGAAAGGGGATCCTGGACTTGGTTCTAACTAATGCACAGGATTTGGTTCATGATGTCCTTGTAACCGAGCCCATAGGAACCAGCGATCACAACACAATAACCTTCAACTTAACCATGGATAGCAAATTGTCAGTGAAAACTAACACAGAGACCTTAAACTTTCACAGAGGAAATTTTGACAAAATGAGGAAAATAGTAAAGAAGAAACTAAAAGGAACAGTAAAAAAAGTCAAATCCCTCCAAAATGCTTGGAAACTGTTTAAAAATACGTTACAGCAGGCTCAAATAAAATGCATTCCTAAAAGAAGAAAGAGGATTGGAAAGTCCAAGAGGATACCAGTATGGCTTACGAATGAGGTAAAGGAGGTTATTGGAAAGAAGAAAAACTCATTTAAGAAATGGAAGGCTCTTCCTACCGAGGAGAACAGGAGGGATCACAAACTCTGGCAGACCAAATGCAAGGCGATAGTCATGAAAGCCAAGAGAGACTTTGAGGAGCATATAGCCAAGAATATTAAAAATAATAACAAAACCTTTTTTAAGTACATCAGAAGCAGGAACCCAACCAGAAAATCAGTTGGGCCACTTGATAACAATGGTCAGAAGGGGATAATCAGAGAAGACAAGGAGATTGCTGAGAGGCTAAATGACTTCTTTGCCTCCGTTTTCACCGAGGAGGATAGAGAACATCTGCCTGCCACTGAATTAGTTTTCCCAGGGAGGGAAATAGAAGAATTAAACCTGATAGAGATAAACAAGGAAGATGTTCTTGCATGCCTTTCTAAACTAAACGTCAACAAATCGCCGGGTCCAGATGGCATCCACCCTAGAATTCTCAAGGAACTCAAGTGTGAAATTGCTGAACTTCTAGCTAAAATATACAATCTTTCTCTAAGATCAGGCACTGTACCAGAGGATTGGAGGGAAGCAAATATAACCCCGATCTTCAAGAAAGGATCCAGAGGTGATCCAGGAAACTATAGACCAGTCAGTCTAACCTCAGTTCCAGGCAAACTGATGGAAACCATTATTAAAGATAAAATTACAGGGCACATAGAAAAACAGGCATTGCTGAAAGAAAATCAACATGGTTTCTGCAAAGGCAAATCATGTCTTACTAACTTGTTAAAATTCTTTGAGGGTGTAAATAAATACATAGATAAAGGGGCCCCAGTTGATATTGTATATCTTGACTTTCAAAAGGCTGTTGACAAAGTTCCTCACCAAAGGCTCCTAAAAAAGCTCTCCAGCCACGGAATTAGAGGACAGGTCTTGTCCTGGATTGGTAACTGGCTAAATTGTAGGAAGCAAAGGGTGGCAATAAATGGACAATTCTCCGGATGGAAAGAAGTGAGAAGTGGTGTACCCCAAGGTTCAGTTTTGGGACCTTTACTTTTTAATTTATTCATCAATGATCTGGATGTAGAAGTTAATAGTGAGGTAGCCAAGTTTGCTGATGACACTAAATTGTTCCGGGTTGTGAAAAGTGAAACTGATTGTCGGGAGCTCCAGAAGGATCTCTCGAAATTGTGTGAGTGGGCAACAAAGTGGCAAATGCATTTTAACCTAAACAAGTGCAAAGTTATGCACATCGGGGCAAAGAACCCCAATTATACTTACCAACTGATGGGGACCAAACTTTCTGAGACAACCCAAGAAAGGGATCTTGGGGTTTTGGTGGACAGCTCGATGAAGATGTCAACCCAATGTGCAGCAGCAGTAAAAAAAAAAGCAAATTCCATGCTTGGCATGATTAGGAAGGGAATCGAAAATAAGTCAGCAAGTGTTGTATTGCCTCTGTACAAATCGATGGTGAGACCACACTTGGAGTACTGTGTACAGTTCTGGTCACCGCACCTCAAGAAGGATATAATGGAACTGGGAAAGGTGCAAAAAAGGGCAACAAGAATGATCAAGGAAATGGAGCGCCTCCCTTATGAAACCAGATTGCAACGCCTTGGTCTCTTCAGCCTTGAAAGACGGCGTTTAAGGGGTGACTTGATCGAAGTGTATAAAATCATGCATGGGATAGAAAAGGTGGATAGAGAAAAATTCTTTTCTCTATCACACAATACCAGGACAAGGGGGCACTCCCTAAAGCTCATAGCTAAGAAAGTGAGGACAAATAAAGGGAAATATTTCTTCACCCAGAGGGTCGTTGATTTATGGAATTCACTTCCTGAAGGGGTCGTGACAGCTGTCAGTCTTGACAGATTCAAGGCAGGGCAAGATAGATTCATGGATGCAAAGTGTATCGGTGGTTATTAAAACGGATGTCCATGTGCCGCCTCTATGTTGGTTGAGGCAGGCAGGATTCCCTTGGGTACCATTTGTTGGGAGTCAAGGGAAAGGGAGGGTTTTGCCTTCTCTTTCTGCTCAAGATCCCCATGTACAATTGGTGGGCCACTGTGTGACACAGAATGCTGGACTCGATGGGCTTTGGCCTGATTCAGCATGGCTCTTCTTATGTTCTTATGTTCTCTTTGTTAAACTAGACATACCCAATTCCAGCAACGGTTCCTTATGTGTTTTAGCCTCCAGTCGCCTAATCATCTTTGTTGCTCTTCTCTGTACTCTTTCTAGAGTCTCAACATCTTTTCTATATCGTGGTGACCAAAACTGGATGCAGTATTCCAAGTGTGGCCTTACCAAGGCATTGTAAAGTGGTATTAATATTTCACGTGATCTTGATTCTATCCCTCTGTTAATGCAGCCCAGCACTCTGTTGGCTTTTTTGGCAGCTGCTGGCTCATATTTAAGTGATTGTCTACTAGGACACCAAGATCCCTCTCACAGTTACTACTATTGAGCAAGGTACCCCTTATACTATACCTGTACATTTAGTTTTTCTTGCCTAAATGTAGAATTTACTTTTTTCACCATTGAAATTCATTTTGTTAGATAGTGCCCAGTGTTCAAGTCTGTCCAGTATCTTAAGACTTTCTTCTGGAGTGTTGGTTATTCCTGCCAGCTTGGTGTCATCTGCAAATTTGATAAGTTCCCCATCTATCCCCTCGTCCAGATCGTTAATGAAAATGTTGAAGAGCACTGGGCCCAGAAAAGAGCCCTGGGGTACCCCACTACACACTTCCCTCCATGTAGATGCAGTTCCATTGAGGACCACCCACTGAATACGGCCGGTCAGCCAGCTACAAATCCATCTGGTGGTGATGCTGTCTAACCCACATTTTTCTATCTTATCAAATAGTAGGTTGTGATCTACTTTATCAAATGCCTTACTGAAGTCCAAGTAAATTATATCCACAGCATTCGTCTGATCCACTAATTTTGTCACTTGGTCAAAGAATGCAATAAGCTTTGTCTGGCATGATCTGTTTTTGAAAAACCCATGTTGGCTTTTAGTGTGTGTTCAGAATTCAATATCAAAGTGAAAACAGAATTTATTAAAAGGAAAAATATCACACTTATTGGCATAAGTATTCAGATCCTTCACTCAGTATTTGTTGAAGCATCTTTGGCAGCAATTACAGCCTCAAGTCTTTTAGGGTATGAAGGAACAAATTTTGCACACCTGTATTGGGGTATTTCTGCCATTCTTCCTTGGAAATCCACTCAAGCTGAGTTCAGGTGCCAAGGTATATAGAGGTTAATAGGTCAATAACATTTTAAATTGCTCCAAGAAACCTACAAAAGAAACCTACAAAAACTATTCAGACCCCCTTCACTTTTTTCAATTTTGTTATGCTGCAGCCTGATTCTACAGTTGTTGAAATTCATTTTTTCTCATTGATCTATAATCAATACCCCATAATGACAAAGTGAAAACAGAAGTTTAGAAATGTCTGCAAATTTATTAAAAAGAAAAAACTGAAATATCACATTGGCATAAGTATTCAGACTCTTTGCAACAACACTTGAAATTTAGCTCCAGCATCTCCCATTTCTCTTGATCATTGATGACATGTTTTGACACCTTGACTGGAATTGACCTGTGGTAAATTAAATTGATTGAACTTAATTTGGAAAGGCACACACTTCTCTATAGAAGGCATCACAGCTGACAATGCAGACTGTAGCAGAGCAAAAATCATGAGGTCAAAGGAACTGCCTGCAGAGCTCAGAGACACAATTATTGCAAGGCACAGATCTGGGGAAGGCTACAATAAAATTTCTGCTGCAGTGAAGGTTCCTAAGAGCACAGTGGCTCCATAATTCTCAAATGGAAAACATTTGGCACAACCAGGACTTCCAGGAGCTGGTCACCTGGTCAAACTGAGCAATCAGGGGACAAGGGCCTTAGTAAGAGAGGTGACCAAGAGCCCAATGGTCACTCTGCTGAGTTCCAGAGATCCTGTGTGGAGACAGGACAGAGTTCCAGAAGGACAACCATCACTACAGCCCTCCACCGATCTGGGCTTTATGGAAGAGTGGCTAGATGGAAGCATCTCCTCAGTGCAAAACTTGAAAGCCCTCTTGGAGTTTGCAAAAAAGCACCTGAAGTGTTTTCAGACTGTGAGGAACAAGATTCTCTGGTCTGATGAAACCAAGATTGAACTGTTTGACCTCAATTCTAAATGCTATGTCTGGCGGAAACCTGGCACCACTAATCACCTACCCAATATCATCCCAACAGTGAAATATGGTGGTGGCAGCAGCATGCTGTGGGTGTATTTTTCAGCAGCAGGGACTGGGAGACTGGTCACGGTTAAGGGAAAGCTGAATGGAGCAAAGTACAGGGATATCCTCAATGATCACCTGTTCCACAGCACTTAGGACTTCAGACTGGGCCAAAGGTTCACTTTCCAACATGACAGTGATCCTAAGCACATAGCCAAGATAACACAGGACTGACTTAGGAACAACTCTTAGCCAGAGCCCTGACCTAAACCATATTGAATATCTCTGAAGGGACCTGAAAATGGTTGTCCACAAATGGTTTCCATCCAATCATATCCCAAAATTGCTGCCAAAGATGTTTAAAAAAAAGTACTGAGTGAATGTGCCAATGTGCTATTTCAGTTTTTTCTTTTTAATAAATTTACAGACATTTCTAAAATTCTGTTTTCACTTTGTCATTATGGGGTACTGAGTTAATGAGAAAAAGTGAATTTCAACAACTGTAGAATCCGGCTCCAGCATAACAAAATTGACAAAACTGAAGGGGGTCTGAATTCTTTCTGAATGCACTGTATGTATGTATATATGTGTGTGTATACACACACACATACACATCGGTTAGCATCAAAGCATATGTTACATATAATATTTAAAGATGGACCATGTTCTCTTTGGTATCATTATATTTGATTGTTTCAAAGTTACCTCCTATTTGGATTTGATCTAGATTAGAATGAAGATAGTACAGCAATATGTTCCTCCTGGTGTGCATCTGCATGTCTATATCTCCTAGTGCAGGAAGTTGCATTAAATTATTCATCTCCACAGAGTGATTATTAATTATGGTGTAAGAAATCCCAAACACATATGGTGACAGTCTTGGTTAGAACTGCCTCCTGCTATGCCTTAAAGATTCATTCTTGGAGGCAAAGCATTTTTTTCCATGCCAAGACCACCTATAGCTTTCAAGATAGCTGAAAATTAGCATTTTCATTCTGTGCCCTCATTCTAACTCTATAATATATTGTTGACTGCTGTCATCTTGTAACTTTCTGAAGGGATAGTTGTTAACAGCCTATCAGTGTAATACATTGTTCTAATGTATTAGCTAAGAATTATTTCCTTCATTTACCTTCACACACCTATTTTTGTGAAAGCCTTGTTCTAAGATGTATTGAATATGAAGTGAAAAAGAAGAATCTATTAAGAATTAAATCTACATTTTTTCTGAAAACATCATGTTTTGTTGTGCTTTTTGTTTTCAGTTCAAATTCATTGTTAGACAATTGCGACCAAAACAGGTACAGGATTACTTTGAACTGTTTGCCTGCATAGTTAGCTAAATAAGATGAAGCTAACATAATTCCTCAGGTGACTGGTGAAATCTAGAGGAGCAGACCTGTTAAAATCACTTAAGGCCATTTAAAGGCTAAGGAGGTCAATATTCCATAAGATCTTTACTATTACAATCCACTTTATTAGATACATGGAATGCAGTCTTGAAATTTTATGGAAATACAAGGCATTATTGGAGAATTCAAAAAGGATATAAATGATAAAAGAAAGTGAAAGGCAGTGAGAATTATTTTTAGTAAATGACTATTAAGAAAACAGTACAGGGCTATACTATGGACATTTTTCCATTGAAGAGATGATTAATAGATGCAGCATTTTTTTAAAAAAACAACAACAACTTGTATTTATGTATGGCAAGTGCTTTTTTTCTTAAAAAAAAAAAAAGAGGTGCCGGAACTCACACACGTCATACAACCCACCTTGCCTACCCTACAAGGTTCCATCCAAAAAAGGTGCCAGAACTCCGTTCTGAACATTCTATGAGAAAAAAAAGCCCTGTGTATGGCAATGTGTTGTTGGATTTGTAATGTATAAGTAGAACCCAGTAGAATTTTCTTCTCAGCTAAGAAGCTCATATGGACATAAATTGTGCACTCCTATGAGTGAAGGAATTGTCTCTGTTTTAGCCTAAAGTATTTAATTGAAGCATTTCCACATAGGGTCCTTTCAACAATTCAGAACCAGCTCTCTGCTGTGTTCAGTGGCTGAGTCAATGTTGCTGACTCAGCTGAAGTGGATTTGAAATCCCAGCGAAGTTGATCTTTGTATAAGCAGCCCTTTATCCTTTAGCTAGGAAGTCTTGCTTATCCCATCTTCCAGTTCTTTTCTTCCTCTCATTGAAGCTCCGCTGTTATCACATTCATTGGAAGAGGAGCAGAATGGATGGATGGATGGATATATTTTGTTTCCTTCCTTAGCTGTCTTTGCTCATTTTAATATAAATATCTATCATTTTAAAACTTTAACATTTTATACTGCTGTTTTTAACATTGTTGTAAGCTGCCTAAAACTCACCTAATGGTGAGATAGGCAGCATATAAATTTAATAAACCAATAACTAAAAATACATAAGGCTATTCATTCCCTCTGCCTAACAAACTATTCCAAGGAAGGCTATAGAGGAGTTCAGCAGAGCTGTAGCCCAAATGGGAAAATAACAGAGTAACAGAGTTGGAAGGGACCTTAGAGGTCTTCTAGTCCAACCCCCTGTTATTACCATTTCAATCAAATGGCGGTCCAGTCTCTTCTTGACTGATTGATTGATTCATATGTATACATACAGTATATACATGTACAGATCTGTACATGTATGTATGCCTACATGAAATTCATATTTTATTTATTTGTAATATTTATAAATCAATCTAAGTATCTCTGGGTGGCTTTATTTTAATCATGAATTATTTTAAAAACAGAACCACCTGTAGGTTATTATTGTAGAAATATCAAAGTCCTGGGTTTATTTTATTTTATTTTATTTATTTTATTATTTTATTTTTACATTTATTTAAAATGTAAAAAATATTTACCTTCATCCAGCTACTGTTTTAACTTCAACTGCTATGCATTTTCTCCTTTTAGATTATGTTTCTTTTCACAATAACTTACTGCAAAATATCATTTAATTTTCTCTTTAACTTTGCCCAATACAGATTAGGCATTTTGATTTGGTTTTATTATGCTTGCATTCTAACTTGCATTCCAACTGGTTTTTCTAACCAGCCTTGGGGCTGAATTTTAAATGGCTAACTAAAGTTAAATAATTAGGACAGCAAATTCTGTGTGTATTTCTCTCCAGAGCCAAGGATTACTATTTTAGAGCTGCTATTGACCCAGAGAATATAAATTATCCCTGCTCTTTGTGTTAGATAAAGTACTCATAAATCTGAGTATTAATTTATACTAACAGCCATCTGTAGAAATCTTATACCTAAGTAAATAATGTCCAAGGTTTCCAGGAAAATGGAAAATTGGGAACTCAGTTGTCATTGAAGATACAAAACGTCCCCCATTTACTTCTTCATTTTTAATAATAATAATAATGATAATAATAATAATAATAATTATTATTATTATTATTATTATTATTATTATCATTATTATTATTTGGAAGAGACCTTGGAGGTCATCTAGTCCAACCTCCTGCTCAGGCAGGAAACCCTATACCATTTCAGACAAATGGCTGTCCAGTGTTGGAGAATTCACAGCTTCTGGAGGCAGGTTGTTCCACTGGCTAATTGTTCTAACTGTCAGGAAGTTTCTCCTTAGTTCTAGGTTGCTTCTCTCTTTGGTTAGTTTCCATCCATTGCTTCTTGTCCTGCCTTCAGGTGCTTTGGAGAATAGCTTGACTCCCTCTTCTTTGGGGCAGCCCCTGAGATATTTTTATCTTACCCATGTCTGAATCACTCTTGATCAATACTTAACTTTGTGCCTATTGACTAAGGCATACTCTAAGGCAGGGCTTTTCAACCAGTGGTACGGGTACCACCTCTGGTACATTGGCACCTGGCAGGTGGTACGCGACCATCCTAGAAAAGTGGTAGCGGGGGAGGGGAATTAGTTGAACTTCTGGTAGCACTGCACAAGCCTGAGCAAGAGATGGCTGGAGCTGCAGGGCTTTCAGGGCTCAGCGAAAGCACCACGATCAGTGCCGCTTTCCAGCTAATTGGCACTTCTTCAGGGCTGTCAGGGCTCAGTGGAAGCACCAGGATCAGTGCCAGACTCCAGATGGAGCTCAGCACTGATCCTGTTGCTTCTGCTGAGCCCTGAAGAAGCACCAATCAGCTAGAAAATAGCACTGATCCTGGCGCTTCTGCTGAGCCCACAAGAAGCGCCGATCAGCTGGAATGTTACACCATCTTCAAGGTCTTGTGATTTACATTCAGATGCTTGTCAACTGATTCATATTTATGATGGTCACAGTGTCCCAGGGTCATGTGAAGTGACCCAAACCCGCTGCATCCATCCAGCAGACGGGGGGGGGATAAAAACCAAATACCCTCCACCCCACCCCCGCTGCCAATCCTCAACATAAATGCTCACAACAATGAAAACCTCGGACAGGGAGAAGAGCATCACCAGATGGGCAGGCAGGTGTTTTGCTCAGCTGTGGCTGGGGGGCACTTTTTTTCAGTGCCATTGTAACTTCGAATAGTCACTAAGCGAACTATTGTAAGCCGAGAACTACCTGTACTTTATCACTTTTTTCCTTTTTTCTTTTTTGGTACTCGGATGTTGCCATATCCTAAAAATGGTACAATGGGTGAAAAGGTTGAAAAGCCCTGCTATGGTGGACCCATCCGAACTAACAACTAGTACAGATTACACCCTGTAGTACTGTTGTATTAGCGGGTTAAAGGCATTGAAAGGAAATGAGTGGTGAAACAGCAAGTCTTCTTTATTAAGTACACCAGTAGAACAATAACTAAAATGGCACGCAGGCCTTTTATAGTGTCCTTGCAAGGACAGCATCACCCAATACATGTGTGCAAGGCTGGAGATTGCCAGTCTGGTCCTGGGCAATCTTGTGGTCTGCCTGAGACTCTTTGCAACATTTCTGAGCCTGCTGAATGATTCAGCAGGCCCAGGACTTAACACCCCTTCCCCCTAGATAAAACAATAAGTACCCTTATTGTTATAGCAGCACACATACATGTGTTCAATTGGCAGGTTGATGTTGTTGTTATACATTATGCCTGCACACAGGCAGACCACTCATACATTTTTTTAATATGTATAAAAATACAATCACAATGCTTAATACCTCGAGGTGTAGCACCCCTTCATTTAAGTGTTTGTTCTGCAATTTGAAGAACTAGTAAGATTCCCTTATGCTTGACAGAAACCTCACATAGTCTTTAAGATGTTTAGGTGGACCCTTGGCCTGCTGTGACCTTCTTATGGCCAGTGTGTGTGCCTGGCCTGCCAGCTCGCCTGCCAGGCTAGGCTGACCATGACTTTGATGCCCAAAGACCTAGGTGACCCACCCAGCTGCTGACTGTCTGGATCCACTAAATCCAAGCCAGAGTTCCTTGGTGGGGTGGAATTCCCCAAGTCCACAATGGACCCCTCTTGAGAGCACTGTCCCTTGAGCCCAAGACCAGCAGCTGGAGTGGCTGGTGGCTGAGTGGTCGATGTGCCCCAATAACCCATGGCTTCCATATAGGAGCCAGAGGTGCCAGAGTCAGGAGCCGCCTCCATGGCAAACCCCCTTCCTGAAGACTCCCTGTTTGGAGCAATAGCTGAAACTAGTGGGTGTTCTGTTGGCCAGAGAGACCGTGATCCACAATCGTAATTGTGGTCCTCCTCCCTCCCGAGAGCTGAGCCAGGAGCGGAAATGTTGCTGGGAGGCCTCCAGCGCAGTTGGTCAATGTGACGTCGGATCACATGACTGTTGTCCAAGGCCACTTCGTATGATAGCAGCCCAGAGACCTTGCATACTACTGCTGTGACCCAGAGATGGCCAGGTCCATAGTTCCTTGCCCAGACCGGATCGCCCACCTGTAGTCTCCTAGGTGCCTGCAGCTGTGATACCTGTGAAGCCACCCAGTCTGGGTGCAACCTGTCCAGTTTCGTGATGAGACAGCAACCCCAGCAGAGTTCTGCAGGGCTCTTTCCTGTGGCTATGCAAGGTGTGGTGCATTGTGAAAGAAGGAAATCAGCTAACTTGTGATGGCAGCTGCCATAAGTGATTCTCTTGAGAGCATCTTTGTAGTGCACACTATCCTCTCTGCCTGGCCATTGGAAGATGGATGAAATGGTGCTGAAGTTGCATGCCGGATCAAGTTGGCCTGTAGAAAAGCCTGAAACTCACAAGAAGTTAATTGGGGGCCGTTGTCAGAGACCAGGACATCTGGAAGTCCATGGTAGGTGAAGATCCCTCTCAGCACCTGGATGGTCCTAGCAGTAGTAGTGGAGGAAACAGGCACAACCTCTAGCCACTTGGAATGGCTGTCAGTGAGGAGAAGGAAGAATTGCCCCTGAAAGGGCCCAGCGTAATCTATATGTACCCTTGACCAAGGGGCTTGTGTTTCCTCCCACCTATGGACAGGGGCCTGAGGCATTTCAGGCCTTGATTGTTGGCACACTTGGCACCCATGAACCTGGGCCTCAATGGCTTTATCGAACCCAGGCCACCAGAGATGGCTTCGCGCAAACGCTTATATCTGGACTATACCCAGATGTCCCACATGCAGAGAGAGCAAGACTCTAGTCCTCAATGAGGCTGGGATGACTACCCTGCTACCCCATGAAAGGCACCCTTTGAATGTGGAAAGCTCATGCTTCCTTTGCCAGAAGCCTTGAAACTCAGTACCTGGACACGCGTCAGGCCATCCTGACAACACCCATGTTAGCACGCGTGTAAGCGTGTGATCAGTGGCAGTTTCTGCAGCCACGTCCCTAGCATTGAGGGGAGATTCAGGCAACTCCTGAATGGAGAGAATGTGAATAGCAGGGGCAGGATCTATCTTTTGTAGAGGTAATCTGCTGAGGCCATCTGCATGGCCCATTTCTTTCCCAGGTTTGTGAACTAAAATGTAATCATATGCTGACAGGAAAATTGACCATCTCAGCATTCTAGGAGATATTACGTGAGGGGTTTGCTTATTTGTGGTAAACAAATCCAGCAGAGGCTTATGGTATGTATAGACCGTAAAGTGGCGGCCATATAAGAAATCATGAAATTTCTTTATGCCAGCCACTATGGCCAAGGCTTCCCATCAGCCTTCAGGTGACTAAGTACTGCTCCCACCCCATAAGGGGATGCATCACATGCGATGCACACTGGCAATTGCTCATTGAAATGCGCTAAGACCGCATTTGAAGAGAGCAAGGCCTTAACCTCATTGAAACTCCTTTCATTGACCTTTGTCCATTGCCATGGAGCCTGTTTATCCAAGAGCCGGTGTAACAGTTCAGCCACTGCAGCCTTGTGTGGAAGGAATGCATGATAAAAGTTTAAGAGTCCCAGAAAAGCCTGAAGTTTGCTTTTGGACTTGGGACTTGGGGCCTGCTGAATTGCTTGGAGCTTGGATTCAGCAGGATGGATGCCTTGAGCATCAATATGGAAGCCTAAGAATTCAGTGGAAGTGACTCCAATTTTACATTTATCTTGCTTCAGTTTCAGACCCGCTTGGCAGAAACAAAATAAGACAGCCCTTAGTCTTTCAGCTAAGTTTAGAGATGACTCCCCAGCAATGAGGACATCATCGAAGTAGGGACAGACCCCAGGAATACCATGGAGCGTGCGCTCCATTACACTTTGGAAGATGCCAGGGACTACATTAACCCCAAACTGCAGTCTTTTGACCTTAAAGGCTCCCCGGTGCGTTACAATTGTTTGAGCCTCAGCTGTTGCCTCATCAACAGGTAACTGTTGGTAGGCCTGTGTCAAATTAAGTTTTGCGAAAAAAATTCCCCCTTGAGGGAGGCAAGAATGTGGCTCACCACAGGCACTGGATATGCATGCTGTTGCAGCGCTTTGTTCAGTGTACATTTATAGTCCACACAAATTCGGACTTCTCCATTAGCCTTCAGAGGCGTTACAATGGGGGTTTCCCATGTACTAGAGTCCACAGGTTCTAAGATACCCTACAGCTTGTCCAGCTCTGCATCAATTTTGCTTTTGAGAGCAAAAGGCACCCTCCTAATTGGTGTGATAGCTGGGTCTAAGCATAAGGCAATGGGAGGCCCCTTGTATGAGCCAAGCTCTGTGCTAAACACATCAGCAAACTCCTTGCAGACTTTTGCAAGGCCTGATGATGTTTGCAGGCTGTGAAGCCCAGTCACTTGGATTCCAAGGGCCTCAAATGAATCAAGTCCAATGAGACTCATGTGATCACCCCCAACTACCATCACATTTAGCACCTTGAGCATGGCTTTCCCCTTCACGCTGACTCTGGAATTCTGGAAGTCAGTGAGAATTAAGTTTGATGGCCTGAGTTTTACTCATAGGCCACTACTGCTGCAAATCCTTTTGAAGGTGTCATGAGAAATGATCGATAGAGCAGACCCTGTGTCCAACTCCATCGACAAGGGAACCCCCTGCAACTTCATGTCAATGTGAAACTTTTTTTAAGTGGCTTATGTGTTCCTGTCCTTAAAATGCTCCTGCGCAAACTGCAAAAACCCACCCTGTGTTGGCTGGGGACCCTGGTACCTTTCTGAAGCAATTCTTCCTGAGGCCGGACCTTCTGGCGACCCAAACAGACAGAGGCAATGTGGCCTTGCCTGCCACATGCCCGGCAAATGGTGGAGCGGAATCTGCAGTCAGCGCGCTTATGGTGTCCTCCACACCCGAAACACCAAGGAGATGCTGGGGTCTCGTCTGGATGCTCCTTCGGCCTTCTCTCCACTGATTGGTGCAGCCTATCCACCTCCTCTTCAGGATCCTGTTCTGGATCTTCTCGAGTGACCTCTTGATGAATGGTAATGGTGGCTGGAGGATTTCTGGTGAGCCGCAAGGCCTTCACAGTACCACCCGCTGCTTCTTCAGCTGCAATCTCTCTCAAGGCATCTTGGAATGAAACATCTTCCTTGGCGAAGATCTTCTGCTGCAGATCACAACGTCTCAGGCCACAAACTAAACGATCCTGCAGCCTCTCTTCCAGATCCTTGAATTTACAAGGCCTTGCTGCTTGCCTTAAGGCAGCAATAAAGTCCACAGCAGACTCACCAGGCCTCTGGTCCCTCTGCTCGAGCACGTGTCGCCAAGCAATCACTGAAAGTTTAGTTTGGAAGTGTTCTTTCAGCATCTTCTTCAAAACTGCAAAAGACACTGACTCCAAAAGCGCTGGGGCCACCAGATTCTCTGCTATGTCAAATGTTTCTTGTCCACAAACACACAGTAAGGTAGCCGCTTTAAGGCCATCTTCTCTTATCTGATTTACTCTGAAGTAATTCTCCACCCAAGCCATGTAAGAATTCCAGCGTTCTGGGTGGGAAATATCAAAGTCTGACAACCGGCCTATCTTAGACATCATAGCCTTCTGCAAACTTTGTCAATGCCTTTGCTGCAAGCCTTTTGTTGGAAAGGGGTCTTTCTGCTGAGCTCACCTCCAGAGATTCTGTACTGGCAGGCAGAGTCGCGATTCTGGACGCTGAACTTTCCCAGGGCTTCAGGACTTCCTTGGTGAGTCCTATCTTCTTCTGTTGGTAATCTTGCTTGCAGCAATCCCACCTTCTTCACCAGTGTTGTATTAGCGGGTTAAAGGCATTGAAAAGAAATGAGTGGTGAAACAGCAAGTCTTCTTTATTAAGTGCACCAACAGAGCAGTAACTAAAATGGCACGCAGGCCTTTTATAGTGTCCTTGCAAGGACAGCATTACCCAATGAATGCAAGGCTGATTTCGCACCTTGCACATGTGTGCAAGGCTGGAGACAGCAAGTCTGGTCCCGGGCAAACTTATGGTCTGCCCGGGACTCTTTGTAACATTTCTGAGCCTGCTGAATGATTCAATAGGCCCAGGACATAACAAGTACAATCAAGATGCCTTTGCTATCTGCCTATCTTTGGGGAGGCAGAAATTATCCCAGAAGACACCTGCTGTCCCCATGGCCAATCCTTAATCCTGCTTCCATTGCTTCAGTTTCAAATCCTTGTACTAATTTTACTTCTTTGCAAGGTGGAGAGCAATAAGGTTAACATACTATATAAGTTGCCATTTGATGGTATCCGAATAAGGAAGAAAATATTACTTTAACAACTAATTCAGGTTTACTCGAGTCTGGGGACAAAAGGAAGACAACAGCATTATGATTATGGTTTGTTGCATAATCAACCAAATGTTCAAACTGGTTTTGGCATTTTTGTCTGCCTATTGAGCCCTTCTCAAGGAACTGGGTTATAATTATTTATTTGTATCCCACCTTAATGATTTTTGCAAATAACTCAAGGCAACAAATATATTCATCCACACCATCCTCTTCCTATTTTCACCACAACAACACTTTGAAGTGATTTGAGCTGAGACAGAGAGTACCTGGCCTATAAATCACCCAACTGACTTTCATAGCTAAGATAGGACTTGCATGCCTACTCTCCCACTTTCTAGCCTGTTGCCTTAACTACTGCCTTAACTACTAGACCAAGCTGGCTCTTAGCATATAGTCATTGTGGGGGGAAGGATATTATTATAGGGTGTTTAAAATGTTGTTAGGTACAAGTTGGAGGAATGGCCCTTTGTTGATGCATCTAGATCAGGGGTGTCAAACTCGCAATGTCATGTGATGTGTCGTGACCTATCGTGACTTTTTTTACGATTGTCAGCAATGAGCTAGGCACAGTTTCACCAGTTTAACTCCCCTGATCTAGATGAAATTACAAAAGATTCTGATTGAAAACAATCTTGAAAAGACCATTTGGGAAATGAACACATGTGTCAGTGACATTTTTAGCATACAAACTGAACATACAGTTCAGTTTAGCTTTAGATTTTTAAATTTATATTTTATAATTCTATATGTTGTTCTAATTTAAGAGGTTTTTTTTAAAGATTTCCTTAAATATGATCTTTAGACTAAAAATAGACTGCTTTCAAGAAATCTAGGAGAAAATAGTAGGTGATGGAAATGGTATAACAAACTCTGAAGATTTAATCCCCCAAATGCATACATTTTCTAGCCAAACAGGCAAAGCAATGTTTATTCTTTTTTTTTTCAAATTTTGTATTGCTTATTTAGCTTCCATTAAAAATCTATTTAAAAATCTTTCTTTGCAGTTTTTATTTTATTTATTTAATTTATATACTATCAAATCCCAATGACTCTGGACTATGTTGACTTTAAAAATTAGTATTATCTGTACTACAATCATATATGAACAAATAGAGAATCAAATTTTAATATTTCCTTCAATTATATCATTTCTGTTGTAAAGAGGGTCAATGTGGGGGTGCTGCCAGTTTTCATAAACTAGTCCATATTTTTACACTAAGGTTCAAAGTACATTACAACTAAATAAAATAAAGCACAAATGATATTATAGGAGTTATATTCACTAAAAAGAAACAGATTAAAACAGAAACCTAATATTAGAAAAGAAAAGTGTACAGCTTATGTATTATACCTCCAAATATTTCATTTTATAAAATGTCCTTATTTCTATTATATTGTTTCTGTTGTTAATGACTTGGGATCAATAAAATGCCTTTTATAATTTGCTTAGAAATCTGTTAATAAGTTTGTGATAAGGAAATGTGACTTACTCCCATCTATTTTTTAAATGTGAAAGTACATCATTAGCCACGTACAATTATTTTCTAAAGGCTTTACAAGTCAAAACATATCAAAATTATTTCTTTTCTCTGCAATGTATTTATTTAAAATACAAAAAGTTAATTTTAGTAATTTGAAAAGACTTACCTACCATAGGTATAAATCATTGTGCAAATATTCTGTTTTTATGACATCAGTATAGGTAAGTGCTGATCAAAATAATGTGGATACAACACAATCAGCTGAAGTGCCAGGAGATTTTACTTATTTGAAGAATTCTCTGGAATGAAAAGCCTTAAAAGGATTATTCTCTTAACCTGTTCTATTATGTGTATTTTTTGTGGAAAAGGAAAAGGAAAAGGAAGGGGAGGGGAAGGGGAAGGGAGGGGAGGAGGGGAGAGATCTGATGAACAATCTTTAATCCACAATATATTGCACCTCTTTTAAAGTTCGGTTTAAAAACAATACAGAACTTCTGAAAAGATTAATGGGTCATTTTAGCTTTTTTAATGAGAAAATGGTACATTTTGGATACAGATCATAAAACTGGCTCAAGGATAACTATTTTGTACAGCCTCCCATAATCAGACTAATAGGCAGGAAAAGACAGATTAGGACAGGGCTGAAGATTCAGGCAACTCCTTCTCTATTAGTCACAGATTCATTCTTTAACTTTATATTTGATAGCATATGCTGACCTGCTTCCACTTAATGCATATTTTCACGCTTCTCCTATCCATGAATAGCAGGCTTTTATAATATTGTTGGGTGAGAGCAGTGATATTTGTGGAAAGTGTATGTAGTTCTATGGCAGATGTTTATTTGTAATAAAGCAAAGAAAGTAGTGAATATAAACTTGTTGTGCTGATTAGAACAAAAAGGATTGCATCTTTTTTACTGTATGCAGAGTTTACTACCTAAGTATTTTGAAGTGGAAAGTGATTGCCTTCACCCTCTTTCACAAGGAAAAAAAAAGATGCAGAATCAGTGTGGACCCATTATTCTTGGTCATTTTTAATCAGCATTGGAAAGTTGGGTGCTCTGACCCTTCATTTTGCCCCCAGGATCAGTATTGTTCTCCCCTCTAGTTGACAGGTTGTAATTAACTAGCCATTATTGGATGATCTTTTTACTATAGTAATAGTATTCCTGATGTTCCTTCTTTCCCCTTTATACAATAGTGAGTATACCTTCTTAGAAAAAGTGATCTTTGGCTACTTTGGTCAGCTTGGCTCATGTGGTCAAAATTGGCAGATGGCATGCATATTCAGTTACATTTACCATATACCTTAAAAAGGGGAATGAAGCAGCCGGTGAATACATGATAATGTGCCCAGCCATTGGCATCTGTCATCATGGACATAGATTATAAAACTGGCTCAAGAATAACAACAGTCCATCATAACACATCTAATGCAATTTTTTTTTCATTTGCTTGAGGATAACATGATGCATATAATGTCACTGTTTCCCATGCATCCAGTTTTCCATGTACCCAGCATAAATTAACTGGATAGCTCAAGAGGACCCAAAAAGTATGTCACTATGTGCAGGATAGGTATGCATATGTGTATATGTCTCTGTGTGCATACATGCATGTTAATAACAAAGGTTCAAATATCTCTAAATCTCTTTATAATTATGTTTAATTGTACCATAACTTATAACTCATTTTACAAAAGATCATGAATGGCTCCTGTAACTATTCAGATGTTTCGAATGTAGCACTTTTAATCAATCTGATTCTTATTATTTTGAAAGCATCTTTTCTTTCTCATTGATAAATATGGAGGTATACTTGGCTAATAATTTCTTATCATTAAGGTCATCTGAATACCTACACATAATAATTGATATTAAATATTGCCTTCCAAGCCTCTATTTGCAATTGGTATCTTACATAATTACAATAATTTTTATTATGCGTTCAAGTCTTGAGGTATATCTATATTAATCAATTTGGAAGAGACGGGAAAAGAAAGGAAGCGAAGGAGGCAATGGCATTCCAATGGAAGCACAAATTTGTAATAAATACCTTAATTTTTTTTCTTAAAAAGAGGCAGGAAAGAGACACTAAGATAACAGTTTAAACATTCTGACTTTATTACAATTATTGAGAAAACCTACATTCCTGTGTTTGAAGTTTTTTTTTTTTAAAAAAATAGTCTCTTAGATTAAAATAATCCCCTCCTAAATGGGTCTGTTTCATGGAATATTCCTTGTGTGAAAACAGAGGAGGGAAGGGGAATAAGTGTGAAACCACAATGGTTTAGCCATGAATCGGATCATCTGAAGAAATTTGACCACCCAATTTTACAGAGTTTTCGAGTTCTGATTGCCTAGCCCAGTGTTTCTCAACCTTGACAATTTTAAGGCATGTGGACTTCAACTCCCAGAATTCCACAGCCAGCAATGCTGGGTGTGAAATTCTGGGAGATGAAGTCCACATGCCTTAAAATTGTCAAGGTTGAGAAACACTGGTCTAGCCTTTGTCATAAAATTCTTACTTGATATTGGACCCAATTCATTTTAATCTCTCCATCAAAATAAGAATTTCTGCAGAGAAAAGACAACAGACTGTGCAGGGTTCCTACAGTATGACCAAGAAATTTCTATATTGCTTTCATATATGTTCAAAGTGCTTTCGGTAAAGAATTATCTATAAAGTAAATGATATCATTATTTCCCATATTTGAGATGGAAGCTGAGAGACATGGAAAGCCTTCCAATAGTCCACTCCTTGCCACTGTAACCTGAGTCCATCCACCTTTTTGCTGGTCATCTTCTTCCACCATTTCCAGCATTAAAGCTTTTTCCATACAGCTAGATCTCTGCATAATATATCTGAAATAAGGTAATTTGAGCCTGGTCATTTATGCCTCAGGTGAGAACTCTGGATTGATTTGCTCAATGATCCATCAGTTTGTTTCTTGTCTGTCTGTGATATTCTCTGGAATCTTTTCCATTAACAAACTTTAAAGGTATCAATATTGTTCTTATCGTGCTTCTTTAAACTTTTGTTCCATAGGGTGTCACAGGCTTGCACTGATCTGATCTTTGGAGCTATAGACACTTTAATAATAGTATAAGAAAAGGGAGAGAGAAATTCTGCCAAGCTTTCAAGATTCTGTATTATCCTCTGAAATAATAATGTAGAGTCCCTTGCAGAATCTGTTTCCTGACCCAGTCTACCTTGAACAGGTGACTCATAGCTATAGAACACATAGAAGAAATCTTGACCATAGCCTGAAAATAAATGTAGCGGTTGAGAACTGACTCTGTAACTGTAAGCAAAATCATGGGAAATACAAGTTATGCTTCACTGAATCATATTGGTTGAAAAAGTCAGTTTAGTGATTAAATTGAGCCCCCTGTTTGGTGCAAACATCCAAATAAAACTATCCCTAACTGAAACATAAATAAAGGAGAATCTGTCGCTAGTCTAGAAAGATTGGTTCTACTGTCAATTTGCCCTTATTGTTAGGAAAGTATTTTCCCCCCAATTTTCAATCAGAAACTGCCTTCCTTGAAACTAATGTAAATTCATTATTCTACGTCCTGCATTTCCTAAGGAAAGAGGGCAGATCTTGACCCTATGTTTTCTATGTGATATGATTTCAGGTATTTCAACAGTATTACCTTTCTCAGCTGTCTTTTCTCAAGACTAAACTGTCCAGCTCCTTTACACATCTTAGACCACACTATCTGATCTTTGTTGCCATTTTCTGCTCCAATTTGTTGTTCCAGTTTTTCTGAACTCTTTTAAGCATATGTATTTATAAGTTACATTCAAGTTAAGCCTAAAGCAGCACGGTGGCCTAGTGGTGAAGATGCTCACCTCCCACTCGGAAAGTTGAGAGTTCAAATCTAGACATTAGCAGATTTTTTTTCCTCCTGGGATGCAAAAGAAAATAAAATATCTGCTGCAAACTCCATGTGGCATCAGGAAGGGCATCTAGCCAGTAAATGCTCAGATCCATCCAGTTGCCCCAACTCCACCCAGTTCCATCCAGTTCCATCCAATTCAGATCCACCCAGTTGCCCCAGGGTCATAGAAAAGAAGTTTATTCAAGTTAGGCCTCATCAGATTCAAATGAACTCTGGGAAGCTCACAGAATAAAACAGTAAATATATATTACGTTTATTACTACTGCATGTTCTCTCTTTAGATAGATAGATAGATAGATAGATAGATAGATAGATAGATAGATAGATAGATAGATAGATAGATAGATAGATAGATAGATAGATAGATAGATAGATAGATAGATAGCAAAGAGAGAACATACAGTAGTAATAAAGATAACGGTGCATCTAATCAACAATATAAATTCAATACCCAGCAAGGGGCTCTAATCACCATAGACCAAACACTGTGAGAAGAGCCAGATCTTTAGAGTCCAGAACTGGAAACAATGTTATTTCCTGTTATTTTAGAAATTATACTTCTGATAATCCAGTCTAAAATTGCATTTATTTATTTTGCAGCTCCCTTACATTTCTGACTCATGATTGCATTCCAATAAAATACAATATCAGTTTCTTCTTTCCATGTGTTATTACTAAGCCATGTACCCCATCTTATAACAGTGCATTTGATTTATGTTTCCTAAGAGAAGAACTCTATTAAATTTTATTAAGTTACCATCAATCCCTTTCTCTAACTCTATCAAGAATTTGAGTTTCCTTTTCTAGAGTATTAACTGTCATTTGCAAATTTAATAAGCATTCCCTCCCCCCAGAAGTAATATGATATTTGGACCAAATTAAAGTTCGTAATCAAAAGCTCATTCTGAAAAAACAAACAGAAATACTATATTTGCCTGTCTCTCAAGATATAAATGAAAACTGCCTGAAAGAAAAGGTTCTGTTGTGAACTCTCCCTAGTCTCCATCAATGAATTAAAAGAACCCTTCAACAAGTTGGCTTGTTTTATTTACAGTCCTACATATGAGAGACTTTCTAACCTTATTTATCCATCAATCTAATAGTCTCTAGCTTACTAAAATGTTCTATGCATTCATCTCCTTTTGGAGACTGTTCAGAAATTACAGATAAGATGATCCCTAATTATCTATTGTAACTGGATGCTATGATGATATAGTATTGTACTACATCAACAGTGCTCTCTCCCGATCTAATTTTGAGCCCTATTCCAGGGCTTGGTTTTAAACTTTGAAACTCTTGAAAGCTTACAATCCAGTTTACAAAACATTACCTTTGCTAAATTTGTGTCTACAAATCTATTCATGTCTTTAGGAAGTGGCTTCTTTTTTCCTGCTTTAATAGATGCCAAAACAATTTTTGAAATAACCTATTGATTTCACTGTGCACTTGGAGACCATAATGTACGCAACAAGCAAATACCACTGCTGAAGAATTCAGAAAAGCCATTGATTGTATGGTGAGCCACATCGACATTGGAATTCCACAGGACTTTATACAAGAATCTTAATTAAAATGCAGTCTTGGAATGTATTCCATATAGAGATTCAGTAAGATGACAGGATTAGTTTATGTGCCATACAAAAGAAAGAAATGTTCATCAGACTTTTAAAAAAAATGAAAAAAGAAATAATGGAAAATTAAAACTCACCAAAAGCAGAAAAGAAATGCAGTTATGCTACTTTTTCAGAGTGTAGTCTGGTCCCCTGGAGCCTTTTCATGTTTACCGCTAAAATAACAAAGCTAAAATACTGAAAACAGGTGTCACTTGGGTCTGCAAGAAGCTGATAACATCAGATGGATCAAAGGCCAAGGTCAATAAAATTGCAAAACTGCTTGGCCAATGTTATTTTTGCCATGATTCCAAATTGTTGAAAAACAAGGCTTTGAATCTGACACCTGAAAATTATATGATATATGATATGCTTTTTATTAAATAAGACATGCAAAAAAAAACCTTGGATCTTCAATGGCTTTCTTGTAATTAATAGCCAGTATTTTAGAAGCTGAGTGTTCTGAATGCTATAATATCACAAATGTGCTTTGAAGAGCTTGTTGTTTTAAGCTAAAAAGGAAAAATAAATACTGAGATACAAAAAGCTCTGAAAATGTATAGCTCATCCCCCCAGCTGTGGCAACACCAATTCTTTCCATCTTTTTTCTTCCTACCTCATACATGCACAAATGTGAAATCAATCATGTATCAAAATCACAAACATCAGTCTCTCTCGTCAAACCCATTACATGACGAAATCCAAGGGTGATCTTATATTTATTCTCAAATGTAATAGTCCCTCATTAAGGCAAGAAAGATCCGTGAGAATGAGGATTACTGTATAAACATTTTAAAAAGTGAATAAAGTTTTAATTCAGAGCCTCTTCGGTGTAGATATTTGAAAGCAAAAAGAACGATCTTAGCTCAAGGCAAAATTTATATTCATATTGCTAGTTTATACTTAGAGATTTACAGGTAGCTGATAGGCTAAGATCAGCCTTTTTTTAGATGGCCAGTGCAATTGAAATCATACTAGATATGGAATGATAATTAAGCCCTATAATCCAGAGGCCTTAGAATCAACAACTCAGACAATTTTGGGGGTGGCTTCATATGAGAATATATTTAGTAAGATCATACTGGGGTGTTCCATTTACAAAAATAATGATGGGCTTTTATCTTTAAACAAAACATATTGTTTACTTTTTGCTGCAATGTATTAGGAATGTACAGTACAATCAATTGTAAAGCATGCACAGATATTCCAAAGGTCATGAACATAATCCTCAAACTGTGTCACAGAACCCTGATTTTTTCTAGAAACTTAACCAGAAAGAAGATAAGCACTACTTCTTTCTTTGGAAGACAGTTGTTCATGACTTGCTTTGAAGTAGACAGTATGGCTTTTCTCTACTTTAGCCCCAAAATTTTAACTATCTCTTAAAAATTGCTGAAGTAACATTGCTAAGAATGAGGTGAAAAGCTATTTACTTTGGAAAGAATATGACCATTATGAGCACTCTCTACACACAAATGAGTTAAGTTTAGTCTCTTGATACATTTGTTTTGTTTTTTCAAGGAGATAATGGATTGTTCAGAGGTGGAATCTCTGACTAGCAGGCTGATATGGTACAGTTCATTCTATCATCATAGCTTTCTACTGTCTTCCTCCACTGCATGTCTAGACCAACTAACCTTCAGTTCATGTAAGGTTAGTCCTGGTCATTGTCCTATAGATGAATAGTATCTGAATAAGCACCAGCATGTGGTAAGAATACAAAAAGTTTGAAAGGAATGCAGAAAGGAGGTTGAATGCCAAATGTGGACGTCTCTTATTTAGGCATAACTAATTTTCAAGGAAAGTATTTTTTTTTCCAGAAAGCAGTAATCATAGATGGATTTGTCAAAATAGGTCTTTGAAGCTACTGTAGAAATGAACAGAAGAAGAAATGAGGGTTTCTGTTTAGAAACACACACAAACACACAGAGAGACACACAATTAGCCTTTTAAGAATGTGCACATGATGTATAATAGATACCTGTCTGATATAATTAATTATATTTTCCTAAATTTAACATTACCTGGAGGGGAAATCATTTTGTTTGGTGAAATCCCTCATGCCACACAAAGTCTGTTAGCAAGCCAAATTTAATTACTGTGATAAAAACCACAAGAAAGACTAGGCTTGCATTAAATCCATAACCGCATCTAGGGAAGAACAGCTTTAATCACCTTTGAAATGGTGACCACAAACTAATTAAAGGGAAAGTGCTCTCATTAGAAATTATCCAAGAATATCAAATCTCAACGTTGTCATTGGTTTTTTTCTTTCTGAAGTCCAATTTTAAAAAGTGTTTGCATGGGCTTCCTTTTTTTTTCCATTTCTGTTTTAAGTAGCTATAATTTCACTAGAAATCTTTGGAAGGAAAACAGGCCTCAATCCAATGTGAATTTTATAAATTCATTGCTGCCTAGAATGGAGTTATATTTCAGTGTACAAGGCACATAATACCATGAACTCTCACTTTTGTTGATAATGAAAATGACAATATTGAACAGTACAATAACTGAAAAATTGCTGACCTATTGTGACATCAAAAATCTCTGGCTTGAGGTAGCACTCTTACTCTACTTCAGTAAAAGACCAATCCTGACTATAATTAGGCCATTGTCCAGCAAACAAGAAAACTGGCCCTAACAGGATTTTGATCTGGACCTGCATTGTTTTCTAGGGTTTCTTTCAAAATCAGGAAGAGTCCGAGTAGCATCTTTCAGACTAATAAATGTTATTCAAAGATATAAGCTTTTATGAATGACAGCAAATCTGATGAAGTGGGCTGTGATTCACAAAAGCTTATGCCTTTTAATAAAATGTGTTTTAGTGAAAAAGTATTCCCAAGATCCCTCCTGATCATGGCCAATCAGACTAACGTGGCTCTCCTCCTATTTTTAATGTTTTTTTAGCTGCATCTATCTATATTGAGATTTGATTAATCAACTAAATAAAAAAACAGTATAGCCTGCCCATAGGGTAGGATATCAGGGTGGGTTATGATCTATAATATAAGCAAGAACGCAATACAAGAGTAAGGAAGAGTAGATTTTAATGAAAGACTAGTACACATACAGCCAGTTTGTGGTTGCTAAGACCCAGATGCATAAGTAAAAGGCCTGATCCTGCAAAACAAATTGGATACAGGTGAGAAGCATTGCAAAGAAAGCAGAGCTGCTTAACTCATTCTTTGCATCAGTCTTCACACTAAAAAAAAAATAGCCCAACATTAAAAAAAAAACCAAAACTACTGCAAAAGACAAACTAGAAACAAAAATTAAAATAAGCAAGAAAATGGTAAGAGAACACCTATCCGACCTTGATGAATATAAATCACCAGGACCTGACAGATTACATCCCAGAGTTCTCAAGAAGTTGGCAGATGTTATCTCACAACCATTGCACCACATCTTTCAAAAATCCTGGAGCACTGGGGAAGTACCTGAGGATTGGAAAAGGGCTGATGTGGTTCCCATCTTCAAGAAAGGGGGAAAAAAAACAGACCCAGGAAACTACAGACTAATCAGTCTAAAATTAATACCTGGGAAGATCCTGGGAAAGATAATAAAAAAACAGATCTGCAAACAATTAGAAGCAAACAAAGTTATAACTAGTAGCCAACACAGGTTTGTTAAAAACAGATCATGCCAAACCAATCATATTTCATTCTTTGATAAAGTGACTAAATTAGTAGACCAGCGAAATGGTGTGGACATAGTATACTTAGATTTCAGTAAGGCATTTGACGAAGTAGACCACAACCTACTGCTTGGTAAGCTAGAAAAAGGTGGAATAGACAACATCACCACCAGATGGATTTGTAGCTGGCTGACAAACCATACTCAATGAGTAGTCCTCAACAACCACATGGAGAGAAGTAAGCAGTGGGGTACTACAAGGCTCTGTCTTAGGCCCAGTACTCTTCAATATCTTCATTAATGACTTAGATGAGGGAATAGAAGGGGAACTCATCAAATTTGCAGTTTAAATTTGCAAATTTAAACTGACAGGAATAGCCAACACCCCAGAAGACCAGCTCAGGATCCAAAAGGATCTTGACAAACTTGAACAATGAGCCCTATCCAACAAAATAAGTTTTTATGTAGAGAAAAGCAAAATTTTACATTTAGGCAGGGGAAAAAAAATCAAAGGTATAAGTACAGATTAGGCGAGACCTAGCTCAAAAACAGTAACTGTGAGAGGGACTTTGGAGTCCTAGTGTATGATCACTTGACTATGAGCAGGCAGTGTGCAGCAGCAGCCAAAAAACTAATGCAATCCTGGGTTGTATAAACAGAGGCATAGAATCAAGATCACATGAAGTATTAGTACCACTTTATAAAACGTTAGTGAGACCACACCTGGAATACTGCCACCAATTTTGGTCACCATACTACAAAAAAGATGTTGAAACTTTGAAAAAAGTTTAGAGAAGAGCAACTAGGATGAGACTGGAGACTAAGACATATGAAGAATGGCTGCAGGACTTGGGTTTGGCTAGTCTAAAGAAAAGAAGAAATAGGGGTGACATGATAGCAGTATTCTAGTATTTGAGGGTCTGCCACAAAGAAGAGGAGGTCAAATTATTCTTCAAAGCACCATAGGGCAGGACAAGAAACAATAGTTGGAAACTGACCAAAGAGAGAAGCAACCTGGAATTAAGAGAAACTTCCTAACAGTGAGGAAAATCAACCAGTGGAACAGCTTATCTTCAGAAATCATGGGTGTTCCATCCTTGGAGGTTTTTAAGAGACTAGATAGTCACTTGTCTAAAATGGTATAGATTCTTCTGCTTGAGCAGGGGGCTGGACTAACCTCCAAGGTTCCTTCCAGCTCTATTCTATTCTAAAATTTGGGTACACAACAGAAGGTGGCCTTCTATATTCTACTCCAATACTGGAATAGAATAGGGATACAGTGATCCTGGAACTGCCAGCCAGAAATTGTCTGCACTCTGGTGGTTTGAGCCCAGATCCATGAGACAGAATGAGTTCCCGTTGCTCAGTCCCTAGCTCCTGCCCACCCAGCAGTTTGAAAGAAGTCAATATTGCAAGTAGATAAAGGTGGGGAATCTAGCTGCATTTGTGTTTGCAGAGACTGAAAGCTGGCACTGGACCTTGCCAGACATGAGGCATCATAACACGAGGCAAGGCAAGACCAGTGGAGCCTGGAAGAGCCAGCAACCCAAGCATCGCTAGCTAACTGATGTAGAACTAGTTTGCCCTCCACAGTGCACCAAGGATAGGCGCACAAGTGCCGAATAGAATGAACTAGCAATCTGGGTTGTCAGGACTATATTGTGTCTAGCATGTATAGATTTTCCTGACATTGTATACCATACGCTACATAAATAAACTGGAATAGAACTACATTTACACATCACAATAACTTATGACTTGATTTTACCATAGATACCACTGCTGTTGAATAAGGTATAGCTGATTTGGCTCAATCTTCATGCTTATCAAATGAATCTGTAGACCGCAATGTTTGGATCCTACTTCAGGCTAAGCCAATGCCAAGTAAACCATATTATGACTTAGCACATTGCCTATAAAATTAACAAATTTATATTACCATATAATCACCCCATAATTTGTGGCTATTTATATTTCTTGCTAAGACAAAGTCTATTAGCATCTCATTCTTAATAGTTAATGTTTAGAACAGCTAAGTATTAAGAAAATGTTAGTTTCCTACTCCTTCCGTCTGGGGCCATCTATGCATTAGATCTTGGGCATTATTCATAGTCATTTTTTAATTTCAATGGTGAAAAATATTGTTTCCTAACAACTGTTATGTTATGTGACACTTGTACAGTATCTTCCTCAGAATGATTTCAGTCCTTTGCAAACAGAGATAGAAAAACCCCAGATGCTGAGAATATAGGCTGTGGATTTGTCTGGCTCAGTTCATAGAACTTTTACCTGGTCCATAAGCACATTAAAGTCAGGTAATTAATAAACCTGACTTTCCCAGAACCATTCAGGACTTTGTGCTTAAAATCTATGGCAAACATGGGCTTTTGTAAATATGATAGGGGAGATGCCTGGGAATTTTCAGCTATTATTTATTTGTTTATTTACATGTTTGTTTATTTATTTATTAAATTTATAGGCTACCCATTCTTACCTCAAGGTAACTCTGGATGGCTTACAATCATAAAAAATAAAATTATATGAATTAAAAACATGAATAAGTTGATACAAAATGCAAAACACTATGGCCAATTAAAATATGGGGAGATCAGGAGCTGGATGGGGGAGGGGAAGGTGGGATCCATTGTTAATCAAGAAGCCACCTTCATTGTGATACTCCCCCATTGGAGCCCCAAGCTAACTGGCAGAACCAGGTCTTTAGCCTCTTCCGGAAAGTCAAGAGGGTTGGAACCAATCTCATACCAGAGGGCAAGTTGTTCCACAGAGCAAGTGCAAAAGCAGAGAAGGCCCTTTTCCTGGATTCCACCAGCCAGAATAGGCTGATAGAATATGTCTTTTCAGAAATGCTAGCAACTCAAATGTATATCTCATATTAAGAAATAAAATACGGGTTATGCACTCCCTACAGGAATAATAAAAAAATTTATCCCACTTGTTGTCAAGAGCCAATGTGAAATCTCACATAACGAGGAAATGGGAGTTCCACTCTGAACACAGACAAGTTGTGAGTGAGCAACAAATGGTTGAAATCAGTGTTTTCCAACTTTAGCAACTTCTAGAACAGGGGTGTCAAACTGCTGGCCTGCAGGCCAGATGCGTCACGCCAAAACCATGCCCACCCCATTGCCAGCCATGGGGAAAAAGTTGCAATATGTCACAACACATCACGTGACGTCGCAAGTTTGACACCCGTGTTCTAGAACTTTGAGAATTCAGAATTCTCAGTGATGGCTATGTCAACCATTTTGCAAGGCTGAGAAACAATGGCTTGGATAGGCAGCAACCAGCATGTTGACAGTGTTTTCTGGAAAGATGATGATGATGATGATGATGATGATGATGATGATGATGATGATGATGATGATGATGATGATGGAAGGGACCTTGGAGGTCTTCTAGTCCAGCCCCCTGATATTGATTGCATCAGTATTAGTTTGAAGGAAATATGTTTTCACATCAAATGAAATAGGAAAAATCATAGCATCATAGGGCTGGAGGGGATCTGATTTTTCCTATTTCATTTGATGTGAAAACATATTTGCTTCAAACTAATGCTGATGCAATCAATAGTCTACAAATAGCATCTATGGTCACATACTAATTTCCATAGAATCATCAAATACACAAATTGGAAGAAAATTTATAAATCATCTAGTCCAACTTTCTACTCAATTCAGTAATCTACTGTACTAAATCATCTTTGATTTATGACCATCCAGCCCATTTCAGTTGGAAAAGAAAAGGACATTCCATGTTATTTTACTGAAACAGTTTAACAACTGTTAACCTCATCACTCCTTTTAATTTCAAACCATTGGTTCTTGTCCTGCTCTCAGTTTCAACAGAGAATAGGGTCCTCCTTATACATGACAGACTTTTAAATATTTCTAGTTTGCCATCTTATCAAATTAAGCACACAAAACAAACTGGATTTCCAGTTGTTTGTTACCTTGTTAGTTTCTCTCTGAACCGACTCCAGGTTCTCTATAACCCTTTCAAAATGCAGTGTAACAGATATGGTAGAACCATTGTCTGTCTTGGCCCTTTTAACTGTTGCATCACACTACTTGCTCATATTCAACTGGAGGCCATTAGTATTTCTAGATCTTCTCACTTGTATTACCTCCAAATACATCTGATTTTTGTTTAATCCAGATGGAGGACATTGCATTTGTAATGTAATTTGCTTGAGTGAATTTGTCCTTCAAACCTATTAAGCAATTCTTTAGCTTAGTGTCATCTGCATCTCTTCATTTCTTTTCTCTCAGTCATTAGAAATAAAATCACTGGGTCTATGGAACCTGGGGATCCCATTCAATATTTGCCTCCAGAATGATATAGAACAGGGCTTTTCAACCGGTGGTATGCGTACCACTTGTGGTACATTAATGAGTGGCAGGTGGTATGCAGCCCTGCCTAGCCAAGTGTAGTGGGGGAGGGAAAGAGCCAGCACAGGCAAGGACTTACAGTGAGAGTCCTCTGGAGCTGCAAGGGCCCCAGGCTCACTTCTGGCTCACCCTCCCCCATGAGAAAGGAGGAGGGGAGTGAAGACAGGAGAGGCTATAAAAGGAGGCAGTTTGGGCAGGAGAGGGAGAGAGAAAAAAAGTAGCAGCCTTGGGAGGAGGTGGAGTCAGCTGCATGGAGGAGGAGGAGGAGGAGGAGGAGGAGGAATCCAGCAGGCTGACCATGAGCCGATCTACAACTGCTGTGGCAGCCACATGTGCTGGCAGCAGCAAACAAGCAAGAAATGCAGCGGGGGAGGGGTTGACCTCCAAGAGGAATGAAAAAAGGCAGCAATGGCTGGAGGTGAGGCATGAGGGAGGGTGATGGAGAGTGGAAGGATTCTTATGTGCTTTTGTGACTTTGAAGTTCTGGGATTTGTGCAATGTGGGCTTTGTGTTCTTAATGAGTGTTTGGCAATTTCTATTTGACTGATGTCTCATGTTAGCTTCTATTGCTCTGCTGTTGTTAGCTGTAAGTTTTGCTGCAAGGGATTTGGAAGTATTTTTCTCCTGAATGGATTTTGCCTCTAGCATTCCTTTACATATGAATGGAGCCATTTGGGGAGGCTGCCTTAGCCTGCAGCCAGTACTTACATTTTTTTTCTTCCTTAAGTGCCGGCTGTGCTCCTTACTTTCCTTTCTAGCCAGTAGCTAATTCTTAAAGGGGAAATGTGCCTTTTTAAGATAGTTCACTCAGTAGCTTGTCTTTTCTGTCTCTGGAGGCCTTTCCTTGTTTGATCAATATATGGAAGAGGAAAAATATGGGTGGGGTCAAATTCTTCCTTCAGAAGGAGATGGGAATGAGAAAAAGGGAGGCAGGGAAGGGAGGGAGGAAAGGAAGTCCCGCCTTAGCACTTGGCCACCAGCAGCTTTGCCATTGACATTGCTTGTCAAAAGGTTGCAGAAGGGGATCACATGACCCTGGAACACTGTGATCATTATAAATATGAATCAGTTGCCAAGCATACAAATATAAATCACATGACTCTGGGCATGCTGCAATGGTCATAAGTGTGATTGCAACTTTGAACAGTTTTTTTTTTGGTCATCAAGTTTTTGACACCTTGCTAGGTGGCACTCAAATATTGCCATATCCTAAAAGTGGTACAATCGGTAAAAAGGTTGAAAAGCCCTGATATAGAACCATTTATGACCACCCTTTCAGAGCAGTTGTTAACCAATTTTAAATCCACTGGACTGCAATACTGCAAAACTGACATTTATTCATCTTTTCCTCTAGAACAGTGGTTCTTAACCTGGGCGATATTGCCCCCCAGGGGGCGATTTCATTTTTCAGGGGGGCAATGGAACGAAAAGGGGCAATGTGGGGATGAAGGAACGAAAAGGGGGCAATATGGGGGCGATGGAGCGAGAAGTTTTTGGGACACTTTTGAGATTTTTTCGTACAGTGAATCGCTGTATATCTGTCGTACAAAAACATCAGATCACTCGCTATTAGTGGATTGAATTGTATTTTCAAAGATTCCTCCAGCTAGCTTCAGTACAGAACGCCGTACATATGTGAATATGCATTGCTTATCTTCATACGCATTGTGTAGCAGCCTCTACCCATACAGTGGCGCGCCATTGGCCAGAATGGGCAGTGATGGAGGGGGGAGCGCTTCTTTCGAAACATCGCATGCTGAGTGGCTCTCCCCTGTGACATCAGCTGTAATGTTGACGTCACAGTTTGATTTTTCAGCTTTGTTTTTGAATTTTTGTTGTGCTCTGTAAAACATTTTGTGTGTCTCTTTGTATTGTAGTTTTTTAGCGTGCGCTCCAGTTTGATATTAAATTTTCTTTGTGTCTTTTTAATCCTTTTTACAGTGTGCGTGACTATATATACTTTCCTCAAACCTTAATTTAGTTTCAGAATTTTTGTCTTGAAATTCTTAGTTTCTGCATTGCGGTTTATTCTTATGCCCTTTTTATATTTCTTTTTGCGTCTTAAATTTCACTTGTAATTCAGTCATTAAATGTTACTGTTTTTCTTTTCGAGCATTTCACTTTCTTGCGATTGAATTTTGTTTTCAGTAGTCATTACATTTAAGTGTCTTGAATAAATAAGATAATAATGAAATACATGTATCACGAAGTTTGGGAATAAAGTGCCGGTTGGCACCAAAATTTTTCACACAGTTGAGATATGGGGAAAAGACAGGAAATAAACTATTTGCATCGATATGTCCTGATGACAATTTTAAAGAAAACAAAAGAAGTGTTTGCATAAATTGAAGAATTATTTCCTATGTTGTGATTGAGATGTAATGTTGGGGGAGGGGGCGATGACAACTTCCTCATTGGCTCAAGGGGGCGATTTGTTCAAAAAGGTTAAGAACCACTGCTCTAGAATATGAAGAGCAACTTTATTGAGACCAAAGCACATTGCATCCACAATATTCTCTTAATCTACCAAACTGGTCACTCTGCCATAGAAAGAAGTTTATTTATTTTATTTGGATTTGTATGCCACAGTTCCCTCTCTTTCATTCAGGGATAGATCACAAGCAATGCTTGAGCAGGGTCCACAAGATTGTCTGGGACACTACACATCCTGTTTTCTTTGTTACTTTCTGGGAGGAGGCTTCATGGTATCTGAAGCAGAACATCCAGATTCAGTCACAGTTTTGTTCCATACAGTATTAACCTTGTGAACAGTAAAGCTTCCTCCTTCCTTTATGTATTCAAGACAGAGAGTGATTAATATTTATACATTACTTATATGTAAGGGTGTAGGTCTATACATATATAGTATGTTTAAATGTATGTTATATGTAAATGTATATAGTATGTTTAAATATATGTTATGTATGTGTACACTTTGAGAGCAAGCAACTAAATTTCATTTTAATGTGTGCCATTGTGCCCACAGTAAAAAATGACAATAAAGGTTATCTATCTATCCGTCTGTCTGTCTGTCTGTCTATCTGTCTATCTTACTTATAATTTCAATTTCTATAGTTGCCCATTCATCCCTGACCCCAAAGTTTTCCATTGTGGTTTAAATGAATTATGGGAAGCCAGTGAGGCAGGAGAGATATTTGTATACTGAAAACAGGATGCTTGCACACTCTCCTTGACCAATCTGTAACTAAAGTAAGTGCAAGAAATGTATATACTGTCTGTGAGAATTTAACCAATATTGTATTCATTTTTCTTTTTTAAAAAATAATCACAATAGAAGGGAAAGCTGGGGAACCAGAATAAATGGTCAATACAGAAGAAGCTTTGGGCTACACATTCCTTTTTAAAATATCTTTTCTATAAGGAAGTTGGAGACCCATGTATGAATATTTATATCAAGTTAAGAATGAAGAAGATCCTGCAAAAAACAACGGTCAGCCATTTTCTAATATTTATTGTCTATGCTATGTTTGTAATACTCATGCTGTTTTCTGATTTCTCCTGTCTGTTTGAAGATCTACAGAAATCAACTTTGGTTAGGGATTTTGCCATTTATCTGAAAATCCTTTGGTTATGTTGTTTTCCTTCTCCCTACTCTATTTCCCTCGCCATTCATGGGAAATGAATTAGTGGATGAAAAGAAAAGCCTTTTTTTCCCCACCAGACAATTACAGAGAAAAACAGTCATTAGAGAAATATACACACTTGTACACACCCCATCAGCCTAAGCTAGTCCAAATAGCCTAGAGAGGGAACAATGGAGAAACCAACACACTCTCTGAGCAGCCTATTTATTAGCAGATTTACAAAGAGGGATGGCAACTTGGCTAAAGCCTTATTGTCAAAATTAAACACACACATATACACACACACAAAACATAATTATGACATACAATTATTCCATTAAACGAAATTAACTATTCTTCTTGAGTCTTTGGAAGGAGTAATGCTAAAGCCCATGATCTGAATAATTAGGTCAGTATTGATGATTTCTGAAGAAAAGTCTGTCTAGACTGGATTTTTAAGAAATTGTTTTGAAATCAGAGGGGTAGGTAGGGCTATGTGTGTGCATGTGTGTGTTTGCTCCTTTGAATTCTCAGGGTGGTCATGTTAATAGGTTTGCCCTGGCAGGTAGAGCAAACTCTGGATCAAGTTGTGGCTTTCCTTCTTTGATGTCAGCTGTCACGCTTGACTGCATTCGGATCTCTTTGGCTGCCATCAAGTCTGTTGTCGTGGGAGACCAGGTAAACCAGAGCTGTTCTCTTTAAAAATCCCTCTTTGGCACAGAGAAATCTTTTATTCTGGGAGGTATTTGTGGATTTTTGCCATGTCAGGGAAATGAGTACGCTGATAGGAGCTTTTAACGTTGGAAAAGAGGCATTGTTTTGTATGCAATCCTAAGAGAAGAGGCCTTCACATAAATGCAATATGGCATTTTGTTTATAAAGATCTTTAGAGTGGGAAAGGAGGGATAACACAGCCTGTTTCACTGACTGAGCAGATTAGTAATATTTGTGGTTTGAGAATGTCATTTATAATAAAAAAGACCAAAAAAAGATAAATCTTGTGCCCAGGAGCCATAATCTTGTTAATTATAATTCTTATGAAAGTATACATGTCTGTATTTTGGAAATTTGGACTCTCTTTTCAGATCAAAGCATTTTAGCAATTGTTAACCATTTTAAAAGCAAAATTACAAGAGCAGAGTAATACCACAATAAAAATGGTAATAGTTCACAAAGATTATTAGGTGCAAATAGAAATACATACTATTTCCACAGCAAGGAAGATAAAACCAGAATTGTTAAATTGATCATGCTATTCAAAGTAGAGAATATATTTGAGTATGGTTTTTTTTTTTCATTTGGATACCACTTCTGGATTTTGTCCTTGTGATGAAAAAATAAATAAAACTTTGACTTTGGCTTTGTTGGTTAGATAAATTTGTTATTATAGAAATGGCTTGTTGTTGTTGTTGTTGTTATTAATTGCGAAGTCGTGTCCGACCCATCGCGACCCCATGGACAACGTTCCTCCAGGTCTTCCTGTCCTCTACCATCTTCTGGAGTCCATTTAAGTTCATGCCTACTGCTTCAGTGCCTCCATCCAACCACCTCATTCTCTGTCCTCCCCTTCTTCTATTGCCCTCAATCTTTCCCAGCATTAGGCCCTTCTCCAGTGAGTCCTTCCTTCTCATTAGGTGGCCAAAGTATTTGAGTTTCAACTTCAGGATCTGGCCTTCTAAAGAGCAGTCAGGGTTGATCTCTTCTAGGACTGACCAGTTTGAACACCTTGCAGTCCAAGGGACTCGCAGGAGTCTTCTCCAGCACCATAGTTGAAAGGCCTCAGTTCTTTGTCGCTCAGCCTTTCGCCTTTCTTATGGTCCAACTTTCACATCTATACATTGCAACTGGGAAAACCATGGCCTTGACTATACGCACTTTTGTTGGCAGGGTGATGTCTCTGCTTTTTAGTATGCTGTCTAGATTTGCCATACCTTTCCTCTCCAGGAGCAAGCATCTTTTAATTTCTTGGCTGCAGTTCCCATCTGAGATGATCTTGGAGCCCAGAAAAATAAAATCTTTTTTAAGCCAAAAGAAATGGCTAGTTATATATTACTGTGTAAAAGAAAAATGTTGAGGCTAGAGTGTTTTTATCTTGTACTGTGCTAAATATAATCTGAAGTCAACACCATTTTTTCCCTTGTACCTTGGACCCTCTTTTCTCCTCTCCTTTTTCTTCCCTTAATCTCCTATTTCTATTTTTCTTTGTATTTTATATATTAAATAAAATTTGATAATTTTTCTCTAAAAAAAGCATAATTACAACAGCAGAGTAATACCACAAATATGGGAAAGATAAAATCCATGCTAAAGACATTTATTATTATTTTATTATTATTATTTATTTAATTTCTATGCCGCCCTATTCCGGAGAACTCAGGGCGGCTCACAACATGATAGAAATTACAATAAAATACATAAATATAAAAACCCTTAGTTAAAAAAGAAACCAATCATTCCACAAACATACACACAAACATGCAAGGGCTAGGGGCAAGGTGTTAGCTGCCCCAGGCCTGCCAGCAAAAGTATGTTTTAAGCAATTTACGAAAGGCGGAGAGGGTGGGGGCGACATAGATCTCTGGGGGAAGTTGGTTCCAGAGGGCCGGGGCCGCAACAGAGAAGGCTCTTCCCCTAGGCCCCGCCAGGCGACACTGTCTGGCTGACGGGACCTGGAGAAGGCCCACTTTGTGGGCCCTAACCAGCCGCTGGGATTCACGAGGCAGCAGACGGTCCCGTAAATAACCTGGTCCGATGCCATGTAGGGCTTTATAGGTCATAACCAACACTTTGAATTGGGTTCGGAGACCAATTGGCAGCCAATGCAGCTCGCGGAGTGATGCCGAAATGTGGGCATTTCTAGGCAAGCCCAACACTGCTCGCGCGGCTGCATTCTGCATTACCTGAAGTCTCCGAACATTTTTCAAAGGTAGCCCCATGTAGAGAGCATTGCAGTAGTCGAACCTCGAGGTGATAAGGGCATGAGTGACTGTGAGAAGAGACTCCCGGTCCAAATAGGGCCGCAACTGGTGCACCAGGCGAACCTGGGCAAATGTTGGAATTTGTTATTCCAAAGCTCTAGCAACCTTATGCAGAGAATGGCCAAAAGAAAAGTCTGTGTGATCATACCAAAATGCCCAAGCTAAGGTCTCGGAATCACCTGAAACCCCCTACCACCAATATTTGGATGTAGATCCTAGAACCTCTCTAAAATGTCAATAATGATGAAAAATGATTGTTTGCATCATCTGGAAATGTGAATTGATGATGAATAGATGATCTTACAGGGGAGATGGGTAGCATAAAAATTAATACATCTTGCAGAAGTTAAGAATCTCTATGTTTTTGAATGAGATAATATATATATAATTTGTAGAACACTTCTAAAATTGTTAACATTGGAAGGTCAATTTCCTCTATGGCCTGGAGCATCTATTGCCACAGTGAAATGCTAACTAATTAGTTAGTAGAGACAGCCTAATAAGTGTTATTCACACATAACAAAATCATCTTTATATTACTGTAATTCATAGTAATTGTGCAGAATGCAGTGGCCATACCTTGGAGATCATCTACTATAATCCATGCTCAGTAGAATTGTCTACTACAGCATACCTGATAAAGAGAGTCCTTGCTTAGAAACCACAATTGGAACAGCAGATCCATCATTAAATGCCATGGTCACTAAGCAGAAAACCATCTGACTCTGACAGACTTATGGAGTCACATCCAATTTGGTTATTAAGCAAAACATGACATGTTCACGTCATACAATTTTACTTCTGTGTTTTGCATTAATTCTTCTTGTCACAAGCCAGGTGGGAAGTACACAAATGGCAATCATGTGACCTCAGAATGTTAATGACAATCATAAATGCACACTGGTTGTGAAGCACCCAAATGGTGATCTTGTGACCATAGGATACTGCGAAATTTGTAAAAGTGAGGACTGGTTGCAAAGCTAGAGGTTTTTTTTCTACAGCAACATAACTTTGAACAGTTGCTAAACAAGAAAATTAGTAAGTGAGCACTATCTATAGATGGCTATCTAGTTTCTGCTTAAACACTTCAGTAAAGGAGACACCACACTTCCTAAACAGTCCATTCCACTGCTGAACAGTTCTTGCTCTTAGGAATTTTTTTATGTCCAGTTGAAATCTAATTCCTTGTAATTAAATCTATTGATTCTTGTCTTTCTTTAGAAACAGCACACAAGTCTACCCTCTGCATGATATCATTTCAGATATTTGAAGGCAACTATCAAATCTTCCAACAGCTTTTTGAAAATTTAGAGTCACGTATGTGAGACTAGCAGCCATATAAATCAAATAAGCTATTATTATTGACTAAACATATCTAGTAACTCCAGCTGTTCTTTATAAGTCTTTTCTTCCAGTCTGTTTATCAACTTGTTTCTTTCCTCCAGACATGCTCTAGTATATCATATTTTCTTTCTAAAATATGGTGCCAGAACGATATGCAATATTATAGGTGTCAACTGAAGAATACAGAACAAAAAAGAATGATGACTCTGTAGGAATTGTATCATCACTAGGAATTATGTTTTCTTTTTTAAAAAAAAATACTTGTACATTGTAATTCCATATATTGGCAATTTGCTCATATGCCTGAGAATGGAAAAGACTGTGTTAATGCTTTTAATATTAAGCTTTAAGCTTGGACTGAAATGAAATGAAAACATAACATTCGTATGTAAATCCAGTTATATTTCAGCTTGTCCCTTTCATTCCATTCTGATTCTTTCTCTTGCGAAGCAAAGAACACAAAGTTATTAAGCACAATTCCTACAATTCCTATCTCATTTGTTAAAATCCTACCTATGTAATAGGATTCTTATTTTCACAGTAATAAAATATGTTATTCTGTGAAAAACTACGGATTGTCTCTGCATGTCTTATTGATTGAACATATGCAAAGATAGTATTTGAATGAGATGTTCTTTTATAGATGCAGGGTAAATATAAGAGACTCAGGAAATCAATAACTGAGAATCAAATACAATCAATTTAAGGTGACAGTAAGTGACATTTAAGATTTGCTTTAAGAAATCCATTCAAGTGAGATCCCATGTTTCCCAAAGTTAAAACAGAAACTGGATCCCAGCCATAGAATATGGAAAGTCTACAATCATAGCATGTTGAACAACTATTGCTATGAAATAATTGGCAAGCCAGAAATTTACAGTCTCAGTTCCTATTGCCAAAATAATGATATACCTCAAGGGGTTGCAGTGATAATAATGTTTTAAATATGTGTGTATGTATGCATATCTCTGTATGTGAGAGAGAGAGTGAGTGAGTGAGTGAGTGAGTGAGTGAGTGAGTGAGTGAGTGAGTGAGTGAGTGAAAGAGAGAAAAATAGAGATTTTGTCAGATAGCTAGAGCAGAGGTCCCCAACCTTTTGGGCACCAGGGACCGGTTCCGTGGAGAAATAAACATTTTTGATATAATAGATAAGTGACCAAGGAAAAATTCACACATGTATACAAGTCATTTGATTAGTATTTAATCCTTGTTCGCAGTTACCTGAATCCCACTACAATAGCATTGTGCTCCTATTAAGAATTGTTGAGCAGCTTCTAAGGTAACATTTTAAAACAAGCAAGGGATGTATGATGACTAATTCATACATGTGAATTAAATAAACACCTAGTGAGCATATGTTGAAATGAGTGAGAGATGTACAGAAAAATATGGAAGACTCTATCCCTATTACTACATGAAACTGTGATAGAACAATCATACAACTGCTAATGGAAAGGGGAAAAGCAATTGATTACAAACACATGTCCATTATGCACACAAGTGTTGAAACAGTAATTAGCTATTTTGTTGTTGTTTGGGGTTTGGCTTCAATTTTATTTTTACTATTTCCTGAAAAAAAAATCATATAAGGTACAATATGTTGTGGAAGTTACATCCAAAGTTATTGAATCAAAAAGCATGTGTTTAGATTTTTTTTTAAAAGAAACTTGCTTTATATTTTTGCACTATGCAATTATACTTTTCTCTCAGAATGTGAAGAAATATTGTTATGATCTGAAGAAAGAATAGAAAATGTATAGATAATAAAACTAGTCCATGTATTAGCATTGTTAATACTCAAAAGAAGTATTAAAAGGGTATCATACACATGATCATGAATCCTGAACACGGTTCTTGTTAGAGCAAAGCTCAGGAAATAATGAGTCAGCACCTATACATCAAATATGAAATAATGTTTTGCCTTGACATTATACCAGGACTGATTAAATCAGTTTGATCAAACTTTGGTCAACACTGGAAGTAATTCTCTATTTTTATTTTTCTTATATATGACAGATAATGGAGAAGAGGAAAAGGAAAGTATGTGCTATTTTCACACTTTAGTTTTGGTAATGCTGATATTGTTATAACTTTTAAAAGAAAAAATAAGGCAATATATTGACCTATAATGACCAGGACAAAAATATAAAAATTAGGGTGGAAAGTTCTTAGTTACAATTTTTTATTTTAATAATTAATATTTCTGCAAGGAATTGACTTTGGAGTCATGACTGGCCAACTGACTTATATTTAAATCCGAAATCAAGATTTAGAACAGAAGTTCAGCTTCCAAATAAATATATAATACTAAAATATTGCTGTCATTGAATAAGTAGCTGTATACCCTTGTATGCCACTTTGAGCTCCTAGAAGTAAAGTAGGAGATAAATTTAATAAAGTTTATTCCATCTTTTTCTCTGATAAAACAACCTGAACATCCTTATATTACATTGGCCATTAGCTTTTCCCCTAAATGAACCTGAAAATTTGTAAAAAAAACGTATTTTAAATTATATCTACTTTCCCAATGCATTGCCAAATATTCACAACACTTTTTCACTTTTTCACTGAATTGTTATGTGTATTTGTTATGCAAGAAAGTATACTGGATAGAATATACTTCATATTTGATAGGTCCAATTACTAAAGCAGTAGTATCAAACATCCTACAAGATGATGTTTAAAAAAAAATAGACATATGAGGTAGCACATGCAATTATGCACATTTGTATCTGTGCAGTTTCTATAATCCTCCTTGTTCTTTCAAAGGTGGAGAAAATATTGTAACTAGATTGCTGTGTGCCACTTAATATATGTATGCTATTATTTGCAAGGTTGTGGGTATGAATTTTCTCTTCTGTTGTTTACCAGCATATGTTATATTCAATATGTCAGATAGATAGATAGATAGATAGATAGATAGATAGATAGATAGATAGATAGATAGATAGATAGATAGATAGACAGACAGACAGACAGACAGACAGACAGACAGAGACTGAGTGTTATCAATTCAAAATGAGAATCATGTGATTCGATTTTATAATCTGATGTAGAATTCATCAGCTATGAAATGAATAACAGAAAAGCTTCTCCAGCTTTTCTGGTTCAAATATGACCTTATACATTGTATTTTAAAATGCTGTTGTGATATATCCAGTAGCACAATTATTCTGAGCGAATAATGGAGCTCAGTCTTATAATTGATAACCTTTTATTTTTCTTTCTCAAGCTCTATTACTATTGTCAATTCAAAGCAAAATGGTATCAATAGTATAGCCGTAGAGGACTTCATCTATTTTAATATTTTGTAAGTTTTTAAGTAATAAAGACCCAACAGCAAGAAAATCATCTGGAGTATGGTAGATACTTGCTTCCTGAAATTTGTGATACTATTACTAAGAGAATAATTCAGGTCGAGCCTTTTTCATTTCTTTTCTTTTTCAGAGCTACTGCAAATACAGGGCATTTAGTACATGAGAGGTTTTGTACCCTCTCTCACTTTCTGTATTTTCTAACATCAGTAAGACCACTGTAGTTCCTTTTCGCAGAGGGGAAACTGAGGCCACATATTACCAGAATAAGAAATTTTGTATAGTTTAAAAGCTCTTTAGAGAAAAATTCCAGGAAGGGTTGAAAATGCAATTCAACTGCCAGGAGCCTATATCTGAAGGCACTAGGACTCTTATTTTAAAATTTACCCACCCTCCTCCTTCTCCCACTTCCAGCAGATGGTAAAGCTTTGGATGAGCCCCAAGTGATGTCTCCTCAATAGCGTTTGCCTTGTGACCTACAGGACAATGGCATCATAAACCATCCAAAGACTTGATTGAGAAGCCACTCGAACATTTCCCCATAAGTCATTCTGCCATTGCAGATCTGTCACAATTTTGTCATAAAGTTTGTAAAATTCTACTGACATTGTGTCATCTCAGTAAACGCAATGGGGGAAAATGAGTTGGGGCAGGTGTGAGCACAGATTTCAAGCTTAATGCGTGGGCTGTTTGTATGTCTTCTGCCATAATCGAGGCTCTTGTACTTGATGTTTTTCTGGAGCCACGATGAACTCTTCCATCCTTTAAAACAATCGTTCTCACTTGATTAATTTAAAGAGCCAAAAAAAGTTAAAATAACTTGGCTTCACTTTGCAAAACACTTCTGCTCTTCCTTGCTCTCCTGCACTCATTAACTTTAGCAAGCAAAGCAGCCTAAATTAATATCAATTCTGATATTTGTTGGACCAAATGCTTGTTGTCACTTATTGCCTTAAAGTCAGTGAGTTCTTGAATAAGAAAACTGCTGTAAGAAATATGAGCTGAGAAAGGAAACATCAATTGAATGGGCAACAAGACAGTTCAGTGCAATAGAGATGAGCTGAAATATTTCTTAGAAATATTTATCTATAATATTTTTAGTAGTTTTTCTTTTTCTTTTCTTTTCATTTGTTTTTGTTTGTTTGTTTTGGTGTCTTTAAAAAACAAGCAGCTCAGAGATTAAAATATACTTAAAATCATTTCATTGTCAAAAGTAATTTATTTTGTCTTTATGATTAATTTTTCATCAGTAATACACTGACTACTAGCTGTACAACTTTGCTAATTTCTTTGTCACTTATTGATATTTTATCTCTGCATCAAAAATGCTTGTAGCTTTTCTTCTTTTTTTCTTTAAAAGAAAATGATTAATTAAAAAAAAGTTTTTACTCTGAAGCCATCATTAAACCACTCTCTATTCTTTTCCAAAGTTAAGTGGTAAATCAAATGCATGTACTTTCATGATATGTTTAACTTTAAGATAATTTGATAGCCAGTGTGCTGCAGTAGTTAAGACCCAAGGCTTAGGACCATGAGTTGTAGCAAGTTCTAGTCCCATTTTAGGTACAAAGCCAGCAGGGTAAATCTTTGGGCCAAATCCTCAGTCCTAGGAAGAAGTCAATGGCAAACCTCTTCAAAAATCTTACCAAGAAAACTGTAGGGACTGGTCTAGGCACTAGCCAGGAACCAAGACTGACTTTCCCCAAACTGGGGAAAGAGAGTCACAATTCACATATACATCTTATAATAACATCTTATTTCTTATCATCAGTGGCACTTACAGAACTGATGAATTTCCTCCATTAATAAACATTATCTTTAGTGTGATAAATTCTATGTAGTGTGTTTGCAGTTGAATGCAAATATTCATATTATAATGGCCACATGATACAAAAAATAAAATGATTGCCAGTTATTTTTAAAGAGCTTTTACAATGAATTATAATCAAAATTTCTCTGAATACTTAAAAGAAGATCAATATTTTGAGTTCCCCTTCTATAATACAGTTCTAATTTACAACCTTGTTATTATAAGCTTAATTGATTGAAAAGACAAGTTCAACGATTTGTATTACCTATATTATAAAATAAATTGATTGGCATATTTAAGGTAAATTCCACAATGGATTGATCCATTTCCAGTATTGAATTCACATTTTTGACCTATTGACTCTAGGTAAATTGCACCATTGTAAGTGATAAAAAAAAGTCTCATTTCCACGTTTTATTCTCTACATCTATACTTTATACTATATCACACATACACACAATTGAGAAAAGGTAATTTTAATTTCCACAAAAATTGTGAGATTGATTTGGTAAAGATATGGCAGGAGAGGGATTTTTTAAATCATGGAATAGTAGATATTTGATCTGTAAGAATTTTATTTAAATATACCTCTTCCTGTAATAATTATGACATCTCACATAGTACTGGTGAAAAATGCATCTGTGACAAAACTATTTGGAAAGCATTTTATCTCCAGGTTATCATTATCATTATTAGTTATCCCATTTACTTTTAGAGAAGAGCTTTAAAAACACATACAAAACATAAGTAAGGTTGGTCATTGCAGATGTATCAAATTCTTACTGCTTCAGTCCAGCAGCCATGAAAGAACTTATTACAATTGTGCTGCTTAAAATCATACAAAGCAAGAGATACTACAAAGGAGATAGGTTAAAAAATAAAATGTTGAAGAAAACATTTAAGTATAGCTTTGTATGTTTAATCTGAAATTTTGTCTGTTTAAAATTGTTCAATTTTTTTTACCAAAATAAATGGACATTTTTGTCACAGAACCGAGAAAAAGTATGTTAAAAACACTGTCATGCTATCAGAACTATTCCACCATTATCCTTAATTGGTCTGTGGTTTAATAGAGCTTTGTTGGTATCTCTAGTCTTCAATAGGCAGAATTACAGTCTAATTCTATAATCTAATGCTGCTTTATTTATTATACATTTGTGCTTTTCATAGATATTTTGAAACTCAGACCTTAAAAAACTCAAATCAATATTTATTATACTATATAGTATATAATTCCTTTGTATGATTTTTAACGCTGACGTATATCCTAAAACCCAACAAACAGTATAATCTAATACTGATCCTTTCAGTGGGAAGGTTCATAGCAAACCTCTTTATTTGGAAATCTTTTTAACTAGGCCAAATCTCTTCAACCTACCACTTTCTAAATGTATCAAGCCTACAACTCCAGAACAATATGGCCAACTTTTCTTGAAGTTGCTATTTAAAGTCCATGTTTTTTTCAGTTCAAAATGCCAGCATTGTTTTTGTTTCATTTACTAAAAAAAGAAAGAAAAAGACCAAAGAACAGAATTTTCTCTTAGTCACATTTGTTTCCTTCCAGCTAGTGGAGATGACATTGGGCAAGATATGCCATTTTTCAGAGCTGTGGGCCCCTCTTGACCTTTGAGTGGTATATTGGTAACTTCTTTCTAAAATGTAGGCTGGGTCTACACAAGACATGGATGAGGCTAGACAAGAACTATATATCACTTACAATTAAATTCAATTAAAATAAATTAAATTCAGCCAATACTTATTTCCCTTATATTTAATAATTTTCCCTTTCCATTATATTGACCATGCAATTTTAGACTCCTGGGATTCTTTCCAAGTTCTCGGGCACAATATGTGGCCCTGAGACTTCAGGTTGTGCAAAAGCAAGCCAAAACATTATGACATAGTAGATGGCACCTTCCCAAACTCCCTAACTCATTGGAACATAGTTTTAAATGGGCACTTTTTCAAAATGACAGGCATATAAATATTAAATAAAAAAAATATTCCTAGAGATTAGTCATAAGTGGGCAGTGAAGTACTGTTGCCCTCAATATTGGAATCTCACTCATTGAGCTAATCTGCTGCAAAATGTTTACATCTATTAAATTGTAAAATTATTAAATTGCAAAGCAATTAGTTTATTAAAAGAAATGCATAAGGCCTGACATAAAAGAATATAAATGTTTAATGATGGATGTAGAACTTAGAAGGGAAGGAAAAGCGAGAGGGCATGAAAGAAAAAGGGAAGCTGGCTTGTCTCAGGGGCTTCCTTTGCTGTCTGCGATACTGATTCCTGACTTTGTCTTCATACAACCTGCAATAGCTAATAAATTCCAAGCTCCCCTGCCTGGAAGCCAAGGCCGATTAATATCTGCCTACCTTGTTACCTAATTCATTATGGAATAGCAGTTAATTTGATTTGATATTATTTTAATAAAATTCTGTAATATATTAGATTGTTTCAGGCTATCAAAATAATTTTCCAATTATTACGGTTACTCAAGCAAGTCTCTCTCTCCCTCTCTCTTCTTTCCCCCCCTACATGAGCAGCAGTTGGTCTGACTCAGAATACATTAGTTCCTACAGCTTCATCCCAGGCAGAGGAATACCAAGTATATGCATGATTACACTAGCACATGTTATTGTCAGTAATGAGAACCTAAAGATCAAGGGAAACAGTCTATAGACTGATGGGTGATTATGATTCCCTATGATGTCATGGCATTGTCAATTGCTCTTTATTTACCATTGCCATAAAATGGGCCTGGAAAAGCATCTGCCCTGAGGACTATCATTCCCCAGAGGATCATCTAACCGTACCTTGGTATCCTTTGGAAATCTCTAACAACCTGGATTTTAAAATCCTGAGTGGTAGAATTTGGAAGGTTGGTGTGTGTACTTGCATTTTTACCAATGCATTATTATGTATGTATGTATGTAGTTTGATATTGTATTGGATGTTGTATTAACTTTTTACACCATCCAGAACCTTTGGATTTGAGAGCCTATAAATCAAATGAATAAACAGGCAATCAGACCTGAACAGGTAGTGTTAACAAAGTTACATCTTCTAAGTATCTGAAATACTTTCTTCAACTTGTTGTATGCGAAGCCAGATTTCTTTCTGAAGGAGGTTGTTTGCAATGCTTAGTTGAAGAAGAGGACTTTAAGCTGAGCCTTTGAAGAATTTTCTTACATTGAGCAACATGAGCATAGGACCACAATATGAATAACATGGACTTGATCTAAAAAGAAAAAGGTAGCCAAAGCAAACTAGCAGATGAAAGCCCTTCTAATCCATTTAAAATTGGCACTATTGACATGAGAGCATATTAACATGAGAGCATATTTGACATGAGAGCATATTCACCACGTGCTTTTGGATTTGGCATCATCTGTAGAAGTCCATCATATTCAAATAACTAACAATGTTATCGGGATTGCATACTACCTCATAATTTCTATGACATTCTCTTTCTGGATTTGGAAGGGAAATGGAATGTAATTTATTGCTACATCAATAAAAATAAAGACCATGAATATAATGTGACTATTCTGTTTAATTGATATATACAAATTGTGTAGCTCACGAGTAGGTCGCTGGGCTGTAAGTTTTGTTCATAGAGATCATAAAGAAACAAAACTTACAGCCCAGCGACCTACTCGTGAGCTTCGATGTCATATCCCTCTTCACCCAAGTGCCAATCAAAGAAGCCTTAACAGCTATCCAAAACAAATATAACCCCCCCAAACACATCCTAGATCTGACCAACCACTGTCTATCCAACACATACTTCATCTATAACGGACAAAAATACAAACAAATAGAAGGAGCACCCATGGGATCACCTCTCTCACCTGTCATTGCAAACCTCTACATGGAACACTTTGAAACCCAAGCTCTAGAAAAATCTGATCACAAACCCAAACTCTGGCTCAGATACGTAGATGACACCTTCGTAATCTGGCCACATGGGAAAGGAAAACTGGACAACTTCCTTACACACCTCAACAGCCTACACCCCAAAATACAGTTCACCATGGAAACAGAAGCTAATAACCAACTTCCCTTCCTGGATGTCTTAGTCTACAAGAAATCCAATGGCTCCCTAGGACACACCATCTACCAGAAGAAAACACACACAAACCGCTATCTGCACGCACGCTCACACCACCACCCAGCACAGATCAACTCCGTAGCCAAGACACTCATCTCCAGAACCAAATGCCTAGCTGACGAACAACACCTAAAAACCGAACTACACACTCTCACTAATGTACTAATATCCAACGGATTCCCAAGAAATAAGATTTCCAACTTAATCCAAAAAGAAACTCCCACTAAAATCCATGACAGAGAACAAGAAAACGGCAAAGCCCTCCTCCCATACATAAAAGGCACCACAGACAAGATCAGCAAAGTCCTGCACAAATATAATGTCAAAACAGCATTCTGCACAAACAGAAAAATATCCACCATCCTAAGAAACCCTAAAGACAAAATTGAGTTAGAAAATCAAGGAGTATATGAAATCCCATGTACTGCTTGCCCCACTACATACATTGGACAAACCAACAGAAGGATAAATGCACGCATTGAAGAACACAAAAACTCAGTCAAAAGAGAGGAACCAACTTCTTCCCTGGTCCAACACCTTAAAGCCACAGGACATGAAATTGATTTCAAAAAGACCAGAACAATTGCCAAAACTGAACATTTTAATAACAGAATAATCAGAGAAGCCATCGAGATAGAAAAACGCCCTCACAGCATGAACAAACGAGATGATACCTCCCGCCTACCAGCCATTTGGAAACCCGCCCTTATTGACAAACGTATTCCTAACACAAAGACTGACACCAGAAACACACAGGATGCCACCTCCACACATCCACGCAAAAAGCAAACCCAAACCCACACCAATGATGAGGCAAGACCACAGACCAGGAGCCAGACCAGAGCTGCAACATTGGCCACTTTGAACCTCTCCAGCACAACAAAGCCCCCACCCAAACAGAACACTCCCCCAGCCAATCAGAACACAGCCAACCCCCCAGCCAATCAGAGCACAGCCAAGCCCCTAACCAATCAGAACATAGCCAAGCTCCCAGCCAATCAGTTCAAACCCCCACTGGCAGTTAAAAGGAAAAAACAGCTTAGACCACACATTGCTCCTAGAAGCAGAAGCCAAAAGCACCAGCCTGAAGATGATGAATGAGACTTCATCGAAACGTTGCCAAGACACTTCAAATTCTACGTGGGAGAAAACCCGAAGAACCAAAGACCTACATACAAACACCCGCGAAAACCTCAGAAAACATATATATATATATATATATATATATATATATATATACTGCAAGTATATGTGAATGGTTTTAAAGATACTATGCAGTAGAAGAAATGAAGATAGAACATAAATCATAATTATCTTTCAAAAATATTAGCATTCTCAATCTTCTTTTTAAATCTGCTATAAATCTGAGAATTATCTCTTGATTATCTCAGTGTCATCATCCTTTCAGGAAGCTTCTTTGCTTTAATGACTAACAACAATCATAATGTATTCCAACTTTGCTTCCTTCATTTATAGTTCTGTAAATGCAGTTTAAATAGTAGCCATTTGTCATTCATCTGTCTACTTTGTTTAAACAACCTATATTCCTTGCCAAACAGAAATGAATGTCCTAAGTCCCACAACTCTATACTCCTGTTTTCCCATTATTTCCAGATACTCTGAAGAAATTGTAAACATAGAAAAAGGAATCACAAACTACTGCTTTTTTTGTTTGACAATTCAGGAAAACAAAACCAGATAAATTTTCCTATTTTTCCCACATAAGCATAGCTGTGAGGGATCCATGGTGGTCTCTGAGTTTGTTTGTTTTCTTGAAGATGTTTCATTATCCTAACTAGATAACATCATCAATGCTGGTAAGGAGTGCTGTTTGCTATCGGTTTATATTCTGGTGTCTTGCCTATCTGGGTTGGTGGGGGCGGTCTTTGGCAGTTTCTTTGTAAACGTCTGATTTGGTAAACCTTCCTCACTCCTCATGTCAAGCCTCAACTATACGCCAGATACATTTTATTTGATTGGTGTTTCTCTTGTATATAGTCTATCCACTGTTTCCAGTCTATCATATATTGTTCATTTGAGCGATCCTTCAAATATGCCGAAATTTTCGCCATTTCTGCCAAATGTATTACTTTCAAAGTCCAATCTTCAATAGGTGGTATTCCTGGCTTCTTCCAGTATTGTCTCACCAGCAGTCTAGCTGCTGTGATCAAATTCAGAATTAAGTTGATTGGGGTATTGTTTACTTGAATGTTGGTCTGAAGTTGACCTTGGAATTAATCTATGCTGATTTGAGTGCTGATTACTGGTGGAAAGGGTGCTGGAGTCCTTTTCTCTTTTGGGCTGGTTGATTGTCTCTTTTGCATAATCTATAGATGTTGTTAATGTCTACCTGTCTATTGATGACTGATTTGTCAGACTGCCAGGCTTCTAGAAATTCCCTTGCATTTTTGGATTTGGCCTGGTCTAGGATTGTCACATTTTCCCAATTGAAACTATGGTTAAATATTTCTATATGTTGTGAAATTAAAGAATTCTTATCATGCCTTTTGACTGCCAGTTGGTGTTCATGGATGCATTCTGTCAGTCTTCTGCCTGTTTGTCCTAAATAGTGGTTGTTGCAGTTCTTACATAGTTGTCTCTTGCTCAAAAAGGCCTAACCTCATCATTCGACATCTGTTGGGGTAAAAAGATATTAGTATTAAATAGAGGGTAAGTTTCTTTAAAACAACTATGCTAAAGCACAGTAGTGTAGTATGAGGTTCTAATCAAAGGAGATAGGAGAAATGCTGATAGATTTTTATTCTTCTCCGGTACAAAACCAAACTGAGGATAAGACCTACAATATATGAATTATTGTATAGATTAAATTGTACACTGCTCAGAGCCACTCTATGAGAGAGATGGGCAGTTAAGAAGAAAGAAAGAAAGAAAAAGAAAGAAAGAAAGAAAGAAAGAAAGAAAGAAAGAAAGAAAGAAAGAAAGAAAGAAAGAAAGAAAGAAAGAAAGAAAGAAAGAAAATAAGAAAGAAAGAAAGAAAGAAAGAAAGAAAGAAAGAAAGAAAGAAAGAAAGAAAGAAAGAAAGAAAGAAAGAAAGAAAGAAAGTTAAACTTCTCCAAATCAAGAATTCTGGAGTTTCCAGTACCATATCTGAGACTACCTTGATTAGTTCAGTCATGGATTTTACTAGGTACCCAGTTATTAATAGTGCTATTTTTATCTAGTTATTTCAAATGGGGAATATATAGTGAAGTTTTGGAGTGGTATCCTACAGCCCGTGCATCCTTCCTAATCTTCATCCTATCTGGATTCCATGAAACACAAAAGTTTACCATTCCCTTGAAATGAGCATGGGTTATTACATTTTTTGTATAGATATTCAGAGTTCATTTGGATGATCAGATGTTAAAAACAATATCTCATTTATTTCAGAACTAATTTTCTGACTTTCTACTGGCCTATTCCATGTATCGGCCAAAGGGTCAGTCATATTCATTCAATGGACAGTCATGTAAATCTGGAAAAGAAAAATGCCAATGTTCAATTGTCTTGCTGTGAATATCTATTTCTCTTCCTTAGTACAGTTATTCTCTCTCTCTCTCTCTCTCTCTCTCTCTCTCTCTCTCTCTCTCTCTCTCTCTCTCTCTCTCTCTCACACACACACACACACACACACCACACACACACAAACCTTGAATGGTGATATGAGTGTTTTCCTTCCATTTGAACTTTATTTTTCATTCATAGAGCTGTTGGCATTTTGTTCACTCAGTTCAGAGTTTATGACCTCTTCAGTATTGATAAGCAAACATCCTGGAAGGCCAAGAATGGGTGATATTGACCTGTACTCACCCTGGTGATGTTCTTATTAGTTTTTCTCCCACTTGATTAGAGTATCCATTGTTTTGCATTGCATTCACCTAGCTCACATAGCAAAAGTATTAATGTATGAAGTAATGAAAGTTGGTTTTTCAGTTGGGTGATATTGTACACTGACCTGTACTTAAGCTGCACCTATGACAAATATGACCTCCAGACAAGCTAGTGTTTCCCTATATCTGTTTAGTTCACATTTTGTTATGCAGATTGCCTTCTATACCTCCCAATTGATTTTTTTTCCTACTGATGTAATGGTTATAACATTTGCCTTACATGGAAAATGATCCTATTTTTTAAAAAAATACTATTTTTCTTTTCCTGAGCTGAACTTTTTTTTTTTGCTGTAGTGTTTTGTTCTTTGTAATAAGTCAGCTGGTGATCATTTTTCCAGTCATTTGAGAATATAGCAATTTGTTTCCAGTTTTTGCAAGCTGCTGCAAAAGTGCTTTAGTAATGACAGTTTTTTTAAAAAACAAAAAACAGTTTAGACTCAAGCCAACATTAATACAAGATAGGAGCAGCTTAAGACTGTAGCACAGATATGCTCTTACAATACTGGTGACTGACTCATGGGTTATACAGTATATCATATATTCTTTATAACCATTTTCATGCCTTAGCAGAATTTACTAGAAACCTAAATGGATCCAAAGAGAGCTTGCAGTTGAAGAGAAATGTGAATACACATATGTTTTATTTTGGTAAATTTCCTTATTATTTCCTTTGCTTAGCTATTATTAAGTGCATGAAATAATATTACTGATAGCAGAGGGTGTGCGTGGTTTAATATTACTAGTTAATTGTAATACGATTTACCAAATAGATGGGTTGTTCTATTAAACCCAGGCCTTATTATATATTTCTCCTTGGCAAATCATTTGTTTTATAAACAATTTCCTTTTATAAAAAAAGGAAATTTATTTATTTATGTTTGACATATTTAGACAATAAGGAATGAAGGAGGAAGGTAGCCCTTTTTTTTACTAGAAGAACATTAGAAAAGTGATACTATCACTAATATCAATCATAAGATATCAGATATAAGATTCAACAGTCGGCTTTAGGGGCATTTTCGCTAACCATACTCTTTAGTCACAACTGTATGTAGCTTCAAAGAGATGCCTTACTTCAACTGATGTCTTGGTAAAAGTGTTCGACTGAGGTTTCTTGACAATGCTTGAGATACCCAATACTTACTAAAGACTAAGCACGACAGAGCAATAGCAAAGCAATTTTTTCAAGAGCCTTTGATGGCCTTCTGGGCACGTGTGTGTAAAAGACACTTCTGCTTGAAAAGCAAAATATCTCAGTCCCTGTAGTGAATGCATCAAGGTGAAATGCTTCACTTTTTCAAGTCCAGGCATCTTCTTGAAACTAACTACCCCTTCAGTCCAATTCTAAGCAGCTTAAGTCCTCAATCTCAGTATAATATTTATATTTAGTATAAATATCACAGAGCTTTACAATCCGGTGACCACCGCATCACCACTGCATTTTAGTGGCAAAGAAGAAAGGAGCTCCAGAGTTACAGTGAAGCCTCCTGGGAGAGCAGTACAGTGTTCAGTGTTTAAAAGCCATAATCTAGTTCAATTTTCCACTCTATGTCATTGCAACAGCTAACAGTAGACAAAACAAATTATATGGGAAGGTCTCTGAATGTCATATCTAAGAGGCAGAGAAAAAGTAGGATGTCAGTTCATATGACAGCCTTCCTTAAACCTATATTGCCAAGACTATAGCTCAAGTCTCATAATGCCCAATTATTCTAAGAATCTAATCCAATACATCTGGAAGAAAGCAAGCCCTATGTTGAATATTATATGAAATAGAGATCTTAGTACAAATTGCAAATGTTTGTATGCATCTTACAGTTTGACATCATCAAAGAAGCTGGGAAAATTCTGTGTTCTATAGAATAATGAAGGTTTGCTGTCCAAAAATTTGTAAAATTTTGTATGAAAATGTTATGCCTATTCTCATAGAGGCCTGGTCAATGAATTGTTCAGCATGAATTGGTTAAATTAGTTAGTGTTTATTTACTGTGGTTTGTCATGTTTTATTGATAAATCTCCATAGAGAAAAGAAGTTGCCCTTTTAGGTAAATACAGTAAGAACCATAATCCTATGTCTGGGTCATTATAAAAGCATAAAAGTTCATAAAGCACATCAACTTCCCTAATGCCTTCATTTCTCCGTCTTAAAAATCTTTCCTTTTTTACATAAACAGGTTTGTGAAGGGGGAAGCCTTCCATACTGTTTGGGTAGCTAAATACTGACAACCTCTGGGGATTATTGTTCCAGATTTGAAAGAAATCAATAAAACAAAAAAGAATCAGGGAGGGCATTCAAAAATCATTTTTCCTATTACAAGATATTTCAAAATGTGCTTTGTATAATTCCTTTGTAAAGCAATATGAATTTTCAGCTAAGACAGAGACAGTTGTTCCTTTTTTGTTCGATGTGAAGACCTCAAAAGAGGGTTATTCCCTCTTGTTCCCCAGAAAAGTAGCTGAGGGGTGTTTAAACCAATAACTCTCATATCTCCCTTGTAAAGTCCATCTTTGTCTATTCAGTAATGCTGTTTTTCTAAAGACTGTTAGATGTGGTGTCTTGGTTCCTATTTCTTTCTGACATTTCTGGGGAAAATGTAATAAGAGTTATAACATCAACACTGTTCCATCCACTACGATGGATCGACTGAAAGGTTATTCAAAGTTTCAACAATGTTTTGTGAGCAATGTCTGGAGAAAAAAAAGTCACATTGGATCAAAGGATTGTAATTTTTCTATTTAAATATCACAAAACAGAGTACAGCAACAAATCAAACATCAACAACATTTTTTTAGATTGTAATTACGTTCAAGGCTAAACCATCTCAAATCCTTTTTTGAGAAGAAACACTCAAGTCAAATAACTTAAATAGACTGAATAATATGCTCATGCTGAAACAACACTGAGCAGCTAAAGAGAAGTATAGAAAGTAGTTGTATCTCACAAAGTTGGATGAGTTACCATCCATCAGAGCAACTCCTAAAGTAGGCACACAGCCAGTGGTTGCCCCATGGTCACTGATTGTTTAAGTATGTCTGTGATTTGTACTGTTGCCTATATAATTCTTGCAGTAGTTTATTCTTTCAGTAAAGAAAGTAACAGAAAAAACTTCTTCCAAATGTGTGTCAGTAGATCAGTAGAAAAGCTACAACATAATGTTTAGCAGGCATTCCCCTTATTCAGAAATATTATGATAAAATATTCTAATATCAATCTCTGTATTTATAAGATAGAGGTCTGGAGTCTAAAATGCAGGAAGTATGCCTACTCTTCATGAACCCTATAGACAATTAGATAGATTTACATTCTTTTCAACATTGCTAATGTACAATCAACTAAAATGATTTTAAATTCTCAAAATTGCTACAAGATGGTTATAAATTCTTTGTGTAGATAGCTTTTCCATTTGGTGGTAAGACTGGAAAGTCTTATCACTCTTTTATAACTTTCCATATAATTTTTATGAACGCAAACATAAGGCATCAAAGACAGCTGTCTGAAAACTTCCCTGTGATCCAAACCAAGTGGCAAAATTAAGTCCTGAAAAAGTTAAGCTTCACATCTGGTTTGTGGTTTGTGCATAGACAACTTGGCCTGAGAACATAGCACAGAAGTGGATTGATGAAGAATAATGTTCAAATTTAATAATCAAGCTTGGTTACCGAATACAGCTATAAAGATGGTTGAAATGAAAAGTTTGTAGTGCATGTCTCCACTCATCACATAACAAAAGAAAAGAAAATAATGGGATGCTTTAAGTTAAAAAGAATCCACCATCTTGAAAATACATGAGAGGAAGAGAAAATGGAGATTGGGAGAGAAATTATGCCCTTCTCAAACCATAGATCACGGATGTCAAACTCGCCACCTCACATGAGGTGTTGCAATGTATCGTGACTCTTTTTGCATTCCTGGCAATGGGGTGGGCGCAGCTTTGGTATGATGAAACTGGCCCGCAGGCCGGCAATTTGATATCCCTGCCATAGGTAATGATTTTTTTCCATGTAATAAGCAAAAGGCTACTATTGCTACTTTTTACAAAATATGATAGCAGTGTTCCAATATCTCAGGGGTTGCCACAAAGAAGCCTATTCTCCAAAGCACTTGAAGGCAGGACAAGAAGCAATGGATGGAAACTAATCAAGGAGAGAAGCAACTTAGAACTAAGGAAATTTAGTTGCTCAATAGTAGCAACTGTGAGAGGGATCTTGGAGTCCTAGTGGACAATCAATTAAATATGAGCCAGCAGTGTGCTGCAGCTGCCAAAAAAGCCAACACAGTGCTAGGCTGCATTAACAGAGGGATAGAATCAAGATCATGTGAAGTGTTAATACCACTTTACAATGCCTTGGTAAGGCCACACTTGGAATACTGCATCCAGTTTTGGTCACCACGATGTAAAAAAGATGTTGAGACTCTAGAAAAAGTACAGAGAAGAGCAACAAAGATGATTAGGGGACTGGAGGCTAAATCATATAAGGAACGGTTGCTGGAATTGGGTATGTCTAGTTTAATGATAGCAGTGTTCTAATATCTCAGGGGCTGCCACAAAGAAGAGGGAATAAAGCTATTCTCCAAAGCACCTGAAGGCAGGACAAGAAGCAATGGATGGAAACTAACCAAGGAGATAAGCAACCTAGAACTAAAAGAAATTTCCTGACAATTAGAACAATTAATCAATGGAACAACCTCCCTCCAGAAGTTGTGAATACTCCAACACTGGAAGATTTTAAGAAGAGACTGGACAAACATTGAGCAGGGGGTTGGACTAGATGACCTCCAAGGTCCCTTCCAACATTATTATTTTATTTTTATTATTTTTATTTTTATTTTTATTATTATTATTATTATTATTATTATTATTTTGCTGCATTTATAATGCATGATGTCATCTTTAATGCATTGACATTATAATAGTAAAAACTACTTTTTTTAATTTGTCAATTCATGAGTCGTACACAAAATACCAGACTGTTAGTGAAATAGTATGAAAGATATTAGTGGAAATTTAATCCTTTTTAATCCAGATATTATATTAGCTCACATCTCAGGCAAATTGATATGTATTTTATTTAGTGAAATTTTGGTAAAAATTAGACACCCCGCTTTGCATCTTTCAGGATGAATTTTGGATTGATCTCACGTTTGGTTTCGGTGGTTCTAGCCATGGTAAGTTGTCCCATTCTGTACTTCAGAGGAGATGTTAGACACAATAATTCCTCCGGTGAGCTGAGAACCCTGACAGCTATTTTCTACAATAAAAGTTCCTCACAACACAGAATAAATATGGGGACATAGTTTTCCCCAAATATCTGAATGTCATATATGAAAATCCACTGAAAAAAATTAAAGGAACAATGTTTATCTTCTTTTCTCAGCTAATGAACCATGCTTGCTCCTCAAGATGAAAATATAATTCTATGGTTAACAGAATCAGAGTAATTATCAGAAATAAGAAATCAGCCTTCAATAAAATACAAGTCTTGTTCAATTGTTGGGAACAAAAAAAAGAGATATGTTGGCCAAAGAAATGCAAGCAATTAATAAAATACACTAAAAGAATAACTTTGAGGAATGTTATAATAAAATTAATAATAATGATAAAATCAAGCACAATACATTTAAATCTATTTCAAGCCAACCAGGGTGAACATTGGACAACAGAGACATTAAAGGTATATTAGAAAAAGATAGGAATCTACAAAGGTTTTATCTTTACTGCTGAGTATTGCTAATAGGATTTAGAACTGAATTTTGAATGGTTAAAAATATTCTTAACACAGTACATGTTTAACTTAATGTTTTCTCTCTGTTGCAGTCAGATATACTACACTGCATCTAAATGGAGAGTCTCTTTATTGAAGCTTTGTCTGCAGAAAAAAAAACTCATGCTCACTCCTTCCAACTACAATATTCATCATCCTCAACCTAAATTCCTAGGCAAGAAATACCAGAATCCAATTTACTGATCAGATTATAGTACTGAACTTTCCCCCCCTTTCTGCCCAGCCCACATTTTATTAGTAGTAAAAAGAAGAAGAAGAAGAAGAAGAAGAAGAAGAAGAAGAAGAAGAAGAAGAAGAAGAAGAAGAAGAAGAAGAAGAAGAAGAAGAAGAAGAAGAAGAAGAAGAAGAAGAAGAAGAAGAAGAAGAAGAAGAAGAAGAAGAAGAAGAAGAAGAAGAAGAAGAAGAAGAAGAAGAAGAAGAAGAAGAAGAAGAAGAAGTTGGAAGGTACCTTGGAGGTCATCTAGTCCAACCCCCTGCTCAGGCAGGAAACCCTATACCATTTCAGACAAATGGCTGTCCAGTCTCCTCTTAAAAACTTCCAGTGTTGGAGCATTCACAGCTTCTGGAGGCAGGTTGTTCCACTGAATAATTGTTCTAACTGTCAGGAAATTTCTTTTACTTCTAGGTTGCTTATCTCCTTGGTTAGTTTCCATCCATTGCTTCTTGTCCTGCCTTCAGGTGCTTTGGAGAATAGCTTTATTCCCTCTTCTTTGTGGCAGCCCCTGAGATATTAGAACACTGCTATCATTAAACTAGACATACCCAATTCCAGCAACCGTTCCTTATATGATTTAGCCTCCAATCCCCTAATCATCTTTGTTGCTCTTCTCTGTACTTTTTCTAGAGTCTCAACATCTTTTTTACATTGTGGTGACCAAAACTGGATGCAGTATTCCAAGTGTGGCCTTACCAAGGCATTGTAAAGTGGTATTAACACTTCACATGATCTTGATTCTATCCCTCTGTTAATGCAGCCTAGCACTGTGTTGGCTTTTTTGGCAGCTGCAGCACACTGCTGGCTCATATTTAAGTGATTGTCCATTAGGACTCCAAGATCCCTCTCACAGTTGCTACCGGTACTATTGAGCAAGGTACCACCTATACTATACCTGTGCATTTGTTTTTTCTTGTCTAAATGTAGAACTTACTTTTTTCACCATTGAAATTCATTTTGTTAGATAGCGTCCAATGTTCAAGTCCGTCAAGATCTTTCTGTATCTTAAGTCTATCTTCTGAAGTGTTGGCTATTCCTGCCAGCTTGGTGTTGTCTGCAAATTTGATGAGTTCCACATCTATTCCCTCATCCAAATCATTGATGAAGATTTTGAAGAGCACTGGGCCCAGAACAGAGCCCTGGGGCACCCCACTACACATTTCCCTCCATCTAGATGCAGTTCCATTGAGGACCACATGCTGAGTACAGCCGGTCAGCCAGCTATGAATCCATCTGGTGGTGATACTATCTAACCACATTTTTTTATCTTATCAAGTAGTAGGTTGTCGTCTATTTTATCAAATGCCGCACTGAAGTCCAAGTAAATTATATCCACAGCATTCCTCTGGTCCACTAATTTTGTCACCTGGTCAAAAAATGCAATAAGATTTGTCTGGCATGATCTGTTTCTGATAAACCCATGTTGGCTTTTGGTAATGACTTTGTTTGCCTCTAGGTGTTCACTGATTCATTGCTTGATTATCTTTTCCAAGATCTTCCCAGATATTGAGGTCAGGGTTCATAGGTCTGTAGTTTCCTGGATCCATTTTTTTCCTTTTTTGAAGTTGGGAACTACATCAGCTCTTTTCCAGTCCTCTGGTAGTTCTCCAGTGCTCCAGGATCTTTGAAAGATATAGTTCAGTGGTTCTGAGATCACATCTGCCAGTCCCTTCATAACCTTGGGGTGTAGTCCATCTGGTCCTGGCGATTTGAACTTGTCTAGGCTGGACAGGTGCTCACTTACCCTTTTCTTGCCTATCTTAACTTGTGTTTCTAATCTGGTTTTTTACGGTACTGTTTTTGATAAATTGGACTCTTTTTTCCCTTTGTTTCCCAATAGTTCCTCTGATGATATGCAGGATTGGTTTAAATTCTAGGATTTATTTCCCAAATTCAAAGGGAAGATTCTTAAGGACACAGGAAAGCAAATTCTATGAAAGCAGGGACCTTTAATTCTATCGATAGAGAATATTTGTAGCTCAGGTTTGAAATGAGGAGTCCTGGGTGCTCTCTGAGCTAGGTAATATCATCAGCTGATGTAACTAAGTTTGGGTAATGATACATCTGCAAGAAAACAACCAAGCTCAGATAGCACCAAGGACCCCTCACTTTAATTCTAAATAGCAAAAGTGGACTCTGTACTGGGTATGTACTATGGAATATGTACTAGATTGCAGGGAAAGATGTATAACAGAAATCTTTCCTTTCCTTTTTTTCTTCCTTACTTTGTGTTAGTGTTTATCTTCTTGTTTAATTTTTTTTAATATTAATGATAAGAAAACAAATCCTTCCCATACCTATCCTTCAAGTGTCAGGCTTCCTATGCTTCTATTGTTCTAGCATGAAAAGATGACTGCAATCATCAAAAGATGGGAAAAACAAACACCTTTCCTCTTTGAAATAATCTTGAACCAGCCAAGAGTTTGCAAAAGCAGCTCTCAAACTGAAAAGTACATGTTTTTGTTTGTCCAATTGTTGGTGAAGAAATGAAGAATCTACTAACACATGCAAGTATCTTCTAGATCTCAATTATTTCATTTCACCAATCTAGTAGAATTAAGCCCAAAGAATTCCAACAAAAAGAGGCAACTGTTGGAGAGATCTCTGCCAGCTACATTCTTCTCCAATACCATTTCAAGGAATGAGACTGAGGAAACAAGGTACGGCTTTGCCTCCATTTGCAATTGAGTTCCAATTTGTGCACTGTTTCAATATGGCAGAAAGACAGCCTTTCTACTATTTTGAAGCAGAGAAAGACTGGTGAGATCATTTTTGTCACAAGCCTAACTTATGCATACCAAGTGACTTTTAAATACTCTGTTCATGGATGATGATGACTTTTAGAAGCTCCACATTTATCATCTTAAAAGAAAATGGCAAAATGTAGATGAGGTCCTTCAATTTTTTGCCAATTGGATTGCAGTTGGCTGCTAAAGAAAGATCCCAAAGCAGGCCTTAAACATGATTAGATTTTGGATTTAGCTCAATGCTGCTGGTTTTGATAGTCCTGAAATATTTTATGAGTTTTCTGTCCACATTGCTTGGATATATTTTTGGCCCATGTCTTTGAAATCAAGCTTTCATTGCTTTCTTTAAAATGATGACTTTAATCTATTTTATTCTCGTAATCCATCTTGAAGGAGGCCTGTGCCTAAAATATTTAAATAAATTAAAGAAACATGTGTACACACATGCACACAGAAATAGACTTTCTGATCACTACATGGCACTATGTACATGTAAGCTGCTTGCTCTTTTTTCCTGGTTTAAAAGTCTATTCTTCTCTAACCAAACCTTCCAGTGTCTTTCAATCAGTTGCTTCCTTATGTTGACCATTGAATCATCTGGTCACAATTGAGTCTGTTTTTTCCATCTTGATGAGTAAAACAAAGTAAGCACAAAGCAGACTTCAATCCAGTATGCTGCAAATAGCTTTTGCTTTAATTCTACAAGCTTGCCTGAACTTTCTGTGTACAGACTGAGCGCTAACAGTGCTTCATGGTATTTACAGGAAAATACCATTATAAGGGGGGGAAAACCTCAGAGTACTAAATAATCGCCACATGTCGTGGAGGAACTTCTGTTTTTAATAAAACCAATCTGGTCTGGATCAATGATAAGGGGGCCAGACTCACTTCAGATGGGAAGGCAGAACTTTGAAAAGTTCTTGTCAACAACATTGATCTAAAATAAAGGTCTGTGGGAGGCAAAGTTAAGATACACTGAACCCCGGGGCATTTGTTCCCACAAGGGGCAAAGTTCTGAAGAACAGAAAGATCTATGTTATTAGGGTGGCTATGTACAGACAGTAGTCTTCTATTTGAAGAGCTCTTAGTTCAGATCTGTTTTAAAGATGAAGGACCAAAAACAGAGAACCAAAGCCATGGACACTTTGCAAACATGGGTCAGTCAATCCTATTAGACAAGGCATGTTCTTTTATTTAAATTATAACAATCTTAAATGTGCACTCCTCCATAAAATTTAAGACCAGCATACGTTATAGAAATAAGTGTGCTTTTCTGATTCTTTTTGGGGGCAGGAGTAAATAGCCACCATAAATATAATTTATTAGTGGCTTTTATTTCTCCTATTACACTTTTCAAGAGATTACCATTTCACTGCATCGACTTCTTTTCACATTTCTGCTTCTTTCTCCCCCATCTCAGGCACATCCTTCCATAAGTTAAATTAAATTTGTCTCCAAAACTTTTCATTAAACAATTTTCCTCAAAACACACTGGAAAACATTTCAATTGTACAACTATATTCTTTTTGGTTAGGTTAATGGTAGTGGCATTAATTGAAAGAATCCAAAGCATGCCAACCCTACAAGATCAAATTGGCTAGGCAGACAGATGGTCCCTCAAGTAACAAAGCCCTATGCCAGGTGTGGCTTTATAGGTAACAACCAGCACCTTGAATCACACTTGGAAGCAAACTGTCATCCAACAAAGATTCCAAATCAGAGGTATTATATGGGCATACCACGGCATGTCCATTATTGCTCATGCTACAACATTCTAGACCAGTTGAGGTTCCAGATGTTGTAAGGGAGCCATAAGTAGTGTGCATTGCAACAGTTAAGCTGCAAAGGACTAGGGCATGAGTGACTGTCTGAAAGCATCCCCACCTCACCTCAGTCTAGGAAAGGATGCAACTGCTGCACCAGATGGAGTTGTGCAATGACCTTCTGGGGCACAGTTGATACCTGCTCTTCCAGCAGGAAGTGCAAGTCCAGGAGAAACCCTAAATTTCATGGCAACCTTGAAGGAGGGATGTTGTTTCATCCAAGGTCAAAGATGGAATCTCCCCAGATTTACATGACTCAAATATCCACAGCCAGTCAGTCTTGGGAAGATGGAGTTGAAATGGTTCTTCCCCATTCAAACCTGCACAGCCTCTAGGCACTGGGCCAGAACCTTGACAGTCTCACTTGGCTGGCCTGGGATGAAAATATATAATTGGGTATCATCAACATTCTAATAACATTGATGCATGCCTATTAATTTAGCAAACTTAGATTTAGGAACATGATTTGTTTAGAGAATATATCATATCTTCCTCTAGAACTGAACTGACTCCTGGAGCTCCCTGTCCTGCATTGAATAAAATAGGTCTACAGAAAGCAGCACTCACATTTTTCCACACCATGCACATGAACAAGGAATAGCCACCTTCAAAATAGAAGAGAGTGATAATGTTTTACAATAGACAAATAATGGAGGAAACCTTGCTTGAAACAATACAGATTATGCAAGTTGTGCTGCTTCCCAAGGCACAAAAGGAGAAAGAAAGCACTTAACTTCCCTCCTTCCAAAGGCTGAGAGAGAGTGACTGGCCCAAGGTCATCCAACTGGTTTTGTGCCTAAGGCAAACTAGAACTCGCAGCTTCCCAGTTTCTAGCCTGATGTCTTAATTATTAGACTGAACCAGTGGTGGGATTCAAATATGTGAACAACTGGTTCTCTGTGTGGATGCCGCTTCTGAAAGTCCATTCTGGGCCTGGGCAATAAAAAATTAGCTGCCGTTCTGCCGAAGTGGTGCGAACCAGCTGAATCTCACCACTGGACTGAACCAACTATGATTTGGCAATGTCATTCATGGAAAATTACCTTATCATCATCCTAAAAACAATACTCATTTCTCCCATATGAAAATTTCCAATATTTTTCCTCTCAGGAAAGGTCAAACAAAATAGGAAAATACCAAAATGCCAAGTCAATGTTGCCAGTGGATGGCATAACAGTGACACTGAAATGTCATTCCAGAAAGACAATCTGACACCAAATGCATTAGATTATATAGTGAGGAGAAAGATTTTCTAAAGTGTAAAGATGGAAACTAAATAACCAGTGTAATTACGGGAAATACAAATCCATCAAATGAAAGTATCTAAATTCTGTTTTAGAAATTCTGAGGCTGTTTTTAAGTCCTGGAAGCAAACATGGAAATGTAACAGCAAATCACAATATGTAAATCAGAAGACAAATGTCAAATTAAAATGGATGGAATTAAAAATAAATTCTTAGAATCTTAGATCTGATAAATCTAAAAGATCTGCCCAGATAAAAACAATCATTAATTTATTTACTAATACTGTGAAATAACTACAATATTTCATGTGCCATATCACAGTGTCCCAGGGTAAAATGCTATGTCTAAAGTTTTCAAATACCACATAAATGTGAAGAACATATTTTCCAGGCTTATGATTGATGATACCCTGTCAATAGGTTTAAGATGGGAACAGGAAAACAAACACATTTGTGTGCTAATTCTCTAATTCTAATAACTTATATTCATATTTTATGGCTAGGTGAGTGGCCACTGAAAGAGAGGGATTACTTGAAAGAATGATCAAATGAGCAGAAATTCCTGCCAATTTCTCAATTAGTTTATTAGTTCTACCAACAAGAACTATGTTGTTGTACATATGTATTCTGTAACTGAAAGTATGTTTGTTAGACAATATTATTATTATTATTATTATTTATTCGATTTCTATGCCGCCCTATTCCGGAGAACTCAGGGCGGCTCACAATATTACTAGATTGTTGATGGATAATTTTAAAGTGTAGAATTAGATTAAGTAAAGAGTTGCTTATAGTCTGAGGGGAACCTTTGGGATTTGATGGGAAAGTCTTGGGAACACACTTCAAAAACTAGTGGTTGGACCTACAACCTTCACTTCACTCTATTCAAATTAAGTTTAATATAATTCATATTACTATTCAAACATGTATTTTATAATTTGTGTGTCATGTCAGAGTCAAGATTAGAATTTTGCAAACACTTTTGGTGCTTTGTGGGATATACCATGTGTTTTCTGGAGGACTTGCTTTTACTATTGTTTTAAACAAGCAGGACTGAGTTCAAGTCTCCACAACCAGATTGATTACATCCTAGAATACTGAAAGAACTAGTAATGATTAATACAGAATGCAAACTCATTCTTGGAATTTTAGAATTTCTGGAGGATTGGAGAATTTCAGAAGACTGAAGGGGGTCAACGTTACTTCCATTTTCAAAAAAAGGAAAGGAGATGCACTTGTCCATTTGGTGTCTAGATGTAGGAGATAACCAGGCTGAGTCCGAGGAAGAGGTCAAATGTATCATCAATCTCGAGTCCCTTCTAAGCTCTAAGTCCAGCCCACCTAAGTCCATGCCAATTTGCTTTGACCATTAGTAGTTCAGATTATTGTAGAGAGCATTAGCATTCAATAAATTTATATTCATTTGCACTGCCTGGACTACTGATTTCCTGTGCTTTATACTATAGTGGGCAAAGTCTTGAACAGATTATTACACAATATATTTGTGAGCTCTTGAGTAGGCATACAGGAGCCAGCATGGTTGGTGCAAGCAACTTATGTCAGAATAAACTAATTAGTTTCTTTGAAATCATTGCTAGCTTAGATCAGGGCATATGTGGACCCCAAGAGGTCTTCAGCAAGGTCTCTCATGATAATCTCCTTATTTAAAATGACAAAGTATAAGAAAGATTCACAATTGTTTAAAAGCCTGCACTCAAAGAAAGGTTGCTAAACTTCCTTTCAGCTTGGAATTGAGATCCACAGTGCTATTCAACATTTTTAGCCATGTTTTCAGTGAAGAAGCAGAAAAGATGCTTATCAACTTTTCAGCTGGGACAGATAGATAATATTTTTAAGAAAATGTTTAAAAATGTAAACAGTGGCTGGAATGATGTAATTTATTGGGGAGAAATATCTATTTCTGCATCTATGTAAGAAAAATGTAAGGCACAAAACATAAGATGGGGGCAACCTGGTTTTTCAGTAGTACATGTGATAGAAATCTGAGTGTAGTGCAATGTGTCCACTAAAAGGCAAATGCTACCTTGGGGTACATTAATAGAAACCCAGAGTTCTTATCATATTGTTTGACACTGCCATGGTCAGGCCTGACTTGGAATATTGTTCTGAGTTCTGGACACTATTGTTCAAAAAGGACAGAGAAGACTACCAAGAAATGAAGTCATGGGAAAAGCTGTTACGGCATCTAGATGAGTATAGCTTACAGAATAGAAAAAATGCAATACAGTAGCACTCTTTGCATATATATGAAGTATTGTTACACAGCAAAAAAAGAATGGATTTATTTTCTGTTACCTCAGCAGGCAAGAACAGTACTAGTGGTTTAAAAGTACAAGGAAGAAGCTTCAGGTAGAAGAATGTCTTAGGGTACAAGTTGCCAGCCAGTGAAATAATCTGCCATGTGTTGTCAGCTCTTCACTAGACTTTTCCTACAGAAGCTGCATGGACACCAAATGAGATGCTCTAGAGGATTCTTATAGACCAGGAGTGGGGATTAGATGTCATCTAAAACCCTTCCAACCCTGTGAGTTTGTGAGTCTAGCTGCTCTGAGTCATGTACCTGTGTTGGGCAGCCATATAGGTTTAATAAATACATTCTGTGATTCTAAGTATTCTAAATAGGATTATTCCTCATGCAAATAGTAATTTAAAATTTAAAACTGCAACTTACTTGCAAATTTTAGAAGGCCTTTGGGCTGCACCTAACTCTGGAGAAGATACATGATGCCCCGAGATCTCTGGTCATATGCGTTTATTTTTGCATTTAAAGGGCATTTTTTTTATTCTTTTTCTACTATTAAGTCTATTGCAGTTCCAGTTTTCAGGGGCCAAGAAAACAAGCTTTATATTCAAATTTATTCCCTTCTCTAAAATGATACTGAATGTGCTTCTTTTCAGAAAAAAACAACACCCTCCTTGAAGACCTCTGTTCCGAAAGGTATCTATTAGTTCAGGGGATGCCAAGTGCAGTTCAGTGAGAGCAGACATGATAAAGAAGAGCAATTGAGTGGCTATAATGAATCTGACAAATGGAAGGCACCACCAAAATCTGGAGTCTTGCAGTAGTGAAGTTTAATATGCAGGTCATCAAGGAAAGGAGAGAGAATTGGACAACATGAAGGGCAAATCATGACAGAATCGTGTGCAACCCACTGAGCGCAAATGACAACTATACCCAAAGAGAACACTCATGTGCACCAATCTACTGCATAATTCTCAGACACTGTAAAAGAAATGTAAACAACCTTGCTATGTGTTTCCATGCATTCAGGGAAAAGGGAGGTTAAAAAAATGTGCTGGAAGACATTTTCACAAACTATTTAATTTTATTCACAAGGTCGATTTGCAAAAAAGACATTCAAATGTGTGGATTTTTAAAAATATACATCCAAGAGCTTTGTTTATTTTGTGGGATGGAGGCTATATATTCATTTTATATGAATGCAGTACTGTGTAAAGAAATCAAGATAGATGTCACTAAATAAAATATCATTTTAAATATTTTAAAGAGAACGATTTAGACTTCAGAAGTTTTATTTATAGATGAGCTACCCTAAAATTCTATTTTTTCTTACCCTGTATAACCCTAAAATCATTTCAAATCAGTATGAACATAGTTACAAATGATCTAAGAATTAAAATGGATAAAAAAATCAGCTTTGTTTCATAATCATTCTGTATTCATTATAGCATTTTTTTCTTTCAGGTATACAGACCAATGTGAATACAATAACCATGTTTGTCAAATTACATGAAATGTAATTTAATGTAATTTAACAAACTTGGACAAAGGAATTTGGAAATCTGCCTGACCCTATAAATCAGGATGATGATGATGATGATGATGATGATGATGATGATGATGATGATGATGATGATGATATTCTGGAAAGTACAGGGGTTTCTCCTATTCCCCACAGAAGTTGATATCTTTGCTTTGATGTCTAAGGATTCAGTTTACACAGTAAATATGAACATGGTGTATGTAATGTATGTGTATACCGGTAGATATTAGTTCATAAAGATCTTCTGTTCATATTAGGAAGCACACTCACAACTCTGAAACTCAGGCCCACTCCTACAAAAACATAATGTCAGAGCCAGTGTAATGTCTTAATTAACCCTAAGCCTTGTATTTATGGGAAATAAAAGTGGTATTAATTGAGTGAATTCAATCAGTGTGTATGCTTTGTTTGTGTTTCCTTTGAGTTTTTTGAGGGGGGGAGATTGATTGTTTTATGAGGTTGGTTTTTTTAGTACAAATAATAAGCCATACCAGAAAAAACTTGTCAAAGGTTGCCTTGAATTGCAAACAGTAACTCTGGAATAGGATGTTTGTTCAAAATATAGAGGAAAAGGAAAAATTAAATTTCAGGATCACTGGGTAAAGACAGAACGAAAGGAAAGGAATAGAGTTTGCAAGTAAATAGATGCAAGTTAAACAAATGAATAACAAAAGTGATTCAGTTTGTATAAACATCAAATTAAGTGCATAAAATTTTAATACTAAGAAACAAATGAAATTGCAGTATATGTTGATCTACCACTTGACTAAATTAAGAATATAAGAGTATTTTCAATTAATATGCTTTTCCTTGGTTTGCCTAAATTCAGTCTAAAACAACATAACATCTTGTATCTGTTCCCATGTGGGCAGTACTTTCTTTCATTCTTATATGTAAAAGGAGGAATGAATCACAGATAGAAAAGAAAAGGTCTGATAACCGGTTATAAGAACCTCAAAGGTGGAGTGTGCTCAATTAATTAGAACTGATAAAATGAAGGGAAAAAAAGATCAGTCTTTCTGTGCAGATATTTAAATGTGGATAAGTACTATACCACTATGGTGTCTTTTTGAGATGCACATTGAAATATTCAATTACAAAGTCACAATTTTTCATTGTTAGAAATTGCCATTATTTTTCTTTTTACTGATGTCACAAAGTAGGTATTTATAATAGTAGGTTATTAAGATCAATAGTAAAAATGGAGCACCTAATTCTGTCCTTTTTAGATCAGCACAAAGTGTTTCTCTGGTGGAATCTGTGAGAATAAAAGGTGACTGGTTCCTGTCAATTAACCCTAATCCAGATGTAAAGAGCTTACCCTATTAACAAAGAGTCATTTTTTACATATTTCCTAGATCTAAAGCTACCTTGTCTTTCAGTAGCCTTTTATGAAAACCAGAATTCATAGCAAGGCCACATTTGTCACATTTATATCTCCCAAGTATTAAAACTCAGGATATTTTTTTTCTACTACAAATTTAAAATAATAATGATATGAAGACTTCCATTTCCAAAAGCCATTGATTTATGAATATTTGAAAATAAGTATCATCTCTTTTCCTATCTATGGGAAAAATGATAGGAAAAAAATCATGCTATAAAGATAAGTTCTTCTCAGTCATAAAAATGAATAGCTTAACAGGTCATGAGCACTAGAATAGTGAGTCTTGCTGTAGAGAGATGTTACTAGAAAGTTTCAAGTGGACCCTGGCTTGCTTAGATCCTGCTGATAAAAAATGAAAATGTATAACAGAAACCTGATCCATTTTATTGCCGAAGTGACTGAGAGAATAGACGTGTCTGCCAGAGTTGATGAGATGGCAACCATGACCAACCTAGGAAAGAGCTTCAGTCATTTAATGGCAGCTCCTACCTTTGCTATTTGCCTGAAAGAAAATGCTACATTAGAAGTCCAGCACTTTACCCAAAGCACATTTCTTTGGCTAATTTCACACATATTCCAAAGTAACTTATTCTATAGAGCAGCAGTTCTCAACCTGTGGGTCACAACCCCATTTGGGGTCGAACGACCATTTCACGGGATCGCCAAACACCGCAGTCCGCCATTTATTTATTTTTGGTCGGCCATTTTTTGGGGGGTCTGCCATTTTTTCCCCTTTGCGATGCGGGCTGCTGCGCATGCGCAATGCGGGCCCGCCATTTTTTGGGGGTTGGCCATTTTTTTTGGGTTGGCCATTTTTTTGGGTCTGCCATTTTTTTCCCCTTTGCGATGCAGGCCGTCGCGCTGCGCATGCGCGATGCGGGCCTGCCT